>OW240917.1:262361612-262593267 GCA_933207985.1 Pelobates cultripes
GCGGAAGGTATTAAACTGATCAGAACAATACTAAACACACCACAAATAAGGTTTCTCTCCTGTATGGCTCCTCAAATGATGCTTAAGATTAGAAGCGGCTGAAAAGCATTTCTCACACTCCGAACAAAATATATTTTTTTAACATTCTCTCTACTTTGAACGAAATGACGTTTGGGAAGAGATTAACATAATTAAACACAGGCAGTAAAAATACAGTTTTTAGCCATACCCTGTAACTTTAAAACTACACATCCATCTTCATAATTACATATTTGGAATCAGCACACTTAAAACATAAACATAACCAAAAATCAGCCAAATCCATCCAGGGGTTAAAAAGTTAGCTGGAGGTCCTTTTATGACCGACCGCAAGCACATTTTCCTGCCCAAAACAGTTCCATAGATTTGGGCTGTGAGGTCGGTCTATTTCAGGCTGAAAAAGCGACTAAGTCCCATCGCCGAATGGGACTTAGTCTCTGCAGCTGAAATAAGGCTGAAAAAAACGGCTGAAAAAAAGACTAAGTCCCATCGCCGAATGGGACTTAGTCTCTGCAGCTGAAATAGGCTGAAAAAGGGCCCAAGTCCCATGCGCGAATGGGACTTGTCTCTGCAGCTGAAATAAGGCTGAAAAAGGCTGAAAAAAAGACTAAGTCCCATCGCCGAATGGGACTTAGTCTCTGCAGCTGAAATAATTTCCCATTTACTGAACCAAGTGGGAAATAGCAAGGCAGGCACAAAGGGTTTGCACCAGGTCTGGGGACACAGGGGACACCGTCTTAAAGGGGCCGTGTCCCCAACAAGTCTGGGGACACGGCCTTAAAGGGGCAGTGTCCCAATCTTCCTGATGTCCCAAAAAAGGTGTTTAAAGGGCCAGCACCAGTCACATAAAGAGTCCATAAGCCCCAATATGCCCACCGACAGTCTTAAAGGGCCATACACACCAAATAAAAGTGCATACATTTTCACAATCTCCCAGGGGCCATAGTCATGCGGGAGGAGGCTGGCAAAGAGGCTTCTCCACAACCCAGGGAAACAGGGCAATTTGCCATTTAAAGGGCCCGTTACAAATAGCAGTTTGTAACAAGGTGTCAATCCATATCTGCCAAGTGACCCGATGTAGGGGGAACAGTCCCTATTCTGCTCTGTGTCAGTGTGTATCAGGGATCCTTAGGACAGGTGTCAATCCATATCTGCCAAGTGACCCTATGTAGGGGACCAGTCTCTATTCTGCTCTGTGTCCGTGTGCATCAGGGGCTCTGAGGACAGGTGTCAATCCATATGTCAAGGTGTCAATATGTCATATGTCAGGTGTCAATCCATATTGATTGTGATTTAGGAATGTTAGGTGATTTCTGCCCTTATGGATAAAACCAGACTCTGTATCAACTGTGTAATTTTCATGGAGTTTTGCCATGGATCCCCCTCCGGCATGCCACAGTCCAGGTGTTAGTCCCCTTGAAACAACTTTTCCATCCCTATTGTGGCCAGAAAGAGTCCCTGTGTGTTTTAAAATTCGCCTCCCCATTGAAGTCAATGGCGTTTCGGGCGGTTCGCCGGTTCGCGAACATTTGCGGAAGTTCGCGTTCGCCGTTCGCGAACCGAAAATTTCGGGTTCGCGACATCACTATTGGTAAAACTGAAATTTCTCACAGTGAGCAAGTCTTTTTAAAGCGGTATGGAACTGCGTGCTACGCGTTCTAGCAACATTCCTATGGGAAGCTCTGAAAAAGAATCCTAAATTAACTTGAGCTACCAGCATTTTCTATCCTGATCCCCGTTTAAAAAAAAATAATGAAAATAAAAAAAATGATTGATGGCCCCTTGCAGTCAACGTAGTTTGTTTCTAACAAATATCGACAAAAGAAGAACTCATCTACTTTAGGGTTAAATTTGGATGATTTATCCCTCTGAGTATTGTTCAACTGAACCTAATTTATTACAACAAGTACCTTGTGAGTCTGACACAGGCTTTGTCTGCAAGGCGCTGTTGTTGAAACCAGATATGCAATTATGTTGAACTGTGTGATGCGCACATTTAAAGGGAAATCAATTTCATTAACGGCACGAAATAAAAACTGCAGAGGAAGAAACACATACTAAATCAGGCAGTTGTAAAACACCAACTACTGTTTGGGAAGCAAGTGAATACAGATCAATGTAGAGTTTCTTGTGGGATATGAGGAAAAACAGTGCGATAAAAGAGATTACATGCCTTCATCAGCTGTAAAGGAAGGAAAAATACTAACTTTGCTCAGGAATATACTAAACACCATCATTGGGGGTTTGTTTTTTTATTTGATTTGTTAAAGTGTTACAATTTACCTCTTACTTATTTACAATGATGGCACCTTTCAAAGAAGAGCTAGAGGCAAAAAAGCAAGGAGCATCGGAGGTTCTACCATGAAAGTAGCTTCGGTGGTTAGCAAAGAATGGATTTAAAGTAATTTCCCAGGATTTGAAATATTATGTTTACTGATCCTCTTTAATTTGTTCATTCATTTATTCATTCATTTAATATTGGCTCCCTGTCAATCATTGTTCTAAGCAGTCAGTGAACACAGAAGGAGAGTAGAGACATCTACAATACAGAACACAGACAAATGTGTTTACCTGGACTCTGCTGGTCAGCAAACCCATGGGATTCAATTACATGAAACATGCGAGGTATATAGAATGGCAGGTAATACGTTTAAAATACCCAGACCTCTAAAGGAACAAGTCTTCATACTGCATGTCCAACTCACATCAACTTTCACTCTGTTGGTTGACAAGAAAGAAGAAATATTATTGGGGTAGCTTTCTGAAACCTAAAACAAAGCCTGGAAGTGAATAAATGTAAACAAACAATGACTACATGGACTTGTCAAACACAGAGAAAATTCAGATTGTACAACACTTTCATTTAGGAACCCGTGAGTTGGTAGGTTTCAGTATACAGAGCGTAGAAACACAGAGCTGCTGTTGGGTTCTTCATATGTCCAGGGCAGCATTAGAGATTGGCCTGTTTGCTCTGTGTGGCTGTTTACAAACCCCGCAACAACTTTTCAGGAAGAAGGAAGTGGAGACCTGTGTGGACCAAGTACATCAAAGAGTGTATAACAGTCAGGATATAGAACTACATAGGTACCTCTGTGGACTGAGACAGCAAAGCAGACTGGAGTCCAGCTATCTGTGTGTTCTGACCAATTTGTTTAGCTATTTCTGTTTAAAGACTAGCATTTACCCCGCACGAGATACAATGAATGTCTACACACAATCTTTATGCAATGTGGATGCCCTGTAACTTGACTGCTGCACCTGCATATGATACACTTACCCTCTGTATCTTTTTATCTCTCATAAAACTTTAAAATAAGGATTGTGAGAAATACAAAATAAAATCAAACATATACTTTTTAGCAATAGGACTCGCTACTTTAGTTGTTACATCATTTATATTAGTTAGAGTCAGGAAATACTTGAAAATGAGAAAAATCTCAATGTATCTTTCCTGATAAAATATTTTATAAATAAATAAAATAAAATAAATAAATAAATTGCACAGTAAGGTGCAGTGGTCTATACTTTCTACATGTGGAACTACATTCTGACTGTGTTGATGGTTCATTTATTTAAAGGGAAACTCCAGTGTCAGGAATACAATCTGTTTTCCTGGCACTGCAGGTCTCCTCTCCCTCCCACACCCCAATCCCCGGTTGCTGAAGGGGTGAAAACCCCTTCAGTAGCTTACCAGAGGCAGCGACATGTCCCACGTCGCTGTCTCTTCCTCCGCTGCCACTCCTCCCTGTGATTGCGTTGGCCGGTGGGTGAGACTGATCCTGCCCACCAGCTGGGGAGACCTAATGCACATGCGCAGCAATGCCGCGCATGCGCATTAGAGCTTCCCAATAGGAAAGCATTGAAAATGCTTTTCAATGCTTTCCTATGGGGAAATAAGAGACGCTGCAGGTCCTCACATAGCGTGAGGATGTCCAGCGACGCTCTAGCACAGGTTTCCTGTGCTATAAACCCGGAAGTGCCCTCTAGTGGCTGTCTAGAAGACAGCCACTAGAGGTGAAGTTAACCCTGCAAGGTAATTATTGCAGTTTACAAAAAACTGCAATAATTACACTTGCAGGGTTAAGAGTAGTGGGAGTTGGCACCCAGACCACTCCAATGTGCAGAAGTGGTCTGGGTGCCTGGAGTGTCCCTGTAAGTAAGTGTACTTACTTGGTTGGTGCGTCTATCAGATATTCCATGCACGCTGTTCCCGCTGATTTTGGGGAACCCTGCACTGTTAGGGTGATTGCCTTCCAGTAAAGAGAACATTGTTCATGTAAGGTTTAGTGTATTCCCTATTCCTGTCTGCTATGTCTGACCTTGGCTAGTTCTTGCCATTGAGTATTTCTGTAACTCTGTAACACGGCTAGTTTACACTAAATATGTGCATTCGTTTTTGTACGAATACGATTTCATCCCAAAATTCAGTTTTTTTCGTATTTGTTTACTAAAACGTAAACGAAAGCTCTACATAAGAAATATAAATGAAACAAAAGAACAAATGCTGAATCGCTGTAATTTCAAACTAAATATAAATAGTATGAAGGTCACTAAGACCCCCATATTGATAAAAGGGAGGTTAAATCCTCCTGCATGCTCCTACACGCGGCATGGGGATCAAGGGGGACTAGGGCAATAAGGGGGGACCTGGGAAACACAAATAACTAAAATACCTAATGTCCCCCCTGGTCCCCACCCATTAGTGGCGAGTGGGGACCCTAAATAAATAAATAATAAGGGGGACCTAATGTCCCACCTGGTCCCCACCCATGAGCAGCGGGTGAGGACCCTAAATAAATAAATAATGGGGGGACCCCAAGCCCATGGTCACTCCGCCCCCCCAATAAAAATACCCTACCTACCCTCCTCACCCTGATAATAGTGAGGGGTGGGCAATAAACTAACCCTGTAAAATAAAATGTCATACTTACCATTTGATGTCTTTTTTCTTCTTTTCTTTCTTTAGCCCCAAAAAAGGACAAATAAAAATCCATAATACCCGTCGCAACTTTTAAAATAATAAAAAACCTGAGTGCAAAAAAAATAAAAATTTCCCTGAAAAATTAAATAAATCCTTCTTCACCCATGGAGGGCTTCGCGCAGACTGAGCTCTGCAGGGCGGGGGAAGGCTTATAAAGCCTTGCCCCGCCCTGCAATTAGGCTCAGAGCGCTCTGATTAGTTGGTTTAAGCCAAACAATCAGAGTGGTCTGACAGGAAAATGAAGAGACTGACAGGTAAGTCTCTACATTTACCTGTCACAGCACTATGTTTGTTTTACTTGAAATCCAACCAATCAGAGTGCTCTGTGTCATTTTACACAGCGTGGGAAAGTTCTTTGGAATTTTCCCATGCTGTATAATTTGACTCATAACACTTTGATTGGTTGCTTTCAAACCATTGGTGAAGAAGGATTTTTTTTTTACCATTAGGATTTTTCTCTTTTCTGAGTATTTTTTGGGAGGCGCTCTGGTTTTTTATTATTTTAACAGTTGCGACAGGTATTGTGGATTTTTTTATTTGGCCTTTCTTGGGGCTGAAGAAAGAAAAGAAGAATTAAGACATTAAATGGTAAGTATGAAATATTATCTTACAGGGTTAGTTTATTGCCCCCCCTCACTATTATTATGGTGAGTGGGGTAGGTAGGATATTTTTATTGGGAGGGGGGGACCAGGGGCTTGGGAACCCAAGTCACTTTATTATTTGTGGTCCCCACCCGCCGCTCATGGGTGGGGACCAGGGAGGACATTAGGTCCCCCCTTTAAATAATTAAAGTCCCCACCCACCGCTAATGGGTGGGGAACTGGGGGGGACATTAGGCCCCCCTTTAATTAATTAGGGTCCCCACTTGCCACTCATGGGTAGGGATCGGCGGGGGGATTAGGTCCTCCTATTATTTATTTATGGTCCCCACCCTCTGCTCATGAGTGGGGACCAGGGTGGACATTAGGTCCCCCCTTTAATTAGGGCCCTCACCCGCTGCTCATGGTACGGGACCTGGGGGGACATTAGGTCCCCTCATTATTTATTTATTTAGGGTCCCCACCAAATGCTCATGGATGGTGACATTTGGTCCCCCCCATTATTTATATATCTAGGGTACCCACCCACCACTCATGGGTTGGGACCAAGTGGGACATTAGGTCCCCCCTTTAATTAGTTAGGGTCCCCATCCACCGCTCATGGGTGGGGACCTGGGGGGGACATTAGATCTCCCCCATTATTTATTTAATTAGGTTCCCCACCCACTGCTCATGAGTGGGGACCTGGGGGGAAATTAGGCCCCCCTTTAATTAATAAGGGTCCCTACCCACTGCTCATGTGCGGGGACCAGGGCGGACATTAGGTCCCCCCATTTATATTAGTAGCCCCCACCCGCTGGTCACTGGTGGGGGTGCGAAGGGGGCACTATGTCCCACACATTTTAGTTATTTTTGTTTCCCACCATGGGAGAATGAGGGGACCTATGCCAGGTCCCCCCTTATTGCACTAGCGACTGTGCAGTATAGCCTAATTGCTGCCCAGTCACTAGTAGCTTTAAATGACAACTAGCAGCCACTGGCTGCTCGCTGTTTGGCGACATGCCCCTACTCGCGGCATGCGCAGTGCTATTTTCGTCCTAATGGACGAAAACAAATTATTTTTAAACAAATTTCATTTGAAAATGAATGGTTTGCGGATGAAATTCGGGATTAACAATTTAAACTTTTATTTAGTACGAAATCATTCGTAAGTAAAAAAAATGTCACTGGTGCACATGTCTAGTTTACACTTTTTCCTGAACTCAGCTAGTTATTTGTTTGCTCTATCTCTCCATAACCCTGACCATGACATGCATTTGACTACGATTTCTCTCTTGTGTGTTAAAACGGCACTGTCACTGTCTGAGCACTTTGCAGAATTCCCAAAGATACCTGATGGTGACATCACCGCTGGTGGTCCATTGGCCGGGAAGAGTTACTTAACTTAACCTGTCCCTCACAAGTAATCTTCCTCTGGCCAGTCCTCTTCAGCTTCTGGTGCTGAACTGATGTCACTACTGTACAGCATCTTATGAATCCCATAAGACCCTTCATAGATATAGCCATTTCCTTGCAGCCATCACTGGTGGTATATTGACACTGTAGCTGCACACAGAGTCTAAGAAAGTCACGAGAAGGCAATATACAAAGACAAGGTAGTCTCTACTTTGTATATCTCTTGAATGGTTGGAATGCAAACACAGTCAAAATGAGCATTTCATAAATATTCTATCCTTGTGAAATACTCATTTTTCAAGGTGGTGACGGTACTGCTTTAAGCCTTGCTACTTTAAGGTCTAAAAAGATGTTGATTCTATTAGTCTGCATTGCCATCCTAAGATGTGTCCATATATGATAATGTGTGTTACTTAGTAGGGCTTAGAGACAGATACATACAGCCTTTATTTGTACATTTTTATTATTATATATTATTTAAAATGTTTCAGTTCTTTGACTTTTTGCATATTAGGCATATATTTTTCTAAGGGCTTTTCAAATTTTTCATAGCACAGTACTATTTTAGTAGCTAGTGATAGATCAAAACTTGGGTCATTTTACATCTATACAAAAGCTTAGGTGTAAGGGACTGCCTGGTACCCCAGCTGGGTACCTCTGCCAAGCACACTTCCCAGCTTTCACCAGGACACCAGTAGTGCTTCAGTCCCCAGTCGCCGCAGCTTTACTGGTGACTATCCGGAGTTTCCCACCCTAGAACAGGGTTTTGTGCTACAGCTCCAAGTGATCAAGCTCTCCTGCAGAATGTATAACTGTATCACCCAACCACAAGCCGAGACTTAGTGAAGAGTGAATAAGAAGTGAAATGTATTGAGAAAAAGCACACAGATTTATACCCTGATCCCCATCATGGGTCTCCATTCATTGTAACATAAGCCCACCCAAGCACCTTTGTGTCTAAATCAGCTATCAGTTACACTAATTATCTCCCAGACACAGAGAGTGCAATACAGAAAACACCCCAAAACATACATACAATAACTGAGTACCCCCACATGTCATACATCCCCGCATAACCAATCCCTGAGCATCCAATTTGTCCGAATAGATGACTGGCCCGATTTGGATGGAAGTCAAAGTTTTAGCGGCTGCTTTCTGATCTAGCATAGAGTTTTGTGGAGCTTGGGTGAAAGCCACCCAAAACAGTGGTGCTTTTATTGAATTTGTCTGGCTCCTCCAAATCCAGGGTATCTTTGGGTGCCTCATCACCTCCTTTATCTCCCCTCCAAAAATCCCCTTACTAGGTGGTACTAGGACCGAAAGGGCTTAGGACAATGTTTCAGCGGATCGCGGTAGAGCCGCAATCTGCTCCAGAGTTCCAAGGTGTTTGAAGGTTGCTCCCTGTCACCCGTGCCGTGACTCTGGAGCCTCCCTGCAGGTCTGTGATAGTCCTGGGGCCGCTAGGCCATGAGGGGGTAGAGTAGCTAATATAGCTCCTCTAGGAGTTCGTAGCATAGAACGTTAAGGCATTGCTTCCATACATCAGGATAAAACCAGCCATGAAATTCCAGGCACTGCTGTATTAAGGTATAGTTATAGTCGGGTATCAAAGAGAAAAAAAGACTGCCTGATTGAGAAGGTTCCTTCCATTTCTACTAGTTAATGATACCATGTTTGATCAGGAATGTGCAGAATACGAATTTAGGTGATTAAGTGTTTCATGCAATCATATAATTACCAGTTCATGGTATAATGAGCGAAGTTCTGTTTATAAACAAAAAATATATAAATATGCTCGCGTAAGCCAAAAAATGGCATGAACATAATTATGTGTTTGTGCACTGTAAGTAAATGTTTCCAAAAAAAAAAAATATGTTGGGATAATGAATCGCGTCCCTATCGCAGATCGACACGAAATCTTGGTAACAAAAAACTGACTTGAAAATGAAACAGATTAATGAAAATTGTGTTAAAATGGGCCAATCGTGTTGTAAAATGTATAAACATAATATAAATATTGTGAATAAAATCAACATTTAGTGGCTCGTCTTTCTCCCATCAATCTTTTTTTTTTGCGCTATGGGTGGACATCAGATTCATGAAACAAAACTAATATGCTAAGCCGTTGTGTGTTGGTTTGTGATCCGCATACATTTTGGCTCAATCTCCCTAAATGCAATAAATAAATAAATAAAATTACCATGTAACAATTTTAAAAAATTATATGAAAGTATGTCTAAACAGGAAAAATGTCAATTTCTTCTCAATGAAACCTGGTCGACCCAAATACCAAATGATGTTCTATGTATTCTCTCGAACAGGGTCCTGTGTTACAAGACATGACTAGAGGGTCCATGGCACACTCTCCCGGGGTGAGTTTCTCTCGCTAATAGCTCGTGGGCACGATACAATGTTGAGCTCTGGCAAAACATTATTCTAAAAGGATGACTCCAAGAACCATAAACTCTGGCGTTTTTAATTGGTTTGGCTTTTACCTGGGGACCACCTGACGCTGATCTTTATCTGCATTTCTGATGCTGGAGACCTGAAAGTTCTTAAGCATTGCTCAGGATTGGTAACAAAAAATCCTGCTTCCAGATCTCCAGTGATAGAAGTAGAGGCAGAGAATGGCAACCCAGGTAAGAAGCCAAAAAGTTCACAAACACTTTGACTCCTTACAACAGGTGGAGGGAGTGCGTGGCACCATAACATTGCTGTCTGTGGTGGTTATGGTGCGCATAGTTCTGGCACCATAGCATAGCTGTCTGTGGTGGTTATGGTGCTCATAGTTCCGGCACCATAACATTGCTGTCTGCAGTGGTTATGGTGCTCATAGTTCTGGCACCATAACATAGCTGTCTGTAGTGGTTATGGTGCTCATAGTTCTGGCACCATAACATAGCTGTCTGTGGTGGTTATGGTGCTCATATTTCTGGCACCATAACATTGCTGTCTGCAGTGGTAATGTTGCTCAAATTTCTGGCACCATAACATAGCTGTCTGTGGTGGTTATGGTGCTCATAGTTCTGGCACCATAACATAGCTGTCTGTAGTGGTAATGGTGCTCATAGTTCTGGCACCATAACATAGATGTCTGTAGTGGTTATGGTGCTCATAGTTCTGGCACCATAGCATTGCTGTCTGCAGTGGTTATGGTGCTCATAGTTCTGGCACCATAACATAGCTGTCTGTAGTGGTAATGGTGCTCATAGTTCTGGCACCATAACATAGATGTCTGTAGTGGTTATGGTGCTCATAGTTCTGGCACCATAGCATTGCTGTCTGTAGTGGTTATGGTGCTCATATTTCTGGCACTATAACGTAGCTGTCTGTAGTGGTTATGGTGCTCATTTAACTTTTTTAAACCTTTTTTTTCTATAATTATATTTAAAACTCATACAATCCCAGCTGCTTCTTAATTTACTTTATATTTTAATTTATATATTTCCTTTTATACAAATATTAGGTTCTATGAAACCATAAGCATGCATACAAATACGTTTCCTTTAAATCCACAAATCTTCATCGAGTATTACAAGCCTATATATATCTCTCCCTCTAATTTTGCTTGGCTTAACAATACAGAATTCTCCACCGAAGCAGCAATACTTCAAAGTAATACATTGTATATTTTTACTATTGGAGGGAAATTTAGTAGGGGCCGTATTACTGCTTGAATTGAAGAACTATTTTTCAATTTTAGTTGCACCATTCTAAGACAGCGGTGAATTTCAATTTCACTGTGTACGTTTTTTCCGTCTTTCGTTGAGGTTAATGCCAGATAATTAAACTTGCATTGGATGCAGGAGAGCAAATTTAGAATATTTAACTGTATGTTCAGCTATGTGTGAAGTAAGCACTGTAGGATGTACCATGTAATAAAGATAAATGTCAGATTTTGTTTAATGGAAGGAATTTTGCGTTATGCGATGAGAGGCAAGCATTGAGGAAATTTTAGAGTGTAAAAAAAACAAAAAAAAAAAAAATGAAACCAATGTCTTATATAAAAAGATATTTTCTGAGAAGATGTGTAAAAAGTAATTTCTTTGGAGCAGATCTTAAATATTTGGAAAAAGTGTCCTTTTACTCATTTTTGAATGCAGCTGTTCATGAACGTGTCAATATTTTTTAAACAAGAGAGGCTCCTACCAGTCATTAATAGACTTATTGCTGAGAATCCAACATAGTGCTGCAATATATCTCACTACCACCTCTGACTATTGTCTATGTTATAATTAATGGTATTTGAGCTCAGCAGGGCTACCTTTAGAAAACAGCAAGCAAGACACCTGCCTTGGGCCCCACAACATCAGAGACTATGAAATAGTTTCTTTATTATTATATAACATTTTAAAAGTAACTCTACTCTGATCAACCCCAGAATTAAAACCACCTGCCTAATATTGTGTTGGTTTTACTTGGCTGACAAAACAGCTCTGATGCTTTAAGGAACTTCACAAGACCTTCAAATGTGTCCTGTGGTATCTGGCACCAAGACATTAGCAGATGATCCTTTAAACCCTGCACGTTACGAGTTGGGCCTCCATGGATCAAATTTGTTGTTCCAGCATATTAAAAAGGTTGAGATCTGGGGGATTTTAGATCTGGGGGATTTGGAGGCCAAGGCAACACCTTAAAACTCTTTGACATGTTCCTCACACCATTCCTGAAATTTTTTTTTGCAGTGTGGAAGGTGGATAATCCTGCTGAAAGAAGCCACTGCCAGGAAAAGGATGTACGTGGTCTGCATCAATCTCTATGTTGGTCATACGTGTCAAAGTAACATCCACATGAATATCTGAACCAAAGGTTTCCCAGCAGAACATTGCCAATAGCATAATACTGCCTCTGGCAGTCTGCCTTCTTCCCATAGTGCATTCTACTGCCATCCCTTCCACCTGATCTAAAATAAAACATAATTCTTGGTCATCATGGGCACTCTGCAGCTACACAACCCCATACGCAATAAACTGTGATGCACTGTGTGTTCTGACACCTTTCTATTATGGCCAGCCTGAAATTTGTTAGAAAATAGTTAACCTTTGGAGCAAGATCCAAAAAACTGTTTTTTTAATATTTTGATAGCAGACAAAAGCCAATATCTGTAACATCAGCAAGTTCAATCCAAGTTTGATCTCAGTTTGAGGAATCTGATGACGATACAGAATTACCAATAAATTCCATTCTAGTTGAAGCCTCAACAGCCCAGATTAGACATGTATTCTGTCCCCGTAACAACTATAGTTGAATAATGCTCAACACTGGGAAAAACGTCTCTCTGTATCTGAACCAAAATAT
Source organism: Pelobates cultripes (assembly GCA_933207985.1). Lineage (NCBI taxonomy): Eukaryota > Metazoa > Chordata > Amphibia > Anura > Pelobatidae > Pelobates > Pelobates cultripes. Next base: position 262,373,926 of record OW240917.1, read on the forward strand.
GTTTTATCTACTAGAAACACACAGAAGGCACGTGTTCAGTGATTGTAAAAGTCTGAAGGATGAAGTGGATCATAGCTCATTATAAAATCTTCCATTCTGAGACCAACCCAGAAATGTCAACAGAGAGAACCAATAGGTTTGGAGAAGAGCTAGAGATTCCCAACTGAAAGGAATTGGTAAGAGAATCAGCAAAATCTATTTATGGTGTAGAAGGTGACCAGCACTGAATGTTATTATTTTTCTCAAATGTTATTGCAATCAGTTACTTTTTTCTACTATAATTGCAAAATTTTTGTAGCGGACCCCGGGTAACTGGACCGCTTACCTTTCGCTAATTCCTTCATCAGCTTAGGACAACTTAGGATATAAAGAGACCCATTCCCCCCAGTAACTGGACAAGACACAGCTCTGGAGGTACAACACTGGCCATGCTATATTGGTACACACAGCTTTTATGCACAGAGCCCCGCAAGGGGTCTCCATTATGTTCAACACAATCCCAGGCTGGAGGGGGATGGTTTGCTCCAACTCTGGGAGATACCAACAGTGCAACAAGTACATACAATAAGACACTTCATATACATTGGGGAAACATAGGGGCTCTGCACTCCAGGAAGGGAATGGTGTGTATACATGAAACACACATCCCTGGATAGTCGCAGATCCCAGCTAGGACCCCTGCAATTGGCAGGGCTATCGGATGTACAGAGCCCGAGAAATTATTGTATAAAGTCTGGGGCTTGAGGCTCTGTACATCCCCGCAATTAGTTCAACGGGGTTGCTCCGTTTGGTCCGGTAAATGCAAACTTCACGCCTAAACTAAGCAATGACCAAATAATGCCAATCAGCACTCAGGGAGAGGATGCGTTCCGCCAACCAATCAGGGAAAAGGGCGCAAAATCAAATCGTGCCAATCAGCGCTCAGGACGAGGAGGTGTTTCGCCGGCCAATCAGGAGAAACTGTGCAAAACTAGTTTGGACAATAGCCCTTCTCCTATTGGCCAGCATGGACTTTAAGGCAGCCAGCGGGGACTCTGCAGCTAAGAGGCTGACTCCCAGTTCCAGGAATTCTCTGCTGGTCTTGTATCTCTCTCTCCCGTGGATATCTCCATGCATGTAGCACTGAAGCAAGCACCCTTTGGGCAGCCACAACCTCAGATAGTGATTAGGCTCTTTCAGGAGGAGTTAGGGTGATCAAAACTGCCAGTACCCCACAAGTGTCCTCACCAATCTCAAGGATCCCTGACCGTGCGAAACCCATGCAAGGGAAGCATCTCCTTTCAGGACACGAATGCCTCCCCTGGTTGGCATTCGCCTATACAAAACGGTGGCCACCCAGGGGAGCATTCATTAATTACTTCCCTTGCTGTTTCACACTTAGGTTATGGGTGCGAATGTCAAATGTTGAATGTCAAAGAACTTTAACCCCTTAAGGACCAAACTTCTGGAATAAAAGGGAATCATGACATGTCACACATGTCATGTGTCCTTAAGGGGTTAATAACTTTGTTAGATGAGCAGTTACATAAAGGGGCTTGCTCATATAATATTTCTACTTAGCTACTACAGTTTATCTAAAACTTGGGAGAGTTAGTAATCTGCTGAACTACACAAACACGTGTTGGAAAAATCCCTTATCAGCCAAGATACTGAAAGACCCATCCTGGTAAGATTAATTGAGTCCCTACTAGCAAAATATCCTACAAGTTTAGCTGCACCCTGCAGTGTTCCTTACACTTTTTGATTAGAGAGTGCCATGATAACCTAGTTTCTTCAATTGGCGAGCAAGCCTAATTTGCCCTCAGTTCATATTCAACTTGATAAATGGCTACCTAATTTTTACCATCTGATGGAAATCAGCCAACTCAAGCATTAAAAGCCCCCGACATAGAAAAGACTTCACATAAATTGAGCTAGTCAGCATTTGTAATACAAGAAAATATAAATGATTTAATCCTCTAATGACCAATGTTTTTTCATGAATAATGGGATATGCTTAATCCCTAGTCATAGAGGGATTGAATTCACTTTCTAAGTAAATCACCACTGGAAACAGGAATAAAAAAAATAACAAAAATACAAACTTAGATCATCCATGAACGCCTTTTTATGAATATGCTTCCTTTGTGTTTTTAGGTTGTTGTTTTTTTAAGCAAAATTAAAACTACTGACCACATAAGGAAATCCCTAGCTGTGTATATTTGCCATCTGGATTTATTATAGAAAACAATGTTTTTGTTTTTTTAATTTTATCCTAACAGACGCACTCATTATATTTGTAAACAATAAACAAAACATGCCACTTCTTGTGAAATATATTTATTATAATATTTATAATGCAAGAAAAGCCTGCTTTATTATTCACAGCAACGGTCAAGCCGTAGGGATAACAAATTCATATTTAAATAGCAGAATCTGTTCTACATCGATGAACACAAGGAGAATGTATGCTAAACTTCAAACTATAGACCAGCTACAAAATTTATGTTGCTAGCAATCTCTACACTGCTTAAAATTCATTTAAATATTTATCACAAGTTATTTTACAAGATGCATTGCTGTAACTCGGGCAAGAATATATTCCAGAGTTTAAACTAAAGGCGAACCTCCGGTGGCTAAAGAAGAAACTGTTGGACTCTAACTCTTATTGTTGTTAGCCAGTGACAGGAGCGTGATCCAACATCAACTTAACATGCAGCCCACATCTGCAACATACCAGTAAATAATTCAGTACATCGTAATGATAGTGTAACACACATACAGCTAAACTTAACATGCAGCCCACATCTGCAACATACCAGTTAATCATTCAGTACATCGTAATGAGAGTGTAACACACATACAGCTAAACTTAACATGCAGCCCACACCTGCAACATACCAGTAAATAATTCAGTACATCGTAATGATAGTGTAACACACATACAGCTAAACTTAACATGCAGCCCACATCTGCAACATACCAGTAATGCATTCAGTACATCGAAATGAGAGTGTAACACACATACAGCTAAACTTAACATGCAGCCCACATCTGCAACATACCAGTAAATAATTCAGTACATCGTAATGATAGTGTAACACACATACAGCTAAACTTAACATGCAGCCCACATCTGCAACATACCAGTTAATCATTCAGTACATCGAAATGAGAGTGTAACACACATACAGCTAAACTTAACATGCAGCCCACATCTGCAACATACCAGTTAATCATTCAGTACATCGTAATGATAGTGTAACACACATACAGCTAAACTTAACATGCAGCCCACATCTGCAACATACCAGTAATGCATTCAGTACATCGAAATGAGAGTGTAACACACATACAGCTAAACTTAACATGCAGCCCACATCTGCAACATACCAGTGAATAATTCAGTACATCGTAATGATAGTGTAACACACATACAGCTAAACTTAACATGCAGCCCACATCGGCAACATACCAGTAAATAATTCAGTACATCGTAATGATAGTGTAACACACATACAGCTAAACTTAACATGCAGCCCACATCTGCAACATACCAGTAAATAATTCAGTACATCGTAATGATAGTGTAACACACATACAGCTAAACTTAACATGCAGCCCACATCTGCAACATACCAGTAAATAATTCAGTACATCGAAATGAGAGTGTAACACACATACAGCTAAACTTAACATGCAGCCCACATCTGCAACATACCAGTAAATAATTCAGTACATCGTAATGATAGTGTAACACACATACAGCTAAACTTAACATGCAGCCCACATCTGCAACATACCAGTAAATCATTCAGTACATCGTAATGAGAGTGTAACACACATACAGCTAAACTTAACATGCAGCCCACACCTGCAACATACCAGTAAATAATTCAGTACATCGTAATGATAGTGTAACACACATACAGCTAAACTTAACATGCAGCCCACATCTGCAACATACCAGTAAAGAATTCAGTACATCGAAATGAGAGTGTAACACACATACAGCTAAACTTAACATGCAGCCCACATCTGCAACATACCAGTAAATAATTAAGTACATCCTAATGATAATGTAACACACATACAGCTAAACTTAACATGCAGCCCACATCGGCAACATACCAGTAAATAATTCAGTACATCGTAATGATAGTGTAACACACATACAGCTAAACTTAACATGCAGCCCACATCTGCAACATACCAGTAAATAATTCAGTACATCGTAATGATAGTGTAACACACATACAGCTAAACTTAACATGCAGCCCACATCTGCAACATACCAGTAAATAATTCAGTACATCGAAATGAGAGTGTAACACACATACAGCTAAACTTAACATGCAGCCCACATCTGCAACATACCAGTAAATAATTCAGTACATCGTAATGATAGTGTAACACACATACAGCTAAACTTAACATGCAGCCCACATCTGCAACATACCAGTTAATCATTCAGTACATCGAAATGAGAGTGTAACACACATACAGCTAAACTTAACATGCAGCCCACATCTGCAACATACCAGTTAATCATTCAGTACATCGTAATGATGATAGTGTAACACACATACAGTTAAACTTAACATGCAGCCCACATCTGCAACATACCAGTAATGCATTCAGTACATCGAAATGAGAGTGTAACACACATACAGCTAAACTTAACATGCAGCCCACATCTGCAACATACCAGTAAATAATTCAGTACATCGTAATGATAGTGTAACACACATACAGCTAAACTTAACATGCAGCCCACATCGGCAACATACCAGTAAATAATTCAGTACATTGTAATGATAGTGTAACACACATACAGCTAAACTTAACATGCAGCCCACATCTGCAACATACCAGTAAATAATTCAGTACATCGTAATGATAGTGTAACACACATACAGCTAAACTTAACATGCAGCCCACATCTGCAACATACCAGTAAATAATTCAGTACATCGAAATGAGAGTGTAACACACATACAGCTAAACTTAACATGCAGCCCACATCTGCAACATACCAGTAAATAATTCAGTACATCGTAATGATAGTGTAACACACATACAGCTAAACTTAACATGCAGCCCACATCTGCAACATACCAGTAATGCATTCAATACATTGAAATGAGAGTGTAACACACATACAGCTAAACGTAACATGCAGCCCACATCTGCAACATACCAGTAAATAATTCAGTACATCGAAATGAGAGTGTAACACACATACAGCTAAACTTAACATGCAGCCCACATCTGCAACATACCAGTTAATCATTCAGTACATCGTAATGATAGTGTAACACACATACAGCTAAACTTAACATGCAGCCCACATCTGCAACATACCAATAAATAATTCAGTACATCGTAATGATAGTGTAACACATATACAGCTAAACTTAACATGCAGCCCACATCTGCAACATACCAGTAATGCATTCAGTACATCGAAATGAGAGTGTAACACACATACAGCTAAACTTAATATGCAGCCCACATCTGCAACATACCAGTTAATCATTCAGTACATCGTAATGATAGTGTAACACACATACAGCTAAACTTAACATGCAGCCCACATCTGCAACATACCAGTAATGCATTCAGTACATTGAAATGAGAGTGTAACACACATACAGCTAAACTTAACATGCAGCCCACATCTGCAACATACCAGTAATGCATTCAGTACATCGAAATGAGTGTAACACACATACAGCTAAACTTAATATGCAGCCCACATCTGCAACATACCAGTAAATAATTCAGTACATCGAAATGAGAGTGTAACACACATACAGCTAAACTTAACATGCAGCCCACATCTGCAACATACCAGTTAATCATTCAGTACATCGAAATGAGAGTGTAACACACATACAGCTAAACTTAACATGCAGCCCCCCCTCCCCTTCCCCCTGGAACATACCAGTAATGCATTCAGTACATCGAAATGAGAGTGTATGATACACATATGTGTCGGTATGGACATGTATCACCTTCTTGCATACCCTTTTCCCATAAAATAATAACGCCAATAATGCACAGGGTCCAATATCGCTGGTGTCGCATAATAACCCACACATGAGCCAAAGCTTAATGCTGGGACAAGACTGGTTTAATGAGAACACAGGCATTCAATTTGGCATTCAGCACATAACTCCTCCTCTGAGCCAGCGAGATAATTGAGTTTAGAGAATATACAAAACTCAATTATCCTCTGGTCAGAAAAAGTAAAATTTTTCACAATTTCTGGAAATACCCCAAAATCACATAAGAATACCCCACATAAATCACATCCCTGGGTAGATTGTCTCTGTGGGAGTAACATATTCAAAATTCAGCCAAATCCGTTTGGTAGTTACCAAACGGCACCGCAGAGAGAGTTGACCGGTCTGCCACGAGGTTGAAGCCGGGAAACAGTTCCAGAAGAAAGGTAGCAAGATCCGGTCTCAGTTCGTGAGGTTTTATACGAAAATCGCAATAGCTAAATATATCTGATTTGTGAAGAATGCTCCTTGTGTTCGGTAGATTGAAACTCCGTTCGTCAACGTAGCAGGGTTCCATAGAGACCGAGGTTCGTGCGAGTGCATTGCTGAAAACAGTTACAGGAACTCGACGTCCAAGGCCCGCAGGCAGCGTTCGGGAGACAAGATGGCCGCCACCCATTGTTCTCACCACGTGTATTTGTATGCACGAAATGGGGGCCACCTAGGAGCATTCAATTAATCTGCACCTGGAACATACACCTGGAACATACCAGTAATGCATTCAGTACACCAAAATGAGAGGGTATAATACACTTACAGCTAAACGTAATATGCAGCCCACACCTGGAACATACCAGTAATGCATTCAGTACACCGAAATGAGAGGGTATAATACACTTACAGCTAAACGTAATATTCAGCCCACACCTGGAACATACCAGTAATGCATTCAGTACACCGATATGAGAGGGTATAATACACTTACAGCTAAACTTAATATTCAGCCCACACCTGGAACATACCAGTAATGCATTCAGTACACCGATATGAGAGGGTATAATACACTTACAGCTAAACTTAATATTCAGCCCACACCTGGAACATACCAGTAATGCATTCAGTACACCGAAATGAGAGGGTATAATACACTTACAGCTAAACGTAATATTCAGCCCACACCTGGAACATACCAGTAATGCATTCAGTACACCGACATGAGAGGGTATAATACACTTACAGCTAAACTTAATATTCAGCCCACACCTGGAACATACCAGTAATGCATTCAGTACACCGATATGAGAGGGTATAATACACTTACAGCTAAACTTAATATTCAGCCCACACCTGGAACATACCAGTAATGCATTCAGTACACCGAAATGAGAGGGTATAATACACTTACAGCTAAACTTAATATGCAGCCCACACCTGGAACATACCAGTAATGCATTCAGTACACCGATATGAGAGGGTATAATACACTTACAGCTAAACGTAATATTCAGCCCACACCTGGAACATACCAGTAATGCATTCAGTACACCGAAATGAGAGGGTATAATACACTTACAGCTAAACTTAATATGCAGCCCACACCTGGAACATACCAGTAATGCATTCAGTACACCGAAATGAGAGGGTATAATACACTTACAGCTAAACGTAATATTCAGCCCACACCTGGAACATACCAGTAATGCATTCAGTACACCGAAATGAGAGGGTATAATACACTTACAGCTAAACTTAATATTCAGCCCACACCTGGAACATACCAGTAATGCATTCAGTACACCGATATGAGAGGGTATAATACACTTACAGCTAAACTTAATAAAAACCTCAGACATTTGCATGGCTAGTTATTTCATCGTCTCTGATAATCTCGTTTTCATATAGCTAGTAAGTCCTGATCCTTATTTCTCTGAGTCTACTATAGTCATGATCCAAATTGGTGTCTTGACCCCACGGGCAGGTTTCTCATTTGCCCACATTTTGGAAGGGGAGACCTGATTGTTTGGTTCTGTCCCACCGTTAGGGGTTTGTTGCTGCCTTCTTTCCTGTTTACCTGAGAAGAAATTGGTTAAAATGTCCCGACCTGGTACTTTTTAGTAGATCATTGGAGCTCTCTATTTGTATATAGTGATGTGATCCCACAAATGGCCATCACATTTGTGGGATCACATTTGTGGGCTCTGAACATTTGGGGTCCTTCCTAATGCATTATGTCACAGTGGATACTGAACCACGGAGTTGTTTGAACATGGCTATAAAGAGGGGGAGTGAGGCTACAAGGCTATTATACTGACAGCAATCACATGATGCTCTAATCCATATTTTATGTTACATTTTACAGTTTGAGGGTATACTTTTTAATAATATTTCTTTTCAGAGCAAGGTCAGGATTAAGGCAGAATAGGCTAAAATCTATACCTCCTATAATTGTGCTTCTGCATCCCCCATGATACATGCAAAGCCTTTATGGTAGAAATTGGAATAGCAAATCTATAATTGTGGTGACTTACCTTTTGGTCAGCTTTGCTTAATGGGATTAGAGTGTTATATTTTATCTAATAATAACTGGATGTTGTTCAATAAATTCCAATTATTAAACAGACAAGTGTCAGCGCTTTTATTGATACGCTTCCCAGGTAATCGAACATGGAAATGAAGTACATTATCTAATGAATCAAATTTCTGTTTAGTTTCCATTGCCAGATCACTATTATAATGAGAAAAGCTTATAAATAGTGTATTACTCATGCTCATTTTAAATCATTAATTATTGTTGTAAAACCAGAGAAAGAAGAAGAGAGGTGAAGAGAGAAGGATAATCAGTGATAGAAAGAAGAAGAAGAAAAAAAGAGAAAATGGAATAGAGAAATAGAAAGGGAAAATGAGAGAGAGTGATGCCAAAAAATGGGGAAAGAAACAGAAAAGGCAAAGGAAGGAAGTGAGATTTTAAAAGATATTATGGAATATTGAAGTTTTAAAATGCCTATTTTTGATGCATTTCTATTTGTTTTGCCTAGTACAAACCTTGTTTGGAACCTAGAAATGTATACAGGGAAATTGATTTATTTAAAGAAAATACATACGATTATTAAATAAGGAAATACTGCATATCTTATAAATTAGATTAAAAAAAAACCAACACTGTGGTGTATATGGTCTCACAAAAAGTGTGATGCTGTCCAGACAAGGTCTGCAAACTAAAGAATGTACCTTTCTTTTGCACGATCTATGCAGGCTGTAATGGTTTCCCTATCTCATGCAGTAGGCTGTTGGCAAGGGGTAATGCTTCATGTAACAAGATGTGTATGAACAATGCGGCACTGAGCACATACATGGTAACACAGAACATAAAATAAGGATAACAATGATAAATAGTTTTCAGGATGTGTGATGGGAAGCTGTGGTATTGACAGTTAGGAGAGGTGTGGCTACGAATGAAAAAATGCAGTCAAAGTGGTTTTGGTCACATTTGTCACAAATAAAACACTGCAGCAAGCTAAGCTATTTCTGGTTTAGGTCTCTGGAGTGTTCCTTTACGATTTCTATAAATTCTGGGTCCTTTTTATACCACAGATAAAGAAACAAGTAACAAAAGGATCTTCAAAGTGTAAATAGCAAATCGTGATAGAAATTCAACCGTCTAAAGCTAGCGAGCACTGGGACAATTACCAAGTAAAAGAGAGTGCTAAGCAGGCACAGTGTTAGGCTGTTAGAAATGCTTCATAAGGATTGGAGGTTTTCATAAGCAATTCGTTAAGGTGTTGGGAGACAGATTCAGGATGTGTAAATTGTTACCCAGTATCGTTTACTAGACTGTTTAAGAATGTTTATGGAAAAAAGATAATTGGCTTCTTTACCTTTAGCACAATGTACAATTAATAGAGAATGTTGTGTTCCGTGGTTTTGGATCATTAAAGAAGAAACATAAGCGGCAATGTGAATTTAAGGTAACTCGCTGTAAGTGTGTTATTGAAGTGAGCTTCCACAAGCGGTTGATTAACTAAACAGTGACACGTTAGAGAGCAAAATACGATTGATAATCAGTGCATTGTTTTCAAAGTAAATGAACATTCTCCATAAAATAACACTAGAATTTGAAATAACTGATTTGTCACAGTTTTTGCAGTTAGTGTTACCTCTAAGGTGATCAGTTCAGCAAAGAAAGCGTGAAGACGGGCTTGTTACGAAAATATCACCTGCAATTTCATTAAACCCAATATGTTTCCAATCTAACATTGCAAAATCATGCAGAAGGCTACAAGTTTAACCGATACAATGCTAAATGCTTAACCCCTGTGTGACATGTCATGATTCCCTTTTATTCCAGAAGTTTGGTCCTTAAGGGGTTAAAGGACTTGGCTTTCTACTAGAATACTATAAGTGGGTAGCGCTGCCCTCTTATATCTCATCCTTGTCTGTAAGAGTCCTTGGCAGATCTGTGTGATCTAATTATATTATATAGAAATTAGAAGGCTAGGTGTCTTATCGGAATCCAGTCCATTCTGTATCCCCCACTTTGGGACTGGGTTTTGACCAGTTCAGGTTGTCTCCCACTGTAGGAAATCGCCCATTTCCTCTCCTCTCTTACCTTTAATCTATCTCTCACCTCCTCAGCTACCCAGCAATCTATCATTTCTATTCATAAAGTAAAACTGAACACTCGCTAACAGTCGCCCCTAGCAACCAATTGCTACTTATTTGCTCAATATTCTTTAATTCTCCTTTGGATTACTTAACCTCAAACTGTCCTTTGACTAATTGAATACACCGCCCCCTTTCTTTCCATAGTGTCATTACAGTTAGATATTTCGTTTGTAAGAGTAGAGCAATGTAATCCTCCTTCTTCCATGCAAGGCAGAAGATTCATTTCCAAGGATTTCAACAAATGTTGTACATATTTTATTTTATTATTAGTTTTGTTAACTTTATTTTAGACAATCTGTATAGTGCTAAACTAAATGTTATCACTTACATGTGTTAATAATATTAATAATGTATTTTCTAAGGTTAGAAGAATATGTCGATCTTTGTGGATTCTAACTCCACGATGTCCCTCTGTAATTGTTTCAGTAATCCGTCACCTGGAACAGCATTAAACCGCGCATACCATACGTTTCAAAGCTGCATTTCTAGCAATGCTAATAATTCACTGCGGTAGTTTTAAGACACTTGTAATAATTTTTTTAAACATATTTCTATTATAACTGCACAGCTGATATACTCTAATAAATCCCTGTAATCCCAAACTGTCTTCTCTCTCTCTCAAACCTGTACTAATGGTTAATCGAGTTAGAGACATTTAAATTGCAATAAAAAAGTTTCTGCATGTTATGAAGCGGATTTGGGTTTTAATTACACACTTTTGTATTTTTTTGTATTTCTTTTCATTAATTAAGATGTGAAGAAGACATTTTTTTTATTTTTTGTTATAATTCTTTATTTTTGGTGTGCGAACAGTGAAGCTTTCAATGCTCCAACAGCACATGCGACTACAGGGCAACACATAGTAAAACATCAGTTTGTCAGCCTTCCGAGGTTAGTGCACATTTTATAGTATACAGGCAAAGCAAACATGTCTTAACGATGTACTGGAGGTATACTGTTTAACACAGAAATTTCTAGACATGAATAATATAAGCAGTAAAAGTAGGCCCAACAAATTCCTGCACTGGAGGGACAAGCTTCAGGCCTTCAAGCTCGGACCAGATCTGGTGGTTCACTACATGTACTGCGAACGGAACCCCCCACTGTAGCTCCTGCACTGTATGATACTCAGCTTCATCTTGTGACATTTCCCGTTGTCGTGCCGCCTTGTGCTCAGGCTAACTGTGACACTACTGGCTTCTGGGCTCAGTAAAAAGCAAGGTGGTGCTTTAGGTCTCTCTTCAGCTTTGGCTCATCTCTGTGGCGCTGTATGTGCACTCCGCCGCCATGTTGGGTGCTTGTGAACAGCTTGAGGCAAAGCTTCCTGATGGGAGTGTGGAAGTGGTTCCCTGAGGGAGAAAGTATTCGGCTGTAGCAGGACTGGTGGGTGCAGCCTGTGTTCTAGCTTGCGCCAAAACTCATCAGAGAGTTGGTCCAGTTTTGTCAGGACTTTCAGTGTACCCCTGCTGAGATCATCTTAGGTGAATTGCTGCATCCTCTTTCTGCTTGTACAGCTTTACCCCACATTTCAGCAGTATTGGGGAAGCCTTCCTTGGGTGTACCAGGATCCCCCCTTGGGGGAGGGGACGGGGCATGCTTATGTTGTTGCCAGCTACAGGGTTGCCTCAGGGTAGGGAGATTGGCCACTTCTCCCTCCTGATGCTCAACATGCCGCTTGATTCAGCAAGGTGTAAGTGAGCCTCTATCAAGTCGCTTATCACTCCACTGTGTGTCCTCTGTGGCAGAGACCCAGTGGGCTGCTGATTCCATCTTGGGTCTCACCTAAAAAATAGATTTTTATTAAAAGGATTGTGTGGGAGCTCGTGTCAGACACATCTCTCCACCATGATGGTCAGGCCACGCCCCAATATTTTTTTATGGTAGATCATTATATGCAGTTTATAAGGAACGCTTCAAGATTTCAAGTACTACATGAGACAGGCCTTCATGTGATTTGCCGCTGGAATCATAGAGATTCCATGACACACTCTTCAGGGATGAAGATCTATGAGCCAGGGATATATTTTCACTTGCCAATGACTAGTTGATGAGTGGAGATTTTAAACCCTGGTAAAAGTTATGCTAAAAATGAGGTTTAGCATAAGGGGTTTAAAACTCACACAATTTTAGCTGTTTCTTAATTTATTAATATCTGCAAACAATTTCAGTGACTTCGGATGTTCCGAAAAAACTGCATTGCAACATTTAGAGAAAACCTGCAATTCACAGGAAATATTGCCTTTCATTGTTATTGCATTTTATGTCCGTCACACCAACATTTTCAACACGTAACATGTTTTGTGTCATTTTAAATGAGCTTTTTTAGTAATAGTTTTCTTTTCTTAGTTAAAAATGATATATTAATGCTATAGAAAACGTTAGCCAGACATAGAATTATTTATAAACAATGCCAAGACTGAAAGCATATCTGCTCAACAATAGTGCTAGATTTAGGCCGAGTTTGTCATTTGACAGCCAGGTCCCCATTCATTTCTGAGATGGAAAGGTAACTTACATATCAGTGCTAAGGTTTTCACGGGTAACAGACATTTCTTTTTAACCAGATGTTGGAAGGACAAATGCTTGATAAAACATGTGCCCACTCCTACAGCCCTTGGCTCTATTTCTGTGAATGTATGTGCGCTGGCTGAGTGTTCAATCTGTATATGGGAAGATGAGTGCTGTGCTTGAGAGTGTGTGTATGTTGTTATCAGGACCTGGCTCCCACACTCACTTACCTCACACACCTATGCCACGTCTCTCTCGCATTCCACATGGATGTTGCGATGGAGTGCGATCCCCCAGGCAGCACACAGGAGATAGAACTTCAGGAGAACCAAAGGGCGCGCCATGCCGACACAGAGCCTTTTAAAGGTACAGGTGGTGGAGACCAGGGTGGAACCTCAATAGACAGGAGCAGCCACTTTTCCTATTTAAGTTGCACACACCCTTCACTCTGAGCTCAGTTGTACTGTGCTCCTGATTGTGTAAAGACCTTGAGGGACTATCCTGTTGTATCCTGATCCTGATACTGAAATTGACCCTTTCCTGTATCATCACTTCTGATCCTGTGCCGCCTGTCCTGACCTTTGGCTTCCCCAACTACTCTCTTCATCTGAACCTTTTGTATTGCGAACTTGGTCCATTGCCTTCAGCACCCATCTGCATCTTGGACCCCATCCACTAAACTGTGAACCTGACAGTTTTCAATTTGTCATCTTAATGGGTAATCTGGCTCTGACTCTATATTCCTGCCATCTTGTTAGGGTTTTATAATACTGCTTAGTTTGTAATAATGCCATTGTTATCGTTCAAATTCATCTCCCCTACATTCTATTTTTAAGCTTTATTAAAATGATACAGAAAGTAAGAGTAATCTTTGAAAGATCACATGTGAATGGGTGCCCACACATAAAGAGAATATATGGCAATAATAAAAGCTTCCAAACACTGTTGAGATTTCATCTCTCAAAAGGACAATAAACTGCACTCCCCCCATAAGCGACACCAAGGAGAACACTTAAAAAGTGAGACAGAGCCAGTAGAAGAGACACAGGAGAGAACACAAAAATTTGGGAGGGGAGAAAAAATAAAAGGGTGAGGAAGGTAAATGGGAAAGGTAACTAGAACAACCCAGGAATTAAGGTGGATTGTTATTACAAATTTCAGGACACAGTAGTCTAGGAGGAGATGATTAGCAATATAAAGTAGCCAAGAAAACATTTTGGATGTCAAATTAAGGGAATCAATCGTGGCTTCCATAGTATGAATTTATTCAACTTTCTTTAACCATTGCTAGTTACTAGGTGCAATTTTTGGAACCAGAGGAGAAGCTTGAGGGATTTCTTGTATGTTGTGTAAGTTAAAAGTGTTGCAATAATACCGGGATAAAGGTATCTTGGACACTATTGCGGTTTCAATGTTTGTGTAAATGAATATCCAAAATGAAGAAATAAGGAGCAAGACTACCATATGCCAAGCATAGAGTAGGGGGTTGAATAATTGTAATAATCAGGGTTCCATACCAAAAACCCCAAGTGTTATAATTGTTGTGCCGGGATCATGATTCCCTGTCCCTGTTCCCTAGTGAAAGTGGTGTGTCTCATATTTATTCTGATTTCTGTGTTACTAACAACAGCTTAATCCAGATCATCTGCCATCTCCTGTCTCTACTGTCCATTGGATTGTCACTTGTATCAACAATCTTGACCTCAATTAGATCCTGCTATCATGTTGTTTACTGCCTGCACTGATTATTGGCTCGTCCATTGTATTTACTGATATTTGGTTCCCATATCTTGCCTGTGAATTAATGCTATTTCGGGCTGTGCTGGTATTATTTTTCCAGTTAAATTTATAATCAGACTGAACACTTCTAACCAGTTGCTCTTAATTTTCTCACGGAATAGCTCCCCATATCTTGTCTGTCATTGGTGGTGTTATTTGTTTTACTTCTTATAGGGGGCACTTTCTATCTACCACCTCAAATAATCCAATTTTTACACATGGTCTCCGCCAAGGCCTGTTAATATATAATGTTTATTCAATCCTATTGGTTTCCCGCTGTGTCTTTCTCAGATACTAGTAATATGTCATTAATGAGCCACATACTAACACCAATGTGTCAACCCGACAATAAAACTGATTTTAGGAAACAGATGTTCTTTAAAGGACCACTAAATTCACCCACTTCATCACAATAAAGTGGTGTGGGTGCATCGGTCCTGTTAATGTTGCTATATAAAACGTAAAACTCACGTGATGTTGCAGCTTGTAGTTCTATGCGTGTCATACATCACAACGTTTTATTATCAATGTGAACAGTAAATTAAACAGTAAATTCACTGCAGGATGTGAGATTGTTAAAACAAAATACTCTCTCTTTCGTAGATGAAAACTTCCAAAGCTGCAGGCAATGAGCGTTTAAGTAGTTTCCCATGGTATAATCCTGTTAGTAATTAGTGATTCTAAAAATGTGGAAGTAGAAACATTCTTCCCATCCCAGCTTTGTAATGAGTGAATGTAATTATCAAAAGTCCTCATTAGATTCATAACTGCTGCTAATTGACGCTCGCCTTAAATATCTCAGCAGAGATTAACCTTTATCACCTCTTTCGAATGTTAATGGATAAAACATGCCAAGCTCGTCCAAAATAATGGACAAAAAAAGAAGTTCATCTGTAAAGTTATGCAAACATTGCCTCTGCAATGGTTTTCCCAATACGTAGAACAATTGCCCATGCTGTCAGACGTCACACGAAAAGAGCTGCTGGCTTGCGTTTAACGTTGAAATATTGGCAAAGTTAAATTCATTTATTATCCATGGCAGGTCCTATAGTATCCCTCATAGGTCATGATTAAATGATTGATTACTTTCCACAAGCAAATAGCGCATGTATTTCGCAGGTTCTTGTTTTTATGCCCTTCGCACCTTATAAAAAATAGCCAATGCGGCATATATGGTAGTTTTTTTCTAAATCATAAAGCGTTTTGTCTTTCTTCAACTTATTGTTACAAACAAATTTTATTTGTGGGATTTTAGTTTTGAAATACAAAAATATATTTAGAGATATTGCAGTTTTTTCTTAAATCCTTTCTTGTCAATAAACTGACAAACTGAACACCAAACTGACAAATTGCCCATAGCCTGTTGGTATCACGAACGCTACATGTTGTTATGGTGTGCCGACTGCCAGTGAAAGGAGGGCGAAAATGTCTCATCTAATAGAAGAGCAGGACTGCTACTTCCTAGCTTCAGTGGCAGATCCTGAGAAAAACAGAAACATTGGACCTTTATTGATTTTTGTTTCTGCATTTTTTTATTGCAAAACCTGCAAATACGCTCCATATTTTGGAAAACAAAAGGTAATTTGCTTCCATTGGGCAGAAAAATGTTTTAAAGGGGTTTTTGGAAGTTGCTACAATTTCTACCTTTTACAAATTCTTATTAGTTCAGCTTGTCGTTTATAACATTAATTCTTATTTCTGATTTATCCCGTATTTATTAAAAGGAAGACCAGATGAAGGGACGCTCTAAACACAATAAACATAAACATTGAACACACGCTCTGTACATCCTACAAACATACCTTGAAGTGGACATTAGTATCATAACTGATGGGTAAATCAGAAGATTATTATAGATGGATAGATTTATTGTTTTTACAGCAGCCTAAACAATAATAGAGACATTCTGACATCAAATATATATGTATTTAATCAGAGGTGTAACTAGAAACTAAGGGGCCCCGGTGCAAAAATGTCTCTAGCCCCCCCCCCATACGTCTATACACATACATACAAACACACATACACACACATACATACAGAGACACAAACATACACAGACATGTAGACACACATACATACATACACACACATACGTGCAAACACACACACATACACACACAGAGACACATACACACACACATATATACAGACACACACACACACACACACATATACTGAGACATACATACAGACACACATACACTAACACACACACACATGCAAAATGTTTGAGTCACCCTCCTGTTTCCTAGCTTTTAGACGCAGGAGGGTGACTTCTCTGGGGTTCAGTGGTGGCTCAGCCTAATGGGAGTTCCCACTCTGACTCCCTCCTCTCTTTCCTTATGCGCTGCTCCCAGTGGTTGCTGGGAAGAAGTGACAGGGGCAACCACTTCATCCCAGCTGTGATGTCATCGCAAGTGCTGCAGCGCTGACCAGGCCCCCTTGATATTATTTGCCATCGGGTGGCCCTAACAGCATGGGCCACGCTGGACCCCTTAACGAGGGGCCCTGGCAGATCTAACATGCAGGATCTACTGCAACACATGGCGACTGCAGGGTGACCAGGCCCCCTGGAGTGACGGCCCCGGTTGCAGCTGCGGCCCCTGCATCCACGGTAGTTCCGCCAGTGTATTTCATTTAAAATTGGAGTGTTCCATGAAACCATTTAAGTAGGATAAGTGATCTTAAACATATCTTTATTCTACTATGCAGCACAGTAAGAAATTAAACTGATCAGGTAAAGGACAATCAATTTGCTTTAAAGTTAACACGAAACCTTGCTTGTAAATCAATATTGCATTATCTAAACTGGAGTGGAATAAGAATGGGCATGTCTATTTGCTTACCCTAAGCTTACCCCTGATGTACTGTGCAGTCTACAAGCTCCATTAAGAATATATTATACAACAAATATATTTGTTTTAACGGTAGGTAAGAAATCTGTTTGTAAATTTGCAAAACAAAACAAGACTGATGAATAGAGTCTTTCTCAGACTGACAAATTTATAGCTGAAGTCATGAATTTCAATATCATGCCCTTACAGGCCTATTTATCTTGAAGAATGTCTAATACTGACTAGACTTGTGCATTTGGTTTCAAATGTATTACAATTTGTGCAACTTTTGGGTGATCAGCGGGTTGTCTGAATCCCATAACTCCAAAACACCATATGGACGAATCACAAAACAAACACAACAGACAAAAGGTTTTTTTTAATTTGTCATTGTAAATTCTATCATGGTACCAAAATAAAAAAAAAAGAAAAGAAAAGACAATTGACAGAAAGAGGATTGAGATAAACAAAATGTAAGGAAACCAAGTACATTTAAACCTCAATCGGTAGTTTCCTCCTGAACCGCCAGAGCCTAGTGAATATAGCCCTCTTCCTTTACATATCTTAGAACGCTGTATCTGCGGCGGCCAGGAGCGGGGCATTGATTAAAGCAGTTTTTAAGGATTGGAACACCTTCAAACCATAGGACTGTCTTCTTAGTCAAGCACTAAAGTCTGGTAGTAGCTGGCTGTCCTCAAATAACCCATAATCTGTGACTTGATACGGGAAGTGGGCCAGTTAGCAATTGCCTCCATCTTAGCTGGCACCGGCTGCTGCTTCGCACACTTTACACTTCACACTTGTTTGACTTCAAGGTTAAGCCAGTGTCTCTGATGTTATCTAGGATCGACCCTATATGCTTCAGGTGGTCTTCCCAGGTTTCACTATAGACTGTTATTTCATGCAGATGCGCACAGGTGTAGTCCTTTCATACTTTGGAAGGTAGCTGGGGCATTCTTCATCCCTAACTGCATGACCCGAAATTGGTTCAAGCCAAATGGGATGATGAAGGCTGACTTGGGGAAAGCCTCCTATAGCTGGGGAATTTGCCAATATCCATTGCATAAATTGATAGTGGTCAAATACTTTTCCCTTGCAATATGGTCTAGTTGCTCATCCACCTGGGGCATCAGTAGGTGTCAGCCATAATCTTATCATTCAACCTCCTATTGTCTACACAGAAGTGTGTTGTTCCATCCGCTTTGGTATCAGAACTACAAGGGATTACCAGGGACTACTGTGATAGAATTTATCTTGATTCCAAGGCTCAAGCTTATAGGTGTCATTGATATCAATGATATTACAGTTGTCTAACTTAAAACGACACTTACGACCATATATGTCTAGTTCCGGGAGCAGATAGCCCCCACCTGAGATGTCTCTTCTCTAATCTTTGTGTTCTTTCTCAGAACTTATTTGTTATATGTACATGATGTTCATCCCTATGCCTTATCTGTACTCCTTTTACTCCCTTCCTACTACTGTCCTATGAGTATTTGCACGTAAGCATTCACTTTTTAATGTATAAAATCCAGCTGACGAACAAAGCAGCTTATTTTGAATACCAACAGGTGTCTGGTGTCTAATTCTCGCTTCTCCAAGTGCACTTGTAATAACAATTTGGGCTTCCTCTGAATATAACAAAGATCCTTATTTGGATCTATATCACTACCTAAGTGTTCGATTACTCCCAAGCAGAGCATGTCTTGAATCTCTTTGTGCATCCCTTCCCGGACCAACTCGGGCATGTGATAGGGGGACTGTCATAGCAGAACTTGCCCAGGGTTCTCTAATCAGTGGACTACTAGCTGAGATTACTCTGGTGCTTGGGACAAGGTCACTTGTTTTGACACTAAAAACCCTAATCACAGTGTACCCTAATCACAGTGGGAGGTATAAATATCTCCCACGTGTGATTATTAATTCTGATTGGAAATTATCCAATCAGAATTAAGCACTGCTGATATATACTCACCTTTCCTGTCTCTCAGTGCCCTGTTGTGGTCGTGTGATACCTGTATTGCAGTTCACTCGTGTTTTTCTCTGGTTACCGATTATTTGGCTTGTTATTTCTATTCTCCAGTATTCTCCATTCCTTTGACCTCAGCTTGTTTCTCGTTCTCCTATTTTCTGGCTCCATTTACTTGGCTTGTCTCCTGACTATTCTTATTGTGCTTAACCCGGCCATTCTAAGGACCGGTATAGCACCCTTCCTCTCTGTGACCTGTTAGCGTGTTAGGTTCCCGAATCATGACAACTGGATCATGTACGAATGTGCTCAAAAGCCACATAAACAAAGGGGTGACAACAAAATGTTTCATCAGACCAACATTTAGCTTTGCTGAATGAGTTGAGGCACCTGAAATGAATATAAATGGGAAAAGAATACAGAAATATCATGGCAAAATAATTTTATTACATGAAATAAATGAAATAATAAAAGAGAAAATACAGTCACAAACAACGATGCACATAAATAGGTATATTTGCAAAACAGCTTTTATAGCCACAAATGACTTTAGATGCTGTCTTTTGGTCCACCTGAACTATCCAAAAGTCAATGTAACTTCTCAAGATCTGAAGGACACCTTTCTGAACGTTAGTAGAATTACCAGGAGGACTTTGATGGTCAAAGAATCTGAGAGTGTATTCCACTCAATGCGTTTCATCCAAATAGGGAAATAGGACTTCCTCAGGAAATTAAATCTTACCTGTCTTCTTCTATCTTCAAAAGGCGTGCCCAAACAGTGGTGTGCATGTGCGCTACAGCCCATCCACATAACAATGTTATATGTCATCACAGCAGATGTACCGTTCGTGCATGTGTTTCCCACGGGGCTGTGCAGAACAACTTTATTAACATGGACACAGAATGTTCCATATAACAACCCGGTCTCTACGTGTGTGACTATCTGAAATTGTCTGAGTAAAGCTCCGAGCCTGGGCGTATGTGCGCTCATTAGGCATGTGCATGGGGAAAATATTTGGCTTGGTTCGGCATTCCAAAATTCGGGACTTCGTCAATTCGGGACTTTGTCAGTTCGGCACTTTGACACTTCGGAACTTCGGCAACTTCGGCACTTCGGCACTTGAACACTTCCTCACTTCGGAACTTCGCCACTTCGGAAATTCGGCAACTTCGGAATTTCGGCACTTCGGGACTCCGGCATTTCGGGACTTTTCTTGCAGCCGCTTGGTAGATAACTCCCTAATTCCTACGGTATCATGGAGTTATCTACCAAAAGGCTGAAAGACCTAAATTGGTCTTTCAGACAAATTTACTAATAATAAGTAAAAATTAATTAGTATTAGTAAATTTTGCCCCTACTCGCTATACCGTGAGTAGGGGCATGTCTATTAAACAGTGAGCAGCCTCTGGCTGCTCACTGTTAAAAAAAAAAAAAGGGTTCCCCCTCTCTGAGCGGCGGGTGGGGGCCCTAAAGTAAAAAATGGGGGGAGGACCTATTGTCCTCCCCACCAGCCCCCACCCCTAAGCGGCGGGTGGGGGCCCTAAATAAAAATTGGTGGGGGACCTAATGTCCTCCCCCTTGGCCCCCACCGCTGAGCAGTGGGTGGGGGTCCTTAATAAGAATAAGGGGGGGGACCTATTGTCCTCCCTCCTGGCCCCCACCCCCTAAATACAAATTGGGGTAGACCTATTATCCACAGGCTGCTCACTGTTTAATAGACATGCCCCTTCTCGTGATATAGCGAGTAGGGGCATAATTTACTAATACTAAGTAATCTTTACTTAGTATTAGTAAATTTGTCTGAAAGACCAATTCAGGTCTTTCAGCCTTTTAGTAGATAGTTCCCTAATACCGTGGGAATTAGGGAGTTATCTACTTATTCATTCCTGTTATTACATGACTGACTAAGTAACTTACATTTTATATGAATGTGTGTTACTTGATTGTTGTAAGTGTTGCAAATGCTTACAGCTGAATCCTGGCTATGTTTGTATACTTTTTATTTAAAATTGTATACAGTGTAACATTCTTCTTCTTTCACTAGGTAAGTATATTAGTACTTAGACAATACTGTGCTTCGGAACTTCGGCACTTTGACACCTCAGAACTTCGGCAACTTCGGAACTTCGGCACTTCGGCACTACTTCAATTCGGAAATTCGGTAATTTCGGCACTTCGGGAATTCAGCAATTCAGCAATTCAGCTATTCGGACATTCAGAAGCACCCGAAATTCGGCCGAATTTTTATTCGGACCGAAACGAATTGCACATGTCTCGCGCTCATGCCCATACAGTTACAAACACAATACAGAGTGGATACAATACAGATTGAGGCCTTCATATTCTGCTTTTTAGATAGGAAAA
Organism: Pelobates cultripes; assembly: GCA_933207985.1. Lineage (NCBI taxonomy): Eukaryota > Metazoa > Chordata > Amphibia > Anura > Pelobatidae > Pelobates > Pelobates cultripes. The sequence continues at coordinate 262,396,033 of OW240917.1, forward strand.
CAGAGTAATTCATGATCTAGTGGGAAAGAATAATGAATTATAACATAAATAAATAATTCACCATAAATAAATCATATACATATTCAGAGGGATTATTGTGGATTATAAATATCAATATCATAATGTACCTATTATACATTATAATTCATGAAAAATATCAAAAGCATTAAAAATAATATATTTTCAAAAACACTTTCAAAAACTAAATAAGAGAAAACTAACAAAATCCATCATTTCAAAGAATAGAAATTCTTTGAGCACGTAATTAACATAAAAAAACTGTAAATAGTAATCAGTTAAAAATGGATAATAAGTACAACACGTATGTGACTATCTTGAAAATAATTTATGAATAAAATTAGATTTAAAATTAAAATTAAATATCACTCTATAAACGCTAAAATGTCTAGATCAGTGTTCAGTCCAAATGGAATCAAACTATGTAGTCTTTAGGTCCATTCTGTTGCCTTCCTGGCTAATACTTGTATAGTATCTCCTCCTCTCCAATGCAGTTTAATAAGATAAATGCCAAGGCATCTAAAAACTTTAAAACTCAATTCAGAACAAGTGCAACAGTGACTCTTCATCAAATACCCACAAAATGAGTCTATCATGTAAGTGTCACCGGGTAAAACCCCAACACGCAAAATTTAGGATAGCAAGGGATAGACAAAAGAAATACATGTGTTACTGTGCCTTAGAATGGTTGGACATAACATTAGACATAGAATAATGCGTGGTCAAAATACAAGCCAAAGACAGGGTAACGGGCAGACAGCGAAAATGAGAACTAGCCAGAGTTAGCTACACGGGAATCAGTCAAACAGGCAAACAATACAGGCAGGGGTAAAGATAAAGGTCAATACCAGTATAATAGACACTGGTACAAGGGTACTGGAAATAGAAATCACAATAGGGCACAGTAGGTAGGGAAAGGAAAATGTAAATATCTTTATGTTATATCTGATTGGTCCACGTCATGTCTGCAACCCCAAAACATGCATAAATGGGAATGCCAGAATGACATGGACCAATGGGAACCAGAACTAACATGTGGTTCCCATATCCCCTTTAGGAACGTGCTTGTGACACTAGCAGCGTTCTTTACTATACGATTGATTATAATATTTGGTGCACATAACGTGCTTGGAGGCAGGAGTGTTTGAGCCAGATGCGACTTGCTTCGATGCAGCAGTGCTCGAGTTTTTAGTGGCTTGAGGACCCCGGCTGGCATGAGGAACAATAAAGTAGCACTACAGAAACTAAGTTTTCCCACTTGTGCATTCTATCAAATAAACACAATTCTTACTGTTACAGTTTATAAAGTGGTTGACCTTGAAGACACGTTTTGTGACTTTGCTTCTCAAGACAACCATCTTATTTCCCATAAATGTATATGTGCTGCAGTTACCGCACCTATAAAAACCCTTAGGTTTTTATTTCAAAAAATTATTTTCATTATTTCTGTATTCCCATTTTTATTTTTAATTGGGGGCAACACACTGGGAGCAAGAATAATTTCAAAATGTTCTACGTTTTCAAAAATTACAGCTGGGATTTCTGGTAAAATCTTTTAAAAGTGTTTTAAAAGGGGCCACAATTTTTTTCCATTGCTTTTTTTTTTCATGGCTTTTGCTTTATTATTATATTTGGATAAAAATGCCATTTCCAATCCTGAATTGATTTTTTTTTATTTTTTTCCTATAAAATATAATCTAATTTTAAAAGCTCTATTTCTCTCCCTGTTCTTTTGAGTGGATCTCTCAGATAATGTCTATTTAAAAATGTCTTGTTTAAAATATTAACTTGTTTGTTAAAATGTTCTTCATTGTGCAATTATGCTGTAATCTCTTTTGTTGACCTTTTGGAATATTCTATAGGCATCTTGAATGATCTCAAGTCGAATAAACAATAAAACCGTTTCCATCAGTCGGTTTGAGATAAGTTTTATTTTACACTCTCTCCTCTTCAATAAAAAATGTTAAATCTAAAGAGCTAATAGATTCTTCACAAATTTCAAGTTTACAAATGTTAAAAATGTATTTATATCTGCCATGCCACATTCCCAGATAATGAGAATGTTGTCAGCACAATTTTATGTAGCACCAGGTTGGCATAACTCGGGGCAAACCTGGTGCCCATTGTACTTCTACAAAACTAGACGTAACATAACCCTTCAAATGACAAGACATTTTTTGTTAGAATAAAATCAATATACCGTAGAATAAACTTGTTCTGTTTTCAAGGCATATGAAGGGGCCTGTTTAAAATATTTCTGGAGAAACAAATCCACTTATTGTAATACATTACTAGTTAGGGATTTTATTCCACTAATGACCCATCTTCCAGGATAAATTTTTTTAATTCTTACGAGTTTTGGAAAGACGTTAGAAGATTTCCATTCTTGCCAATTTGATAAACAATTAACCTCATTTTTATTAATTATTTTATTTCTTTATCCTTCTTCAATGTCATCCTTTATTAAAAGGTTTAATTCTTCAAATGTTTCATGGTTTTTTTTCATCACACAAAATTATAACTATACCTCCTCCTTTGTCCGACTGTTTAATTACTATATTAGAAGATTATTTTAATTCTTTTAGTACTCATTTTTCCTCTTTGAAAAAAAAAAACACATTTTACTTTACTTTTAAAAATCTGCCAAAATCTTCTGGTATATACACAAACTTTATTTAAGGCAGTTTTCTTCTGCTTCAGAATATGGATGTGCGAGTTATCCTGGAAGGCTCGCCTTACCTACCCAAATTGCTCAGGCAGTCTCGGGGATCTGATAGAGATGTGATTGCTTGCATACATTCCTTCACTATAGAGGCTGAAATCATGAAAATATATTAACGTTATCTCCATATTCTTTTCCCAGTATGCACATTTGAAAATACTTCCAGACTTTTTCCTGGAAAAATGTTGATCACAAATAATGGATTTTGTGGTAGTGGTGTCTTTAAAACTAATTGTTAAAGCAATGCAATGTGTGGTGATTCTAAATAATGATTTTATGTCATAAATAAAGAAAAATAAGGTTAATACTTTAGAGGGACCACTAGAGACAGTATGTACGATTAATTTCCACAGATGGTTCCCTTATACCATGTGCTTCTGGCAGTGACATCACAGGCAAGTCTGGGAATGTTACCTCCTAGAAAGCATCCCAATAGGAATTAATGCAGTGTTAACAGATATCCAGCCTTGTCTCTTTCCCTTACCCAGGATGTAGACCAGGTCTGTCCAACCTCAGGCCCCCAGATGTTGCTGTACTACAACTCCCATGATTCTTTCAATGAAACAGATAGCCAGGGAATCATGGAAGTTGTAGTTCAGCAACATCTAGGGGGCCACAGGTTGGACAGCCCTGATGTAGGCCATCAGCTCTCTTTCTCCTCAGCCCCAGCCAAGGGGGCCATTTGTAAGTTAAATGTTCTGTATTGTATTGCACTATAATTCATTGTTACTGCTATCATTTGTTATAGCCTGTTACTTGCTAGAATTATTGCAGTAAATTTGCATTTAATATTACAACGTTTCATGTATTTTCTATCCATATATTTAACCACAATATCACAAACTATCAAAAATATTAATAGGGGAAATTATTGCCTAATTGTTGTATAATTATTAACAGATTCATATGTAATCCACAGCGACAACACAATGAGAGAGCTTCATTACAAATGGGGTGGGGGCCGGGGGGAGGACATTAGGTCCCCCCCTTATTCTAGTTTAGGGCCCCCACCCACCACTCAGGGGTGGGGGCCACGGGGGAGGACATTAGGTCCCCCCCTTATTCTAGTTTAGGGCCCCCACCCACCACTCAGGGGTGGGGGCCACGGGGGAGGACATTAGGTTCCCCCCTTATTCTAGTTTAGGGCCCCCACCCACCACTCAGGGGTGGGGGCCACGGGGGAGGACATTAGGTCCCCCCCTTATTCTAGTTTAGGGCCCCCACCCACCACTCAGGGGTGGGGGCCACGGGGGAGGACATTAGGTTCCCCCCTTATTCTAGTTTAGGGCCCCCACCCACCACTCAGAATATTTAATAATTTTTCAGCTGTGGAGTAATAGCTGCTTGATCCAAGGATAAATCTGACTGCCAGTCTGGGGTCAAGAAGGAATTTATTTCCTAGTTTGTTGCAAAATTGGAAATGCTTCAAACTGGGGCTTTTTTGCCTTCTTTTGGATCAACAGCAAAAAACAAATGTGAGGAAGGCTGAACATGATGGGCACAAGTCTCTTTTCAGCTATGTAACTATGTAACTCAAATTTTCCATATTTGCAAATAAGAACCTTTGAAGCATTAATATTTTTTATGCCACATGTATCTTTAGTTTGTTTTATAAATTTGAACATCAGTGAATATAAATAATCAATATGGTAGCTGACTACCAATCATGAAGATACTCATTCCTGATCTTCTATGGAGGCTTTTAATATTTCAGCTCATTGCTGGACCTCCGGTACATTGTTTTTAATGAAACAATTTGTGTTTACCTCCACCTTCCATCAATCTGGCTCTAATTGGCTCTAATTATTAAATCTTTGGTAGTGTTTCCATGTCTCCTTGACCTCTTTCTAGCCAGACCTCTGCCTATACCCATTTCCCTGAGTTGTACCCTCCCTGTATTAGACGTAGAGAAGGTGGCAAATCTCCAGGTTACTGATCACAGATGGTTTCAGCTGTTTGGTGCCTACATGCCTTCAGTTAAAATTGTTCCTTCAAACTATATCAAGATTATTAATATTACGTTCACCTCGTGTGTTATAATCTCATAAAAAGGCATTTGTATTGCTTTTCTTATCTTGTATTAAAACTGTCAATTGTTTATTGTTAAATCTGTACAAACTGAAGTATGATTGCACTAGTTTACAAATTTGGGTTGATCTACTAATCTGGTGAAAAAAAACAATTCAAGGAATTCTCTAATCTACCGACATTGTAATGGTTATGGTGCCTGGAGTTCCCTGGCCTCCCCCATAGTAAGTAATCAAACAGCTGTAGAATGGATTGCCTCATCTCACACTCACACTCATACTCACCCATAGGAACAGCGATTGTGATGCTCTGCATTAACATCCTGCAGTAACTCCCACAACGCCAAGGCCTCATCTTACACTCATACTCACTCATAGGAACTGCGATTGTGATGCTCTGCATTAACATCCAGCAGTAACTCCCACAAGGCCAAGGCCTCATCTCACACTCATACTCACTCATAGGAACAGCGATTGTGATGCTCTGCATTAACATCCTGCAGTAACTCCCACAACGCCAAGGCCTCATCTCACACTCATACTCACTCACAGGAACAGCGATTGTGATGTTCTGCATTAACATCCTGCAGTAACTCCCACAACGCCAAGGCCTCATCTCACACTCATACTCACTCACAGTAACAGCGATTGTGATGCTCTGCATTAACATCCTGCAGTAGCTCCCACAACGCCAAGGCCTCATCTCACACTCATACTCACTCATAGGAACAGCGATTGTGATGCTCTGCATTAACATCCTGCAGTAACTCCCACAACGCCAAGGCCTCATCTCACACTCATACTCACTCACAGGAACAGCGATTGTGATGCTCTGCATTAACATCCTGCAGTAACTCCCACAACGCCAAGGCCTCATCTCACACTCATACTCACTCATAGGAACAGCGATTGTGATGCTCTGCATTAACATCCTGCAGTAACTCCCACAACGCCAAGGCCTCATCTCACACTCATACTCACTCACAGGAACAGCGATAGTGATGCTCTGCATTAACATCCTGCAGTAACTCCCACAACGCCAAGGCCTCATCTCACACTCATACTCACTCACAGGAACAGCGATTGTGATGCTCTGCATTAACATCCTGCAGTAACTCCCACAACGCCAAGGCCTCATCTCACACTCATACTCACTCATAGGAACAGCGATTGTGATGCTCTGCATTAACATCCTGCAGTAACTCCCACAACGCCAAGGCCTCATCTCACACTCATACTCACTCACAGGAACAGCGATTGTGATGCTCTGCATTAACATCCTGCAGTAACTCCCACAACGCCAAGGCCTCATCTCACACTCATACTCACTCATAGGAACAGCGATTGTGATGCTCTGCATTAACATCCTGCAGTAACTCCCACAACGCCAAGGCCTCATCTCACACTCATACTCACTCATAGGAACAGCGATTGTGATGCTCTGCATTAACATCCTGCAGTAACTCCCACAACGCTAAGGCCTCATCTCACACTCATACTCACTCATAGGAACAGCGATAGTGATGCTCTGCATTAACATCCTGCAGTAACTCCCACAAAGCCAAGGCCTCATCTCACACTCATACTCACTCACAGTAACAGCGATTGTGATGCTCTGCATTAACATCCTGCAGTAACTCCCACAACGCCAAGGCCTCATCTCACACTCATACTCACTCATAGGAACAGCGATTGTGATGCTCTGCATTAACATCCTGCAGTAACTCCCACAACGCCAAGGCCTCATCTCACACTCATACTCACCCATAGGAACAGCAATTGTGATGCTCTGCATTAACATCCTGCAGTAACTCCCACAACGCCAAGGCCTCATCTCACACTCATACTCACTCACAGTAACAGCGATTGTGATGCTCTGCATTAACATCCTGCAGTAGCTCCCACAACGCCAAGGCCTCATCTCACACTCATACTCACTCATAGGAACAGCGATTGTTATGCTCTGCATTAACATCCTGCAGTAACTCCCACAATGCCAAGGCCTCATCTCACACTCATACTCACCCATAGGAACAGCAATTGTGATGCTCTGCATTAACATCCTGCAGTAACTCCCACAACGCCAAGGCCTCATCTCACACTCATACTCACTCATAGGAACAGCGATAGTGATGCTCTGCATTAACATCCTGCAGTAACTCCCACAACGCCAAGGCCTCATCTCACACTCATACTCACTCACAGTAACAGCGATTGTGATGCTCTGCATTAACATCCTGCAGTAACTCCCACAACGCCAAGGCCTCATCTCACACTCATACTCACTCATAGGAACAGCGATTGTGATGCTCTGCATTAACATCCTGCAGTAACTCCCACAATGTTAAGGCCTCATCTCACACTCATACTCACTCATAGGAACAGCGATAGTGATGCTCTGCATTAACATCCTGCAGTAACTCCCACAAAGCCAAGGCCTCATCTCACACTCATACTCACTCACAGTAACAGCGATTGTGATGCTCTGCATTAACATCCTGCAGTAACTCCCACAACGCCAAGGCCTCATCTCACACTCATACTCACTCATAGGAACAGCGATTGTGATGCTCTGCATTAACATCCTGCAGTAACTCCCACAACGCCAAGGCCTCATCTCACACTCATACTCACCCATAGGAACAGCAATTGTGATGCTCTGCATTAACATCCTGCAGTAACTCCCACAACGCCAAGGCCTCATCTCACACTCATACTCACTCACAGTAACAGCGATTGTGATGCTCTGCATTAACATCCTGCAGTAGCTCCCACAACGCCAAGGCCTCATCTCACACTCATACTCACTCATAGGAACAGGGATTGTTATGCACTGCATTAACATCCTGCAGTAACTCCCACAATGCCAAGGCCTCATCTCACACTCATACTCACCCATAGGAACAGCAATTGTGATGCTCTGCATTAACATCCTGCAGTAGCTCCCACAACGCCAAGGCCTCATCTCACACTCATACTTACTCATAGGAACAGCGATAGTGATGCTCTGCATTAACATCCTGCAGTAGCTCCCACAACGCCAAGGTCTCATCTCACACTCATACTCACTCATAGGAACAGCGATTGTGATGCTCTGCATTAACATCCTGCAGTAACTCCCACAACGCTAAGGTACTGACTGTAGCTTGGAAGATCCTTCACCTCATTTATTGTTCTATTGCTGCCGGATTATGATCTATTACTGTAGAATTGTTACCAGTTATACCTGTAGTTTGCCACTGTCATTTCTATGCATGCAGTTATTATGGTCATTTAATGTTTCTGACCAATATTTCATGTTCACAGATATTAATATTTTGGTTGAAAGAATTTGGTTGCTAAACTTTCCAACACATTGCTACTCTACCCCTCTTTGTATAAAAGAGCTGCAATGGCTGGATCTCAGCTTACGGGAAGGACTCTCTCTACCTCTTGTATTTGTCTGTGTATATTGTACGTCCTCCACTAATTGTACAGCGCTGCGGAATCTGTTGGTGCTTTATAAATACCAGTAATACATAAATAAATTATGAAATAAATATTATTGGGTCTTCCGGTCAATGCTCCTTGCCTCCACTACTTCAGACAGAGATCAGGAAGCTCTCTATTTGAGCTAAGCCCAGCAGTGCATGGCTTAACTCATTGGCTGAGCATGATCAGCTGATGCTCTCAGCCAGTTGAGTTAGCCCTGCAGTACATGGCTTTGCTCAGATGGAGGCTCATACTTAGGATCTCTCCATCGTTAGTAGTGTGGTGAGGATCGGCACCTGGAGGACCGAAGTAATAAGTCAAACCATTCTAAATCAGTTTGACTACTTACAATGGGGTGTGGGAGTACAGGGTACTAGCATCATAATCATTGTAGTGCGTTACAGTGAGTGTTACTTTAAATAGGTATGGATAAATAAAGACTGCATTACCCTCTTTAATATCTTATAAGAGACCAAATCTGATGGTACTCTGAAACATGTTGTATCATTCACTTAATGAGTTTACGATTAGCCACAGACCATTTAAAGGAAAATGGTCATTTTTCACAAACATGAAAGAATACATGTAAGATAACGGATGTCGCTGTGTGTATTATTTGTTAAAATGTACATATAAATGAATATCTTTTTAGTGTTTTTTTCTGCCTTAGTGCATACGGACAGCCATCTTTAAGTATTTATTGGTCAGAAACATAGCTAATCTCACAGGTAACCAAGAGCTAGTGGCATTCACAAATCCTCACAAATCCCGACATCATGTGATGCCAGTTTCGGCTATTCACTTTTAATGGTCTTCAGTCACATAAGGGAGACTTTTGATCCAAAATGGCCTAAACGTGGCTGCCTCCTTGAAGCAAGAATAGCCAGGAAATGCATTAAATCAGGCATTTACTTATATGTTTACTATGCAAACTAATACACAGATCCTCTATTGCTGCTTATTTTATTTAACAATAAAAAGACATAGCTCATTGAAGCTCTAGCTAGGGAATCTTTAGACATTAACTGAATTCATATCTGCAAATTACAAATGGATCCAAAGAGACTAGAATAAAAATATATAAATGGTGGGGCGAGGGGGGGGACGATGACGACGACTCTGTCAAACAGTTTGCTATTGCAATACGAAGCTTTCATTGACAGTTCTGCTAATATCATACTATCAATTCAATGAATCCCTCTAGATATAGTTATTAATGTTTCTTCTATACCTTTCTTCCCATGAGCCACCCAGTCTTCAGTTATTTTTGTTTCGGTTGTTTTTTTGTTAAAATATTCTAAATAATGAATGTACACAACTCACATATAAAAGAACTGTGGAACACTAATCAAAATTTGTCGAATTACATTCCGCAACACATTGTTCCACAGTGACAAATATCTCAATTCACCTCCATCTAACTTAGCTAAATATTTTCTCTTCTAATTGTTGGATTATAAACCCTACAAGACAGATCTTTATAGCAACTGTATTATTACAGTGTTATAGCATTATTATAGCATTAATATACGGTTATTATGATGTCAAGTGCATAAAGCTGAATAAACATGTTGGCACTTAATACATAAATAGGCAAAACGGCAAAATTCCAGTATTTGAAACATGTAGTCAATTTCCAGAACAGTTTCTTCATAGAGAACGAATAATTTTACATTTTCAAGTTGGACATTTGCTGTGTTGCAAGTTCAAGAATATTGATATTAAATTAACTAGGAAACAAATTGCATTAATTATTGAGTACTGTGATAACTGACTTTATCTAAATCACACCACGAATTGATAAGATATTCAGAAATTAATTTAAATTAAAATACTACGGTAGAAAACCAGCACTTGTAGAGGACAATAAATAGCCCTCAGTTCTCTTTCTCATGAAAAACAAATAGTAAATATACAACTAGCCAACCTAAATGACCATATTTTGGCCTTGATTTAACATTTTTGGAAAAGCTTTTCAAATGATTTATTAATTTTGGATAAAATTTTAAAATTATTTAATATTTTGAAAACATTTTTAATATTTTGATTTTTTTTAATATGTTGATATATTTTTATATATGATATCTTTTAGATTTTTGTTAATATTTTGAAGAAATTAAATGAATTTAAAAAAAAAAAAATTAATTAATCATAGGAAAAGTTTATCCAAAAATATCGATTGAAGCCTTTATGTGTAATGGACTCCAGTTTATTAATATACTTGTGAACAATAAAAGTTGGGCACAATTATGATGAAATGTCAGTGGCATGCCAAGGTAGAAAAAAAGGAGTACCAGCCTTTAATGAAGAGCGTATTACCTTTTACCCACTCTCAGACCAAATTCTCATCAATGCAACTCAAGCTTTGCCCTTTTCCTGGTTTTAAATTGGTTACTTTTTTCCTATTCAAAAAGTGTCAAAAGAGGAAGCTGGACTATTTTTACAGCCAGATTTTTATATAATTTGGTTAACCCTGGGAAGTATGTAGTACCAACAAAAGTTGTAAGAACTTGAAATCTGGTACTTTTCCATCAATCACCAGAATTCCCATAAGTACATCTAAAATTCACAAATCATGCAAAAACAAAGAAAATCTGAAAAATAAATGTACATTTTTAACATTTTATCAGTAAACATTAGACGCCACATTGAAAAAACAGCTATGTATACAAAACCGGGGAAAAATAAATACCTGCATTCACACATACATTACACACAGATAGCACTTTGTATTCACACGCTTGCAATCCCCTAAATGCATCCTTACACTGACACAGAGCAACACTAAACACAAATATACACACATTCATACTCAGTTGGTGTCGTGTGGTTTTACCTGTTTTTTGTATGATTTTTATCATAGTTAATTGGGAAGTGACGGGTTTCTTAAATAAATGTATATCCCTCCCAAGATTTTTGGTTCCTACCAAATGTTACAGAGATATTTTTGGAATGTTGTGTTTTCTAGAAATGCCATCAGGGTTCATACAAGTGCACATCTGCAACAAATACAATACATAGTGATCATTCACTACTGTCTGAATGTTGTCAAAATAAACCAAATTCAATTATGACCACATTTTAAACAAATTTGTAATTCACACTTTTGCTAAAGGTCAGTATGATCACTTAATATAGTACCATTCAAAATAGATTTAAAACTAGTAATTATTACATGCAAATTCCCTATGAAATGTAGGATTTGCATATTTATCAAACACGGATAACTGACATTTTCAACCAAACTCACTCTGAACAAATCTGGTAGAAGGCAACTTTATTAAATACATTTTTGCTTTCTGCCTTTTGCAAGCAAAGCCACAGAAAGTAGCACTATTTGCCATCTTTGAATAACCTAATTACTTATATCTTAAATATTGGGTTGGGGTAGTTTGGAACCGCTAGCTATCAAAATGTTGCTCATAACAGTTTGATGATTTGTTTTTTTGTTGTTTTTTTTTTAATTATAATTGCAATTAAAACTTTAAGCTGTCTGTCTGGTCCAACCAAATCATGGAGATGTAGACCCAAAATTGCAGGCAGCTGACAACTATGGCTAATTATTACAGCATTTGAACAACTGAATGCATATTTCTATAATTAAGCTGTGGATTTCGGTAGTTGGGTTCCATCCGGAGAGGCTGAATCCCAATCTATGTTCATTCTAATTCCGAGGCAGTATTGCAAAATCCAACATTGATCATTTTTAAGAATAAGGTTGTTTTTGTAGTTTGAATGCCTCTGGAGGGTACCGGATTATTTTTGATAATCCAGACTGGAAAGTTTAGTAAATAAACCTCATCCTGTAAGGGACAAAAACATTGCTTCTATACCAACATCTTGGAATGTTGAAAGACAAGGGATATCTATGTAGACTGTAAACATTTTACCATCCATGATTTCTGCAAAGAGCAAGTAACATATAAACTAAAATGATATACAATGTAATGCTTATATTTAAATTTGAGTAAATTACATAATTTCATTTTTAGGATTCCTTATTCTTTACTCTACATACCACAAAATACTGGTTTACCCTATTATTATTATTATTATTATTATTATTATTGCAATTTATATAGCGCCAACAGATTCCGTAGCGCTTTACAATATTATAAGAGGGGGGATTTGACTATAAGTAGGACAATTACAATTAAACTCAAAGAAATGAAAGGTTGAAGTGGGCCCTGCTCAAACGAGCTTACAGTCAAAAGGACGTGGGGTATAAAACACATTAGGACAGTTATTTATAATATTTTTAAACAAAATATTATGGTAATAAAAAAAAAAAACACTGGAATAAGGAGGTTGTTGTGAAGATCTGTATGCTGACAATAAGTAAGTAATGTCTTCCATTCGGTCTTTGGAATAATGGATATTTACCAAGACCAGGCATTTTGGCCAGCCCAGGGTGCTTGGGTGTGACCTCTTGTAGGAGATGTGTCATATAGTTGTACATGTGCAGTTAAGGTGACATGAAACAGCTGATAAGCCCACATGAAAAGGACATTATTTATTCCAGCGGTGCATGCGCAAATAGCCGAAAACAATTATTTAATTATTTATTTTTCTATTGTCACACCACAAAAGTTTCTATAGTACCATCAATACATATTCAGTTCAGCCAGCGACAGCAAACGCCTTATCATTGGCACAAACTAGGTTACATGGCACCTAATCATATTGTTGGATTTGCTTAGACTCTGTGACATGGTTTGACCTATTGATATTAATCAGGCAAAAGCTTGATATGAATGTATGAATTTAGCTGTGACAAGTACAGATAATTCAGATAAAATGTTTGTGTTTGTTTTTTTATGAAATCTTTAATGCTGGTTCATTTAACACAAACATTTAAATTTACAAAAGGCAAAGGGCACATTGTCAGTCATGTAACTGGACTAATCCCTCTTTTCCTGCTGATTTTTCCATTTTTATTACGGCGGGTCAAAGTTTCTCTATTTGGTTAACAATGGCTTAAAAATCATCTGTTCCATGTTTCTTTACATAAGTACCTTAACGCACGGGTACATCCTGAACAACTTTATCTTTTACAAATTGTAGCTCCAGCGTGGCATTTATTTTCATAACTCAGTCCAAATTTCTACTTTATTTCATAATGTTTTATTTATTTATTTTCAAAGCCTCCGGAGCTTTGGCATTTAACTGATTACAAGTGTCATCCCCATGTTACCTTTTGTAAGAGGACTTTTGTAAGACTCACGTTCTTAGGTTTTGTAAACCACAAATAGTTCAAATAACGCAAAATAGTATATCGTCTATATATCATCAGAGGTCAAAACAACAATCACATATTAATCTTTAATATCTTACAGTGGCACAGAGAAAAAAATAATAAATGCATGATTCTCTATTCTAGAAATATACTCACCAAGTTCAAACAACAGTTATTGGCTGAAAATATTTTAACAAATAACTTAGAACTTAGAATTTTTAAGGCATCAACTGATAGCTTATGTGCAACAGATAAATTATAAATAAAGAATGCTCATCTTAAGCTAATAAAAAAAAACTAGGTCTCAGGAAACCATCTCTAGGTTTCTAATAAAGTGCTTTGTATCAGTCATGCTAATTAAAGATAAGAAATAAGATTGAGCCTTTCTGCAGGGCTAAGCTATTTTGCCGAGCTCTGCAAGATAGCTCTTTTAAAATATTGTAAGCATTTTTTTTTATTTTTTTTTTTGACGGGGAAGATCTATTGTTTTTAACTGTTGGAACATGCTGTTAAAGCACAATTTGCAAAGGACTTTTCAAATACTCCCACAAAATGTATTGAGGTGGGATAAAGAACATTTTTACTCTTGAATTATACAAAACAAATCCAGCCAACTAATACCAAGACTTGAAGTCATTCTGTTTAGAATCTCCATTGAATAATAATTCTGATTTATCAGATTGTGTATAATCAACCCAGAATTTCAATTACAGCTATTTAGCATCGAGCATCTAGCTGTTGAATGAAGTCTGCATATCAATGTGCTAAATAGACGTCCTTTTCAAAACATTTAAATCCATGATTGCCTTGTAGCCAAAATATTTCCCATAATTGAATTATGAATAAATCTTGCAGGCAGCTTTAATTGGGTAACATTAGATTTATATATTTATTGTCTTATTTAATCCAAATATACTTAAACACACAAAATATTTTCTTAGAAATCTCATCATAGTTCAGTGAGAAGACCACAAACTTTTTTAGAATAATCCATATTCAACCATGAGAAGCCAAAAGACATTAATCCATCGATGACAGAAAAAAAAATGATCTTCAGATAAAAGAAGGTGGAAGGCTGTCTATTGTCCACGCCAAGGATGATTGTCACAGAATTCACAGAGGGAATACCAGAAAACCAGAAAAAGTGGAGTACTGCCAACCTCCAACCAGGTTACCTTTCTCCAGTTTTAGGTAGACCTTGTCCTCTTTTTCTAGATGGAGCAAAACACCATTGGTAGCTGCTTCACGGGTTACGTCTTTATCCCCAGCAAAGGCCGAAATGACTGGTCTTCCATTAAGCATCAAATTTACCTACAGAGGAAAAATCACTCATGTTACTTTTTTTCCTTTAAATTGACCCATGATTAATATTTGTTAAGCAAAATGCACAGTTAAACAAAAGTACCACCATGTTAGCAAGGATTCCATATTTTAACATTGTCTATCATGATACTATATCTCACTGTCTACCATGTGATTAAAGATGGAACATATAGTTGTCAAGCTTAAGACTTTTATAGAAAATTTTCTAAATTAATTTATCCCCTAGAGAAAACTGTATAATGCAACAGACTGACAGTCAAGAAAAAAATAGAGAATTTTCAAATAAAAATATTTTCACTTAACTAGAAAATGGGTCATACACTGTAATAAAGGGTAAAGAATATGCAGAAAATTTTAACAAAGGCCAAGGACAACATTTGGAATTTGGGATGTTTGACAAGGTAATTGCATTTTCTAAGTTGCCAAATCAAAATGGAAACATTTCGATGATAAGATATTTTTCCAGTTTGACCTACATTTTTTAATTCCCCTGTTAATTCTCTACAATTCTTCGCTTGGAAAATAAACTACAAAATGTCACCTAAAGTAAATTTAAGATGGCCTTCAGCAGGCCCTGCAGGCCATCAAGCAGTCCAAAGAAATGTCCAGTGGGCAGAGATGGCCATTGGCCGAGGCCATCGGAGGAGATCAAGGGAACCACCTGGCCGGCCCCTACTGGGCTGGCGCTTGAGAAGTGCGGGTCCAAAGAGCAGTATCCACAGCTACCCATACACTACAGCCAAAATTTCCCTCACATAAACTACAGTTCCTAACACTCACAGAAATACACACTGCAATCCCACTCTACATACAGTACACCACTTACCACCCTCTCCACACACACTATTATTATTATTATTATTATTATGATATTTATAGAGCGCCGTCAAATTCCACAGCGCTTTACAATGGGTGGACAAACAGACATGTAGTTGTAACCAGACAAGTTGGACACACAGGAACAGAGGGGTTGAGGACCCTGCTCAATTAGCTTACATGCTAGAGGGAGTGGGGTAAAATGACACAAAAAGGTAAGGATAGTATTAGACTAGTGACAGTTGCAGAAGAGGAATCAGTCAGGAGCTATTAACAGTTTAATTGAAACGCTTTTATGAAGAAGTGGGTTTTTAACGATTTTTTGAAGGAGTGAAGACTGGGTGAGCGTCTAACGGAGGAAGGAAGAGAGTTCCACAGGAACGGTACAGCCCTCGAGAAATCTTGAAGGCGAGCATCAGAGGTGGGAGTACGGACAGAAGATAGACATAAGTCTTCAGCAGATCGTAAGGGTCTAGACGGGACATACTTGTGTATAAGGGAGGGAGCAGCATTATGTAGAGATTTGAAGGCAAGAACCAGAATTTAAAATTGAGCTCTATATTTTATAGGAAGCCAATGTAGGGACTGACAGAAGGGTGAGGCATGGGAGGTGCGGGCAGACAAGAAGATGAGCCTCGCCGCCGCATTCATTATGGACTGTAACAGCGCAAGTTGGGAGCACGTAAGACCACTGAGAAGCGGATTACAGTAGTCAAGGCGAGAAAGGACAGTGGAATGGACCAACACCTTAGTCACAACTGGCGTTAAGTAGGGGCGGATGCGCGCAATGTTTTTGAGATGGAAATGACAGGATTTGGCGATAGATTGAACATGAGGCTTGAAGGAGAGGTCGGAGTCAAAGAGAACACCTAGGCAGCGAGCCTGCGTGGTGGAGCTGATGGTAGCACCGTTGTCTTGGAGGGAGGGAGACACAGGAGTAACAACATTTGAGGGAGGAAACACCAGAATTTCAGTTTTGGTCAAGTTTAGTTTAAGGAAGTGGGCAGCCATCCAGTTAGAAACAGCAGAGAGGCAGTTAGAGACACTAGTCACTACACTGAAAATAGCCCATTTAACAGACATGCAACTCCTCAAGCAGCCTCCCCACACATTCAATTCCACAAGCAGAATCTCCCAACAGCCTCCCCAGATACAGGCATACACAGCGCCACAGCTAGTCTACCACACACAATGCCTCAAGCAGCCTTCCCCCCAAATATGCAATCTCCCAACCAGCCTCCAAACGCATACAAATTCATTGTCCTCTGATATTCTACTCATTGAGACACCAGAGAAATGTCACAAGCAAACAGGGCTCTGCACATGAGCTGTGCTGGGGGAGCATCACCCTGACATGACCATTTTATGTGAGTATGCCATTACTGATGACACAACCCTCTCTCCCTCCCTCCCCCCATATTGGGCTGCTTTGCCTTTAAATGCCCAGTCTAAGTTTTTTGTCCCAGTCCAGACCTTGCCGTCAGTTTACTCTTTCAAGGACTTTTAACGTTCTAGCTACCTGTCTTTTACCAATTTTGTTCTCTAAACCAGAGCATGTCTATGAAATAAAATATTTTACATTTTAATGGATTTTGCCATTGGGGGGCTTTTAGCAAACAACATATTTTTGAAATGATTTCTGGAAAAGACAGATGTTTCCTGCATTTTTAAGACTTTGTAGATTGTAGGTATATTGATTTTAAAAAGGCTCTGTTGGGGAGATTGGAGAATGATTGAAACAAGCTAGAAATAAAATAAGATGTGTTCTATAGATCTGGATTTGTTTGTGTTATTAAATATAAATAACAAAAACTGTATTATAAACATCCATGTCTCATGCTCAAATATATTAATATTCCATTTGCAGTATATGAAACATTGAGAGAAAATATCTGTGACTTGTATCACATGCAGATTTCCATATAAACTGTACAACTGTACAATGACTTTTACGGTAAAATGCATTGCAAAAGTTATTTAGGGTTTAATTTGAGTGCTTACAGCTGACAAATACTCGGTACCTTCATCGTTTATTGTTATTGATATTAATAATATATTTCTAAGGTGGAAGAAGTGATAGAAGTGATAAGTGTAGCTGCCTACCACGAGCGGCAGATGGGTCACATAACAAGCATGGGTTTCCTGGATCATCTGTGAAAAATCACAAGCTTTTATAATAATTAGGGAGCATGCATTAAACCACAGATAGAATAAAATAGAATTATTAATGAGTCTGCTAGTAGAATGGAGTAACACACTCTAAGTACACTAGATTTCACGGGTGGTGGGGCGTCGAAGGGGGTTAGATCTCTACAACCATGCCCAATATCCACTACTAATCATGGAACCCTATGGTGGAATTCTGACTCAGAACATACGTATATGCTACACTTCATAAAGACATTGTGTTGTTTTTGTGGGTGTCACAGTATTAGTAAATATTTACAATATTTAGTAAACAAAGATTCATAGTCACGGAGACTCCAATATCTGAATATTAAAGAATAATAGATTGAAACTAACATTTACATCTTAATGGGCTGTAGCAAATGTACCCATAGATTAGTACCTCCGGATCAGCTGTAATATATCCCTTTTATGAGTCATGAATGTCAGTAAAATGTCAGTAAAAAGAATTCAGACTTTTAGCAGTTGGTCTTGTTCAGAATTGAAAGTGTATAGTCTGTATACCACCAGTATTACATTTATTGTATATTATTTAATATATTAAAAATATTTAAAGACATTAACGTGCAAACCTAACTTTACAGTTGTAACTGTACTAATTAGTTAGATGTTCGGGCTCCCTAAACAAAATTAAAGAAAATATATTTACTCAACTTTTTTTCTCTGGCGTTTCAGTCTCTGTGTGGCTACCCCACCACCCCAGCTGAAGCATTACAAAGCTAGTGTGCATATGCTGCAAATCAACCCACTGTGCCAATCAGTATCTCCTCAATGCCTTTCCATGGGGAATATTCAGCAGAACTGAAACCAGCAGCAGTGCAAATACTGTTTCCCAGAAAAGGCAGACTTCACACTTCTCAGCCTGCACTGCAGGTAAAGGTTCTATGCCCTAGAGCCTCTACATTACGTTGTAGTAGTTCTGGTACCTAAAGTGTCCTTTAAAGGAAACAGTCTTTCTAATTTTATATATTTATAATATTTAAATTTGAATTTTTAGAACAAACCCAGTCAAAGTGCTAAAAAAGGTACAAAGTTTAATAAATCGAATTATCCATTCATTGTTACAACTGTTATTATAAAATGAACAAACTAAGGGCTCGTTTTCATGCCTGTTTCCCTTATTTACTGTCAAGCCTGTAATTGCTAAATTGGCAGTTGCTATCGTTAGCAATTACCAAATGTTTTCATTCTACAAAACGTGGCGTTTAACAACAAGTAGTTGTCGAAGCCAAAACCTTAAAGTCTCCCATAGAGATTACTAGAAAACACTAAATGCTAAGTATGTAAGGCACCTTGAACGTTTCAGTGTGAGTGCCTTTAAATAATCATTTATTTATATGGTTCAACGATATTACGCTATTTTATATCATTCTTTCTCCAGATATCAGCCGTCACTCCAATGCTAGGTAATATGATTTTTTTACATAGCCAATTTGTATGCTAGGTGATAAAATGTCCCATCTGTGGCTGGTACCTAAACATTCTACATACCCCAAGTAGGTATAAACATGGAAAAACAAGTTAACAACTGCATACTTTCAAGACATCATACATCAATACATTTAAATTATACCTAAGTACTTTTAAGCACAGAAGCCTATCTGCAAGCATGGTGTATGTAATTATTAACAAATCTATGAAACTAATAAGTCAACTGTATGGAAATACTAACGGCAATTAGCTCTCTGATTATAGAAATACTAATCGCAATTAGCTCTCTGATTATAGAAATACTAATCGCAATTAGCTCACTGATTATAGAAATACTAATGGCAATTAGTGCATTGATTATGGAAATACTAATGGCAGTAAGCTCACTGATTATAGAAATACTAATGGCAATTAGCTCACTGATTATAGAAATACTAATGGCAATTAGCTCACTGATTACGGAAATACTAATGGCAGTTAGCTCACTGATTATAGAAATACTAATGGCAGTTAGCTCACTGATTATAGAAATACTAATCGCAATTAGCTCACTGATTATAGAAATACTAATGGCAATTAGTGCATTGATTATGGAAATACTAATCGCAATTAGCTCACTGATTATAGAAATACTAATGGCAATTAGTGCATTGATTATGGAAATACTAATGGCAATTAGTGCATTGATTATGGAAATACTAATGGCAGTAAGCTCACTGATTATAGAAATACTAATGGCAATTAGCTCACTGATTATAGAAATACTAATGGCAATTAGCTCACTGATTACGGAAATACTAATGGCAGTTAGCTCACTGATTATAGAAATACTAATGGCAATTAGCTCACTGATTATAGAAATACTAATGGCAGTAAGCTCACTGATTATAGAAATACTAATGGTAATTAGCTCACTGATTACGGAAATACTAATGGCAGTAAGCTCACTGATTATAGAAATACTAATGGCAATTAGCTCTCTGATTATAGAAATACTAATCGCAATTAGCTCACTGATTATAGAAATATTAATGGCAATTAGCTCACTGATTATATAAATACTAATGGCAATTAGCTCTCTGATTATAGAAATACTAATGGCAATTAGCTCACTGATTATGGAAATACTAATGACAATTAGCTCACTGATTATGGAAATACTAATGGCAATTAGCTCACTGATTATAGAAATACTAATGGCAATTAGCTCACTGATTATATAAATACTAATGGCAGTAAGCTCACTGATTATAGAAATACTAATGGCAATTAGCTCTCTGATTATAGAAATACTAATGGCAATTAGCTCACTGATTATAGAAATACTAATGGCAGTTAGCTCGTTGATTATAGAAATACTAATGGCAATTAGCTCGCTGATTATAGAAATACTAATGGCAGTTAGCTCGTTGATTATAGAAATACTAATGACAGCTCACTAATTATAGAAATACTAATGGCAATCAGTGCATTGATTATGGAAATACTAATGGCAATTAGCTCACTGATTATGGAAATACTAATGGCAGTAAGCTCACTGATTATGGAAATACTAATGGCAATTAGCTCACTGATTATGGAAATACTAATGCAATTAGCTAATTGATTATAGAAATACTAATGGCAATTAGCTCACTGATTATGGAAATACTAATGGCAGTAAGCTCACTGATTATGGAAATACTAATGGCAAGTAGCTCACTGATTATGGAAATACTAATGGCAATAAGCTCATTGATTATAGAAATACTAATGGCAATTAGTGCATTGATTATGGAAATACTAATGGCAATTAGCTCGCTGATTATGGAAATACTAATGGCAATTAGTGCATTGATTATGGAAATACTTATGGCAATTAGCTCACTGATTATGGAAATACTAATGGCAGTAAGCTCACTGATTATAGAAATACTAATGGCAATTAGCTCACTGATTATGGAAATACTAATGGCAGTTAGCTCACTGATTATAGAAATACTAATGGCAGTTAGCTCACTGATTATAGAAATACTAATGGCAATTAGCTAATTGATTATAGAAATACTAATGCAATTAGCTCGCTGATTATAGAAATACTAATGACAGTTAGCTCACTAATTATAGAAATACTAATGGCAATAAGCTCATTGATTATGGAAATACTAATGGCAATTAGCTCACTAATTATGGAAATACTAATGGCAGTTAGCTCGCTGATTATGGAAATACTAATGGCAATTAGGTCACTGATTACGGAAATACTAATGGCAGTAAGCTCACTGATTATGGAAATACTAATGGCAGTTAGGTCACTGATTATGGATTTACTAATGGCAATTAGCTCACTGATTATGGAAATACTAATGGCAATTAACTCACTGATTATGGAAATACTAATGGCAATTAGCTCCCTGATTACGGAAATACTAATGGCAATTAGCTCAGTGATTATGGAAATACTAATGGCAATTAACTCACTGATTATGGAAATACTAATAGCACTAACAATAGAACCACAACTTAAACCAAACCCCTCCTCGCCGCAGTGGCTGGAAATAGAAAGCTACTGGGCACAACCCCTAACACTACATAACCTATTCTGTAGCTCCTTTGCTCATAGACCAGACACCACACACCTACTACCCACGACACGACACGTCCTGCAACACTAGGATGCCTCCAAACACCTGTTGGTCCATTTCCTCTCAGTGCTCCTGGCCACCCCTATAGCCACTCTAGCTGCCCTAATACCTATGCTGGACAAATGATCATGGATACAAGAGGGGTTGAACGACAAAATGCAACTATATAAGTATGGAGGCCTTTGCCCCTTCACAGACATACAAACAGAATACAACCTCCCATCCAGACTGATCTTCCCCTACTTACAGATCAAATCATACCTATCTCAGAATAAACCTTGCACTCACAATACCAAACCTACAACACAGATGTCAGAATTTGAACTTATCTGCACACATATAAAACCACTCAAGAAATTGATCTCCATCAGCTACCGACTACTCCTGCAGCATTCGAGCTTGCCCACTGACACACACATACACTCTTGGCAAGAGGAATTGGGGAGAATGATAACAAAAGACAAATGGGACAAGGCATACTCTTCACATAAGGGAACAACCTTGTGCGCCACACACTTAAAACTGCAACGCAAATTGTTGTACCGCTGGTACCTTGTACCAGCCAGAATCCACCACATTTGGCCACAATCCACAGACAAATGCTGGAGATGTGGACATCAAAGGGGCACCATGACACATGTATGGTGGACATGTGAAACCCTCCAACCCTTCTGGCACGAAGTACAAAATATCATATCAGATTTAGTTCGCACACAGGTATCACTGACCCTGGAACTGTGCATCCTATTCATCCCTCCCGATGGGACGCCTAAAGCCACATGGTCAGCTATGTACCATGTACTCATATCTGCCGGGTTTATGAAAAAATCTTCGCAACCCAATTTGGTACAAAGAAACACATGAGACTAGCCCACAATATGTGGGATGCCTTTCTAGAACAATCTAAGGGAGAGGACATACTTTCCTTTGATGGAGCAAAACCACATGGATCCAAACATATTAGACAGATGCTAGTTATTGCTAACAACTAAAGTACAACCTCTCCCTCCTCTCTCTCCCCTCCCCCACCCTAATTGAAAATGCTCAGTGAATGTAATTATTGTACTACTCTGTTATGTTACAAGGTACGGACCACGGGTCTAACGTTACGCCTTACAGCAGGTCTTACACAATGTATACAGTTAACTGTGTTACTCATAACAAAATGTGATATATGCACAGTGTTAAAGTATAAAAGGAAATATATTACTGATAAGCTACAAATTCATATGTTATGCTAATGTCATATGCATTGACTGACCAATAAAAATTGAAATACTAATGGCAATTAGCTCACTGATTATGGAAATACTAATGGCAGTTAGCTCAGTGATTATAGAAATACTAATGGCAGTAAGCTCACTGATTACGGAAATACTAATGGCAATTAGCTCACTGATTACAGAAATACTAATGGCAGTTAGCTCACTAAGTATGGAAATACTAATGGCAGTAAGCACACTGATTACGGAAATACTAATGGCAATTAGCTCACTGATTATGGAAATACTAATGGCAGTAAGCTCACTGATTACGGAAATACTAATGGCAATAAGCTCACTGATTACGGAAATACTAATGGCAATAAGCTCACTGATTATGGAAATACTAATGGCAGTAAGCTCAATGATTATGGAAATACTAATGGTAATTAGCTCACTGATTACGGAAATACTAATGGCAATTAGCTCACTGATTATAGAAATACTAATGGCAGTAAGCTCACTGATTATAGAAATACTAATGGCAGTAAGATCACTGATTATAGAAATACTAATGGCAGTAAGCTCACTGATTATGGAAATACTAATGGTAATTAGCTCACTGATTAAGGAAATACTAATGGCAATTAGCTCACTGATTATAGAAATACTAATGGCAGTAAGCTCACTAATTATAGAAATACTAATGGCAGTTAGCTCACTGATTATAGAAATACTAATGGCAGTAAGATCACTGATTATAGAAATTCTAATGGCAGTAAGCTCACTGATTATTGAAATACTAATGGCAGTTAGCTCACTGATTATGGAAATACTAATGGCAGTTAGCTCACTGATTACGGAAATACTAATGGCAATTAGCTCACTGATTATAGAAATACTAATGGCAGTTAGCTCACTGATTATAGAAATACTAATGGCAGTTAGCTCACTGATTATAGGAATACTAATGGCAGTTAGCTCACTGATTATAGAAATACTAATGGCAGTAAGCTCACTGATTATAGAAATACTAATGGCAGTAAGCTCACTGATTATAGAAATACTAATGGCAGTTAGCTCACTGATTATGGAAATACTAATGGCAGTTAGCTCACTGATTATAGAAATACTAATGGCAGTAAGCTCACTGATTATAGAAATACTAATGGCAGTAAGCTCACTGATTATGGAAATACTAATGGCAGTTAGCTCACTGATTATGGAAATACTAATGGCAGTTAGCTCACTGATTATTGAAATACTAATGGCAGTAAGCTCACTGATTATAGAAATACTAATGGCAGTTAGCTCACTGATTATGGAAATACTAATGGCAGTTAGCTCACTGATTATAGAAATACTAATGGCAGTAAGCTCACTGATTATAGAAATACTAATGGCAGTAAGCTCACTGATTATAGAAATACTAATGGCAGTAAGCACACTGATTATAGAAATACTAATGGCAGTTAGCTCACTGATTATGGAAATACTAATGGCAATTAGCTCTCTGATTATAGAAATACTAATGGCAGTTAGCTCACTGATTATGGAAATACTAATGGCAGTTAGCTCACTGATTATGGAAATACTAATGGCAGTTAGCTCACTGATTATGGAAATACTAATGGCAGTTAGCTCACTGATTATAGAAATACTAATGGCAGTTAGCTCACTGATTATAGAAATACTAATGGCAGTTAGCTCACTGATTATGGAAATACTAATGGCAGTTAGCTCACTGATTATTGAAATACTAATGGCAATTAGCTCACTGATTATAGAAATACTAATGGCAGTTAGCTCACTGATTATGGAAATACTAATGGCAGTTAGCTCACTGATTATAGGAAATACTAATGGCAGTTAGCTCACTGATTATAGAAATACTAATGGCAGTAAGCTCACTGATTATAGAAATACTAATGGCAGTAAGCTCACTGATTATAGAAATACTAATGGCAGTTAGCTCACTGATTATGGAAATACTAATGGCAATTAGCTCTCTGATGATAGAAATACTAATGGCAGTTAGCTCACTGATTATAGAAATACTAATGGCAGTTAGCTCTCTGATTATAGAAATACTAATGGCAGTAAGCTCACTGATTATAGAAATACTAATGGCAGTTAGCTCACTGATTATGGAAATACTAATGGCAGTTAGCTCACTGATTATAGAAATACTAATGGCAGTAAGCACACTGATTATAGAAATACTAATGGCAGTTAGCTCTCTGATTATGGAAATACTAATGGCAATTAGCTCTCTGATTATAGAAATACTAATGGCAGTTAGCTCACTGATTATGGAAATACTAATGGCAATTAGCTCTCTGATTATAGAAATACTAATGGCAGTTAGCTCACTGATTATAGAAATACTAATGGCAGTTAGCTCTCTGATTATAGAAATACTAATGGCAGTAAGCTCACTGATTATGGAAATACCAATGGCAATTAGCTCTCTGATTATAGAAATACTAATGGCAGTTAGCTCACTGATTATAGAAATACTAATGGTAATTAGCTCACTGATTATAGAAATACTAATGGCAGTAAGCTCACTGATTATAGAAATACTAATGGTAATTAGCTCACTGATTATAGAAATACTAATGGCAGTTAGCTCACTGATTATGGAAATACTAATGGCAGTAAGCTCACTGATTATGGAAATACTAATGGCAGTTAGCTCACTGATTATGGAAATACTAATGGCAGTTAGCTCACTGATTATGGAAATACTAATGGCAGTTAGCTCACTGATTATGGAAATACTAATGGCAGTTAGCTCACTGATTATAAAAATACGATAAAAAATAGACGTGCTGTGTAAAAGGCGCTTAGAAAATGTGGATTATAGTACAATTCACAATAAAGTGATAGCAGCTTGCACACCAAAAGTAGGAACTCTTCAACCTACTCACAATCAAATGTATAAGGAAAAACACTATCGTGCAAATACATGCAAAAACAGTGCAAAGGTGGAGCGTTTCAAAATAAAAACACTTACTCCTGCAGATTTCAGGAGATACTGGAAATGATGGTAATAAGATCCTTTAAATCACCATATTCAATGAGGAACCTCAAAATGGAGACAAAAAATGGGAGAAACAGGGAAGCAGAGCTAACCCTAGTGCAGAAATCCTTAATATAATAGGTAGCCAGGTGAAAAAAAATAACGATTTACTTCTCACCTTATCAGGAGCCTTTAACTGGGCTCCAAGTGTATAAGCACAGTGTCAATTATAGAGTGACACTTCCCTTCTTGATAGCCGCATAAATATATCACTAGACGACTTGGTAAAAGAAATAAACTGCCTTTTTGGGTGGGATCAATATGATATGCAAATAAGCCAGGTTTGCTTTGTAATGGCACAAGATGAGCTAAAACTTGGTTTAGAACTGAGCGGGGACCCACCGATGGGCAAGTTATTTGAGCTGCTGTCCGTTCTCAGTACTCCCTTGCACCCGTTTTTTTTACTCTCACTAATGACAATTTGCTTAGATGATCACTAGTGAAGTTCAGACATACTGAGTGAATCTTTTGCACTTTCCCCCTGGAGTTGATTTTGTAATGAATTGGAAAGCCAGTCTTTTCTCTTGACGTATTTCCAATCTGCAGAATTATGAACACTAGACTTGGAGTTTTGTTTCATTGTAAACTGCAATTCTGACAATTTTTATCGGTAGTGTCATCGTACATATTTCCTAACTCCAAGTCGAAATGCAGCCGCCTCGTGTACCAAACCAATCGCCTAATGACTGAGCATGTTTGATTTGATTTGTGATTCTACATTCCGCCCACAGCGCCAAAACAGAGATGATTGATGGGGAAAAAAAGATGATTGATAGCTAAGGGACATTTACTAAATGTTAATTTTATTCACAGATTAAGTAAGAAATTAGCAATAACGGGAAAAAGGAGGATAAGTAAAACAATCTATATTTACATAGTAAATCTTTAATAAATATGAAATCTAAAAATATAGAAATGTAGATTTTATTTTTTTTACTGCTCGCAATGAGTTACCTTTTCTCACTTGATCTGTGAATCGGGGCAATCTATCATCTATCATTGTACTATAAAATATATAATATAACTATTATAAATAGGAGGTATATTTTTTGCTGTACACTGATTGGCCCATTTCCACACCCTTTTCGTTCTTCTTATTTGTATTCCTGAAACTTTTTTCATTTTTTTTTAAAATTTGGATGAACCCAAAGCACCATGTGGCCAAAATTCAGCCATGCTCAAGTCTAGTATACACTACATTTACTGTGTAGCGTGCGCAGGTATTTAACACATGCAAACCTGGATAAGTAGTCATAAACTATGCCTTTGTGTTACGTTTATTAATATGTCATAACAAAATTCCTATTGCTTTTGAGAGTATAGATATGGATTCAGAAAGGGTTTATTGGTTGGCTTTGCAAGGTAGAACTGAGAACTATTGTAGTGACATCATTCAGCACAAAAGAAAATCTATTAAAACATTTCACATACTTATGCTAATTACTGCTCTTATAGAACCATACACAATATAACCGTTTCAGGACTATATTGATTCCCAAATAAAAAGAAAAATCTGAAAGAGCTGCTCACCTTTTAATTCCCTCTAAATATGCAAAACATTGATCACTAGAGATCAATAATAAGCAACAAAAGGTAATTTCAGTCTATGTGATTAGTGGAACAGTGGAATTAGCAGTAATGTATTTCTTAATACATTCTATTACAATTAATTATTCTAATTAATATAACAAAGAGGCAAGCTTTGCTGTATTTTCAGTAAACATTTTTAAATCGATTACAGATACTGACATGTTTGTCCACAAAGGAAATCTTTGTTTTGTCTTTCGAATGGAATACAGAAAAAATGTAAAATGTAAACAATGAATGCAGAGGAAGTAGAAATGAGTGACCTCTGATAAGTGGAACATGTTTTTACACAGCTGGAGAAATAATCAGCTTTCTATGCAGTGTAAACATCAATGAGGTGCTTCCTTTTATTCTGTAACTGCATGATAACTTAATGAAATGTTAAAGGAACACTATAGGGTTAGGAATACAAAACTGTCTTCCTAACTCTACAGGAAGCTTTAGCACCCCTCCCTCATTCACCGACACTCCCTGGCAAAATAAATGGTTAACAATCTTCTTTTTACTTACCTAGGTCTAGTGCTGATGTCACTCCGTGTTAGGTTGCGCTCTTCCTCCACCGATGACAGAAACCTATTGCACATGCGTGGCAAGCACCATGCACACTTTAGGACTTCTTAATAGGGAAGCATTGATTTAATGCTTTCCTATAGGGTTTTGCATGCCCTCGTGCAAAGCATGAGGAAGGCAGCATCATTTCACAGAGTCAAACTGTGAAACTGCAGAAAGTGCTGTCAAATGAATGTCTGGTAGATAGCCACTAGAGGCACGTAGCACAGCAATGTAAACATAGCAGCTGCTCTATAAATGCAATGTTTGAAGACAAGGACACTGCATCCAGACCACGTCCATGAGGCCTATAATGTTCCTTTAACTGATATTCCTTCCTGTAAGTGTATGGTATTATAGAGTGAGCAATTTGACAGGGAAGTGGGTAGCTCAGTTCTGCACATTACACATATTGTCCATTAAAGGAACATTATTGTGTCAGGAAGACAGACATTTGATCCTTATTCTATAGTATCCTACAACCTATAGATTACTGCCTCCCTCCACCCAATTTTTACTAATTTCATTGCCACGCCGGTCTCCTTCCTGCCATTCCTCTCCTAGATTGAGATGACTAAGATTAATGATCTCACTAAATCCAGTGCTTCGTCATAGGGAAACATTGGAAGGCTAAATGCATTGCAAATTGTCAAGCTGCACCAATCAAATCCTCTCTTTTCTCTGACTGAGGAAAAACTGAGTATTTAGCAGCATCCCTTGAAATAAAAAATACTTTAATAAATCTTAGTAAAATGATAAGCCACTCGATAATAAATAATCTAAGCTGAATGTCAGTGGCGTGGACTTTAGCTTGTCTCATATGATGTATTAGTGTACTTTGTGAAACTAAGTCTGATACTTTGTAAATAAAGAGTGAATGCATACACCCCGGTAAATGTGTAGTGATTTATTTCTTGCCTTAGGCTTCTATCTGGGAACAACAAGGTAGGTTCAGGCATGGAACCATGACAAAGGTCACTTCCTGGCTGAGTCTGATTGGCTGACTTCATAAATGCTCTGACGTACAGATACAGAAAACTGATCAGACAGACACAAACTGGGACTGTACTGAGAAATTGCTGACAGCCTTGGGGAAATTATAAGGCGATGACGATGATGATGATGGGCATGATTATAAGCAGAATAAGAAGAAACAACAACAACACGTATATATGTAACCAAGGAGTCTATAGTCAACTTTTGTCAGTATCTATCTATCTATCTATCTATCTATCTGTCTGTCTGTCTGTATTTCTGTTTGTCTGTCTCCCTGTCTCCCTGTCTGTCTGTCTATCTTTCTCTATGTCTGTTTGTCTGTCTAAAAATACTGTTTATCTGTGTCTGCCTCTTTGACTATCCATAGGTCTCTCAGTCCATCGTCTATCTTTCAGAACACTTTAATAAAGATCTTTTGATTAACTAATTAGTTACCTGTGAAATACATCTCTAAACTAGCACACAGTATTATCTTCCATATTCAGTAGAAAAATGAGCAGTATAATTAATTCTCCAATTCCAAGGCTATTTAATAATGAATCTGCGTGGGTTCTGAATGAAAGAAAATGCATAATTGCTGCACTACAGAACATTTATGTCAGCAATATATGTTTATATCGTGTTCCCCATCCATCAGCTTTCAAAATTCATGGGCAAAGTTCTAAAGGCTGAGCCAAATTCGTGGAAACCGATAGAAAGTTATAATTGATTCAGTTTCCTAACTTTGCCCAAAATTTCCTCTTAACCTTAACTGTACATTTCACTTTTCTATATATGGATATATACATATTGTTCTAAATTAGGCAAATACATATATTTTCACATCCATCCCATTTTGTTTGAGTTGGGCTGATTTACAATTCAGAATTTTGTATTTTAATATTTTTGTTGAAAATGACAAATATAATAATGTTTTCATGAGTCTATTAACATCACACATCTATTATAGTCTTTAAACTAAACATGGTTTAGAATTCTAGTGAATGTTAAACATTAATTAAACGGAATTCACTGCAGTGGAATGTGATTAATGGGCAGGTCATTTTGCAGGTGTTTCATGATCGAATATTGAAATCACTTAATCAGTTTCTAAAAGCAAGCACATTGTTCTAACAGAAACCAGTAGTTTGGGAAGCAGTATGCAACCATTCTTGAAATTCAGATCTGTTGCTGTCTTTTGCACTCTAGGTAAGTATTTAAATGTCATAGTGTATGTGAAGGACTCGGCCTAATTTGCCCAACATATCATTTAAATAACAAAATATAATTTATTTCATAATTTAATATATTACAAAACACAATGTACATCCCATCAATAATTTCATGACTATGTAAATATTAGCTCTGGGTATTTTTGACTTGAGCCAATTTAATACTAATCTATAATCCTGTGATCTAAACCAATGGTGCTGATTGGTTGTGAGTATTTTTTTTTTAATAGATGTAGATAAAGTTTATTTATTTATTCGTTTTTAAAGTTTGTCTTTTTTTTAAATAAAAAAAAGTACAAAATAAATGTCAGCTCTATTTCTACACATGCTAGAGAGTAAATTAACCATCCAGGTTCTTCTATAAACTATACATACAAATATTGAGGCTCTGTAAGAAATCACAGATCTCTCACCCTCCATAATGTAATCTAGAAATTGGACATGGACTCTCAGCAACTCCTTGTCTTCCGGTAGCTTTCCACGGAAGTATTATTGAGCAAACCCATTTAACCCATTGATGTCACACACAAACGCGTTTAGTCATTTATTATCCTAGTCCAAAATGTACAATAGAAGTTCTGGCTTTTACTCTATTTAAAAATACATTTTAAAAATCTCATGCAAATAAATGCGAGCTGATGTTGACTTCCATCCACTTGTGTGAGTGATTTGCTTTTATTTATTTATTTTAATTAATAAGAAACCGTGAGCCAATATATTATGAATATATTATATATTCGAACAAAGTAGACATTGTGCATAGTTTATTGGAGGCATACAGCATACAACTCCTGCTGTACATCTCACAACTTCCCCTTTCAAGGGAGAGACAAGGGGGTGGAGTTACAAAGCAAGGAAGATTTGCCTTAAACCCAGGTAACTGTCATGGTGTTTCAGATTAATTTATGCACCTGTAGAACGAGGGTAATGCATTTCATTTTCTTTGCTTAACAAGCTAGAAGTGAGGTCGATAATTTGTATACGGGAACAGCACCTTTAAAATTACAATAATAAATTGTCACAGTTTGCTGCCACGTACCTGTATCGTTTGGCTCTGGTAAACCTTTATAACATGAAAATTGAAACTGTAAATCCCTTTTCGAGGTGCTACAAACACAGATTCCAGGGTGAAAAAATTGCCAACATTTACTAAGATCTGGAAGAAAAAGAAGCAAACGGTTTTAAACTGCAAAATATGTTTCATTGACTTTTGGGGTACTGTACACTAAAGTGTGATAATGTTATTTGCCTGTATGTTTTTTTTACAGAAACCTCAATCCTTATATTTTGAATAAATATGTCACAAGTGACAGACATATTAATAAAGCACTGGATAAAATAACTGCATAAGTTACCGGTAAGAGTTTTTTCTTCAAATTATCACTCCTTACTACATCACAACAGTTACTACTTTTTTAGCAAATACGAGAAAGGTCCAAAATACTTTGCGACAGATTGTTCATCATTTTGTTTTACGGAGGTTTATCACAAGCATATAATCATAATTCATATAAAAAACATTTCCATTTTATCATGTTAGCTGTCCACAAAAACCTCATTTTTTAAAATAAATCATTTATTTTATTTGTGGGATTGCCTTGGCATGGTCTTTAAACAATAAAGAATCTCCAAAATTGCCACCAGTTTCATCAACAATCTTTAAAAATATATATAATTTATTACAATTTTTTTATGCAGTCCATTGACCACATATTATTGTAATAGCACTAACTGCAGGGATTGTATTACCTAATTGCTAATGTGTAGATAATTGAAGACTATGCAACATTTAAAATTGGTAGTAGACCTGAGTTTGTGAATTTGATCAATTTTGGCATTAACTTTACAATTTACTGTTTAGTGAGTAATACGCAGAACAATACTAATGTTACCTAAAGTTTAAAAAGAGCGAGGAGAAATCCGTATAATTGTGAGATTTAATATACATCAAAATCTATTTTCTTACCAAAAACAAAAAGTATATTTATTGAGAAACTGCTTTGTATGGACTGAAATAATGACACAATTAATCGGAATGTTACATAAAAATAAGTGTTGTTTTTTTTACAATGATGAAATAAAATCATCCTTCCTCTTGGTACTTCAACTGTAAATAAAATAATGATCTGATACTTTTCCTAACTCTATAGCCAGCACTGTTAACGTCGTTATACCTAGGGATCAGCTATAAAATCCACGCATTATGAAGATAATGGAGTGCAAATTAATTTTTCTTGGCTGTCGTTAGATTAATTATATTACAAAGACAGACATTTCATTTGCTTGTAAACCCAGAGCTGGTACCATGCAAAGCAAATTCTCCAATATGCTGACTATGTGAATAAACATGTTTGCATCTTTCTTTAGAAATCGCGGCAGCACAGCGTGCATCTGCTTAGTGTTGGGTGATCTCCACAAGGCAGGTAGCATGCTGAGACCAGTGTTATAACAGAATCCAGCTCTTGTTGCACTTTTCAGGAAATGATCTAACGCTATCAGTGGGGAATTCATTAATTGCTCAGGGTTTAGTCATTTTCAGAGTTATGCTCTTTTCATACACAGAACCACGCACATTCTCGCTAGGTAGATTTTATTCACTAAACCGTGAATTGTGGTAAACTGAAAAGCAAATTGCAAAATTAAAGTTAAAATAGCCCAAGTCGTGACTGTTAGGAATTATTTTTATAATGTAGCTATTCAGGCTAACAATTTGAAATTTAGTTTTCAAGGTCACAATAATTGACAGTTTAGTGAATAAACCTTGTGATTAAAATAATGGAAAAGATATGTGCGTGTGTCTGTGTGTGTCTCTGTGTGTCTGTGTGCGTCTGTGTGTGTCCCTGTGTGTGTGTGTGTTTGTGTGTGTGTATCTTCTGGTTTGATTTGATTAAATGTGCTTAAATACCTGCAATAGTGATTTAATTCCCCCAGCTCCAGTTCCAGTGAAGAACACTGTGCTGTACCTCTGCTGTAGTATTCTGTCCCTTTAAAGGGGTACATATTTTAATATGACAATGTTAAATTTCACACCTCCATTACATGAGCGCCTGACTCTTTCAATGGTCTGTTTAACCCAAACTGGAGTCGACATCAATACATAACTTTAAATATTTCTTTTGAAGACCTATATCCAGGAATTTAGAATATTTTACATTAATGAACTTGCAATGAAATAACCATAACAAACAAAAACAAAACACAGAACCATTCATTATTATATGAGCTCACTGCACACAATTAATCCCAGCAGATAGGTTTAAAAATGATAAAATAGAGTTTAGGTGTTACTGGGGGTCTCAGAGGGGGCATAGTGGACTTAGTCTTTGTCAGGCACCTATAATTACTGTAACATATTAACCCCTTAACCACCAATGGCATGCCTGGTGTCTCATAATAGAATAATATTTGCTAAACCGCTAGTACTTAAGAGGTTAAAGAGCACCTATATTGCTTTAAGAGTTCCAATATAGTTAACTCTGTAATCTTTCAACAGAGCCCTGGTAGCAATGATTTTACCTAACCTGGTCCTTAATGGGTTAAAGGACACCTATAATGCTCTAACTAATCCCTAATAATTTGCAAAGTTCCAGTTATATTAACCTCTTAATGACCAGGCTACTATTCATGTTAGGATAGGAAAGATTTCTCTGAACCCCTGAGATTTAAGGGGTTAAAAATCACATAAACTGTCCTAACCTCTTCCCTAGTGGTTAGAGTCGTTGGGTAACACCTGTGGCTTCTCAACACAGTGATTATTTCATATATGTCTCAGATATTCAGAGAGCAGTACGAGAATGCATTCCCGCAGAATTCAAGGACCCCAGCTACATTCTTACCTGGTCAAAGTAGATTATCCTAGTTTTGTTGCTCATTTCTGAGGGTTCATGGTTGGTGCTTCTCACTGCAGAAAATGCCACCTTGGAGTTAGCCGCCCGCACTGAGATCCCAAGAGGTGAAGAGGAGGAAGATTTGGAGTCAGTGGCAGGGTTGGAATCACAAACTACAAGACATTTGCCTTCCAGGACAATGGGTTCAGTGTCATTCTGAGCTGAGACAGGTAAAGCATGCACTGCTATGGCAACAGTCAGTATCAGCACCCTGGACAGCTCCCTGCAGGACCCCATGCTTTCCAGAAGGACCAGGATTCTGTGATGTTCCTCTCTCTGAGCCCAGCTTGCAGATGCACAATTTAAAAAATTGCACAGACTCACAGTCCCCCAATTGCCCCCCTTCTCTCCAAAAATAAAAAAAATATCCTTTTACTTTTTGTCCTGTCCACTTCCAAAAACAAAATAATATTCTGCTCTCACTTATCCTCTCTTTACCCCCCACTCAGCATCCAGGAGACCTAAAGTGAATTATTGATGAGGGAGCCCAGAAAGAAAGTGTGCTCTGGATGTTGCCATGGTCCGCTCTCTCTGCTGCTGTCTGGATGCAGTGCTGGATTGATTACAGAGGTAGATCCTCACTGCTGCCAGATGCAGGCATCCTGTGTCTGACTTCATTGCCAGAGAGGCTGCAAACCCAGCTACTTGCTGCCATTCCACAAAGCTCTGACATAAGAGAGCAGCCAGATGAACTAGCCCAAACTATATAGTGATCAGCTGGGGGTGGGGGCAACACAGACAACCTGCCATTTAGCCATTCAAGAGAGATGCATCATAATAAACCAGGTGGTGTCTCTACTTCTATCACAATTCTGCTACTTTTCAGGGGATACTACAAATTCAACAGTGTGTGGCCAGATAGACAGACAGACTGACAGACAGACAGACTGGTAGACTGATACAGAGACAGACAGACTGATAGACAGACAGACTGATAGGCAGACAGACAGACAGACTGACAGACATACAGACTGGTAGACTGATACAGAGACTGATAGTTAGATAGACTGATAGACAGACAGACAGACAGACAGACTGGTAGACTGATACAAAGACAGACAGACTGATAGATAGACTGATAGACAGACTGATAGACTGACTGATAGACAGATAGACTGATAGATAGACAGACTGGTAGACTGATAGATAGAGAGACAGACAGACTGATAGACTGATAGACAGACAGACTGATAGACAGACAGACTGACAGAATGATAGATAGACAGAGAGACTAGACAGACAGATAGATAGATAGACAGGCAGACATATAGACAGAAAAATAGATAGATAGATAGATAGATAGATAGATAGATAGATAGATAGATAGACGGATGTATGGACAGACGGACAGGCCGGCCGGCCGGGGAGTGGACGGAAGGAAGGACAGACAGACAGGCAGACTAAGAGACAAATAGATAGACAGACAGATAGATAGATAGATAGATAGATACATAGATAGATAGATAGATACTGTATAGATAGATGGATAGATACACAGATAGATAGATAGATAGATAGATAGATAGATAGATAGATAGATAGATAGATGATAGATAGATAGATAGATACATAGATAGATAGAGAGAGAGGTAGATAGATACATAGATAGATAGATAGATACTGTATAGATAGATAGATTAACTGTATGGCACATAAACTGGAATTTTACCTTTATATAGTACAATTTATATTTTTTGTGTTTATTCATGGATTTATGTCAGCTTCCATTAAAGATACATTGTTGAGGGAAATTGAGATAGAATTTCTGCTAAGACATTAAGACTGATTATCTTAATGAAATCTAAAATGACCCAGTGAAGACTGATGAAATTTAAAACAATTATCAGTCCTCTCCCTGAAACACTATTGACAAACTATCTATGAAGATTAATGCCTCCTCCTTTTAGACCCTAGCGCTGCCTAGTGGAGGTTTTAGGAACTGCGCTCATTGAATCTCTAGTGTTCCATCATGTGCAATGCTTTGCAGTTCTGTCAGAGAGAATGATTCGTTACCAGACATTTTTAAAGAGCTTTATGTGTGTGTTTTACTTGGATGTCTTATGGCTGATGGGAAGGGTATGTCATGAAACTGGTCATTTTTAGGAATCCACAAGGAGCTGCACCTTTCAGATCAAAGTACCTGATCTGGAAATATCACTGAAAGGGGGAAGTTTTGCATTTCTGCCTTTTTTATCTGGAATTTGCAATTCCCAAACTAATGAATAATCCTGATATTGTATCATATATTCTACCTCCAAATATGACCGAGTTCCTTTCACTCCTTGGAAAAATCACTGCTGTTTGACAAATAAAAACAGATGGGAATTTCTCTACTGAACAGTGCATTGGGGTCAGCTGAAAATAAGATAGCAACATAACTGCATTCAATAAAAATATCTTATTTTAATTCTTTCAATATTTAGAGGTCATTCACTACGTTAAAAATTAAAAATAGTCCAACAAGTTCCAAAATCATAATTTTGCACAAATAGATAAGTAAACTAATAATTTAGTTCATCGTAAAATTAATGCAGTGTATATTAAATAAAAAACAATTTACACAAACTTCCTCTAGAACAGAAAGTCATGGGAGTTGTAGTTCGGCAACATGGTGGGGGGCTAGGGGGTAGTTTGAGGGGATTGCTCTGGAGAAATGGGCAAAAACCTAAAAGAGACAGAGAAAACATTTGCTTCATTTCACCAAACATTCCTACAATAATAAAGAAATGAATTTGCAGGAAAAGGGAAATATTAGCCTTATTGGGCTACAAATAGCCGTGGGGTCACAATGCTATGACAATAGCTTAAAAAGAAGATGCATTTTAATCTGAAAGAAGCATGATGACGTGAGACGCTGAGTGGGCAGAGCGTCAAAGGAACCCGGGTGTAGTGTGACTCGGAAGCAGTGTCTCGGCTTGTAGCGGATTCAGCTCAATGGAGTAGCACCCAGTGCCCACGCCAGAAAATATTGAATTTAGGAGTCTTCACTATTGGCCATGGTGTGATTAAGATATGGGAGCCCGGACAGAATTACGGGGGTTTGGTCCTGGATATAAAACTAAAACCAAAGAATAAGGTTTTATGGTGAATTCCCCTGGCCATTAGTTATCTGTGTCTCTATGTGCTTACTAATCAGGGAGTGAAGCTTCAGTTGCACACCTTAGATGTTAGCCACCACAAGGGCTTATGGTTTCTGGTATCCAGGACAATAGCTGAGGAGGCCTAAAGCTGACAGGGCTAAATTGCAGAATCAAACACAGTGGTAAATGCTCCACTGAGTAACAGCAATTCAGGCCAAAAACACTTCCAAAAAGGATAAAAAGAGAGACTCTGATCATACTAAGGAGAAATAAAAAATAATGGCTTTAATTTTTTCTCCTCAAGTTCTCAAAAAAATGAAACCCAGACTAATAACTCAACTTCAACGCAGTTTAGAGTGTGTGACCAGGAGTGGTCCTTATTTAACTCAGCAATACCTAAAGCAATGCTTGGAGACAGTTAAATCACTTTAAAAAAATACACAATTATCATTAAAGAGGAAATTAAAGGAAATCTCCAATCTATGGGGGTAAGAGTAAAGGCAATTGAGGAGAAAACAGATTATTTAGAGTTTGAATTAAAAACCTCCAATAAGCAGCTACAGGACTTGAGGGGAAAGGTGGATGCATTAGAGTAAAACATTACGGACACGGAATATAGGGCATGCAGGAAAAATATCCGCGTAAGAAGAGTCTCTGAAAAGATCTCACAAACAAAGTTGAGAAGTTTTCTCCTTGTCTGTTTGAAGCTATGGGAATCCAGGAAGCCCAAGAAGAGGCAACAATTGAGTGGGCTCAGAGAACTTTCAAACAGAGTAATATAGCAAAGGATCTCACCCGAGATATCATCGTTAGGTTCTCGTCATATTATGTAAAACAAAAAATTGAAAGGCTTTGTAGCAAGTTAGGAGAGATTCCAAGAATTAAAGTTTTTTCAGGATCTCTTGACTATAACAAGAAATAAGAGAAGAAAATAAAAAGATCACTTAGTTTTTTTACTGAGGTTTTGAGCGGAAAACAGATCAGATATAACTGGGGGTTCCCTCTAAGAATTTATGTTATATACAGAGAGAGAATTCTATAGAGGAGGCCAAAGAATGACTGTCAAAATATTTAAACATTAAACATTTGCCAAACCAAACACTGACGCAATGTACACTGAACAAAATTATAAATGCAACATTCTTGTTTTTGTCCTCATTTTTCATGAGCTGAACTCAAAGATCTAAGACTTTTTTTATGTACACAAAAGGCCTATTTCTCTCAAATATTGTCCACAAATCTGTCTAAATCTTCTCCTTTGCCGAGATAATCCATCCACCTCACAGTTGTGGCATATCAAGTTGCTGATTAGACTGTATGATTATTGCACAGGTGTGCCTTAGGCTGGCCACAATAAATGGCCACTCTAAAATAGACATGATCATGGAGGACCAGAATTCTACACTGCAGTGTAAATATATCCAAATAGTTCCAGTGTCATGGTCAGACCACGAATTGGTCATCCTGGATATTCGAGATGGTTTTAGGAAAAACCCACAAACCTGGAAACTAAATGATTCTTTGTTATTAAAGAAAGAAAATTGAGATAGTTTGTTAAAAACAGGAGAACATATTTTTTAATGAGAATTTACCAGGATACGTAAGTCTCCTGATGACGTGGTGCACTTTCAAAGGCGTAATGAGGGGTCATTTAATTAAACTAGAGGCTCAGAATGGCAAAAAGAAGCGGGAGTACTTAGCTTCTTTGTATGTTAAATTGGCTGATTTGATTATGCTAAATAAGTCAGAGACCAATGAAGAGAAAAAAATAAAAGAAATTAACCAAATTAGGAAGGCTATATGTGACCAGTTGAATATTAGAGCAAATTAAATCATGATAAAATCAAGACAAAGGTGGTATTACCTCGGTAATAGAGCCAATAAGCTTTTATCAAACTAACGGTTTTATGAAGCACAGTTCATGTCAAACTAACTAACGTAGATTGCGTTCTACGAAAAAGTAAGTAGAAGTATAGATCAGGGTGTTGCCGTGGATGTGATCTTTTTGGATTTTGCCAAGGCATTTGATACAGTTCCACACAATAGATTAGTGTTCAAACTCAAGGAAATCGGTCTAGATGAAAATGCTTGTTCTTGGGTAGAACATTGGCTTAAAAACAGAGTACAAAGAGTTGTCATTAATGGTAAACTTTCAAGCTGGACAGAAGTGGCAAGTGGTGTCCCTCAGGGGTCTGTTCTGGGACCCCTTCTATTTAACATGTTTATAAATGATCTTGAAGACTGCATTGAAAGTCATGTTTCAGTGTTTGCAGATGACACAAAACTTTGTAAAACAATACAATGTGAGCAAGATATTACTTTGCCACAGAGGGATTTAGATAGACTGGGGGACTGGGCACTCAAATGGCAGATGAAATTTAATGTTGAAAAATGCAAAGTTATGCACTTCGGCGTAAAGAATACACATGCAACGTATACCCTTAATGGAAGCGAAGTAGGGATAACAACACACGAAAAGGACTTGGGAATTGTTATAGACAACAAACTATGCAACAATGTGCAATGTCAATCAGCAGTGGCCAAGGCCAGTAAGGTATTGTCATGCATGAAAAAGGGCATTCATTCTCGGAACAAGAATATAATTTTGCCTCTTTATAAATCACTGGTAAGACCCCATATTGAATATGCTGTGCAATTTTGGGCACCTGTTCTAAAGAAGGATATTATGGCACTAGAAAAAGTGCAGAGGCGGGCTACAAAATTAATAAAAGGAATGGAACATATCGGCTATGAAGAAAGGTTAACAAATTTAAACCTATTTAGTTTAGAAAAACGTCGCCTGAGAGGGGATATGATAACATTATACAAATATATTCGGGGCCAATACAAACCATTGTGTGGAAATCTATTCACAAACCGGACTTTACATAGGACACGAGGCCATGCGTTTAGACTGGAAGAAAGAAGATTTCGTCTAAGGCAAAGGAAAGGTTTTTTTACTGTAAGAAAAATCAGGATGTGGAATTCTCTGCCTGAAGAAGTGGTTTTATCAGAGTCCATACAGATGTTCAAACGGCTACTAGATGCATACTTGCAAAAACAGAATATTCAAGGATATAATCTTTCAATGTATGGTAATAACTGCTTGATCCAAGGATAAATCTGACTGCCATTCTGGGGTCAATAGCAAAAAACAAATGTGAGGTAGGCTGAACTTGATGGACGCAAGTCTCTTTTCAGCTATGTAACTATGTAACTATGTTACTTAAAATCTAGAATTTTTAAGATTATTGATGAAACAGGAATTTGCCAAAGCCCTAACACTGTTGTGAATGCTTTTAAGAGGTTTTATTCAGCTCTATACAACCTGTGTAGGAGCGCAGATATCTTAGATATAAAAAGGTATCTAATTTAATCTAACTTAATGCAGATTTCAAGGGAGCATAACAAATGGTTAGATTCCCCTATGGGGTGCCCATTGGCACCTATGTTATATATCCTATCGTTGGAACCTTTGGCATCTAGAATTAGGATACAGGAAAATATTAGAGGTATCAAGACAAGTAAACGGATATGCAAGTTAAATCTATTTGCGGACGACGTCCTGTTGACTCTGACTGAAATATCATTAGAGATGGTTATGGCAGAGGTGGATAAATTTGGGGAGCTATCAAACAATGAAATTAATATTGAGAAGACACAGGCTTCTACACAGGTAGATCCCGAGACGCTTGCTAGGTTGACTGACAAATATCCTTTTTCATGCCCATTTGAAATATCTTGGTATACTTAACCCCAAGAATATGGGGTGGATACTAAACCTAAATTATATTTCCCTTGTTTGATGAGATGCAAAGGCAATTGGGTGAATGAAAGGCTTTGAGTCTATCTATATTGGGCAGAATAAATCTTGTAAAAGCCTATATACCATCTTAGAATGATACCTATATCGATACCTGAAGTCTGATGTAAACAGTTCCAAAGGATAGTAAGTAAATTTATTTGGATCAATAAAAAGCCTAGAATAAAGGTAGAGTCTTTATACAGAAATAAGGACAGCAGGGGTGTAAGTCTACCCCGCATGGTCGGGTACGCCCAGCCTAGTATGCTCGCCCATGTATATAAGTTCCATTGTCCTTCTTCCAAATTGGAAGGCTGGTATGGGATAGAACAAGAGCACTTAGTAGTAAGAAATATGGAGAGTCTACTGTGGATGGATCATGAGCAAGTAAATCAGCACATTAAAACCTTAATGAATAGTATACCTGGGAAGTTATTTAAATGTTGTCTCACACTCGAAAAAAGAAATAAGATGAAAATTAATATAATTAAAGCGGTCCTTATCTATATACTTGAGGATATGATTAAGGACCTGGATTAATCATCATCTTTGCCAAATAAAAATAATATTAAGGTTAGAGATTTATTCCGCAGGAATACATTTAAAAATATTGATCAACTTAATCAAGAATGTAATATTCCAATAAACCAATACCTAAATGTATACAGAATTCAATGTTCTGTAGCAAAAAAAGGAAATAAAAAATGGTAATGAGGAATTTATTCTGCAAATTGAGAAATGATTAAGTAATGACTCTCAACTGGGACTACTTAATAGATGGTACCAAATAGTTGACAGCTTGGTTCATGTGAGGTTTCCCAGAGCATGGACCAGATGGTCATTGGAGGTGGGGATAGGACAGGATTGGAAATTGTGGTCTAGCAATTGAAGTCTCACTAAAAGATCCACACATTATATTAATATACAGGAACTCCAATTTAAGATTATGCTCAGATGGCATATTGTCCCTCACACTATTAATAAGTATGACCCATCGACACTTAATGCGTGCTAGAGATGCGTGGAGTAGTTTACATATATGGTGGGTGTGTAAACATATTCAAAAAATCTGGGAGAAAATTTTTGGGAGAATTTCAAGTCTGAAAAATGAGGACATTAATCCTCAGTCAAAAATTACCTTTCTACACTGTGGGTTAGAGACTCTACCAGCAGCCAGGAGAACTTTAGTTATACATATATTGTTGGCTATGAAGTTGAAGTTGGCATTAAATATCAAAGTCTTTTAGAATATAATTTAGACTGAGAGATCCATACCCTAGTCTTGGAAGATACAAAATGTTGGACAACAGCTAAGTACGTTTAGTAGATGCTATTATATTTAACTTATTTAACTTATTAAAGGGAATATGGATAACAGTAGATTTAAAGATAAAACAGGTAACGGGATTGGCCAAGTGAAGGGTTCAGGTGAAAAATTACTTTTTTAAAGGGAGACTAAAGGTATGTAATATGTAACAACCATACAGGTGTGCCTAAAACATGGCTTGTATCATTTATTTTTTAAAATATGCAACCCAATCTTCCTATATGTTGTCCAGCTGTAACTAAATTGATTATCCAGCCTGTTTCATATGTGTCCAGAGGACTAAAAAGGCCAAACAAATCTACATCATCTGTGTCTGATTTATAAAGAGTAACCAGAATCGTTATAATGTGAAAGAAAGTAAAAGTGTGTCTGTATCTCCAAATCTAGTAAACAGTAACCTTGTCAATGGCAGAACAAGCTCGCCATAGATGGCCTACATCACCGATCTGTGAATTGCTATTTGTCAGTTGGCATGAAATTAAAGGAACTCTATAGTCCCCTAGTTACTGTTTAAGTGACTGCCTTCCCCTGTAAGGATTAAACAATATGTTTACTCACCTTTTCTCCCACTCTGCACAGCTCTCTCCATTGCTGGCCCCGTCTCCTTGGCTGAGGTGACCAAGCTTGATGATCCCAATCCAATGCTGTCTAATCATTCACTGCTATCAGAAAACAACTTTCCAAAGGATTTATCTTTAGAAGTCACCAATAAAGTCTATGTGATTTT
Organism: Pelobates cultripes; assembly: GCA_933207985.1. Lineage (NCBI taxonomy): Eukaryota > Metazoa > Chordata > Amphibia > Anura > Pelobatidae > Pelobates > Pelobates cultripes. Next base: position 262,439,341 of record OW240917.1, read on the forward strand.
TTTTCTAACCATATTCAGTCATTTGCAAAGCTTATTACATTGAGGCTATAATGTGCATTCATGTCTCACCAACTGTATGTCTGCTTGTGTTATCTTCGTGCATTCAGATTTTGTTATTTTCAAATTCCAAGTGTGACGGAATCTGGTACTCCTTTATATCCCAATGTCATTATACACTCTGAATCTTAAACTGTTTCCATTTTTTTTTTTTTTAACATAGATGTGTGGCTGAAAGAGTACAGACAAAAGATAGTTCGAAGATATTGATGAGCTTCCAAATGGTGAAATAACCTTGAAACCCTGGCTACGGGACATGAATGTCACCAGTTGCCACATGAGTGGGTCCTAAATCAAATTACCTTCAACACATTATTGAAATTAATTCTGATTGGTTAATCTGACTTTACTTTCGAGATGTCAACCATCTTACATGCCTATTATCACCAACAGACAATTCCTAAAAACATGTTATACATTGGATATAAAGAGTGCACAATAATATGCTACATTCAACTTTTATAAGCAATTTATTAAATACTTCCCATTTATTCAAGCACCTAAATCCAAAGATAAAGAAGTGATACAAACGTGTACTAGGGACTTATGTCAAATAACTAAACTGTATTAAAAATAGAAAAAGGTCATGTGTTCCTCAGTTCATGTTGTATGAAATCCATCATTCATGTTAAACATGAGCTATTTTAAGAAATAATAGTATACCTAAAGTTATAGTTTATAACCAGAAATGTGGGACGCAAATGAGTAAACAGTGGAACAATGTATCGGTGCTGTCTCTGTGTACTGTTTGTTTATTGAGTCAATTTTAATCTCATTTAGTTAAAGATCTTACAAGTCTAAATCGTGGTGGTTGGTTGAGTTGGATTGCAGCAATGCACTGGCCTCAAAGCAGTAGTAAATTCTGATAGATCAAGAAGCAAAGAGAATTTATCAAACACTGTTTGTCTTCATGGTAGTTTATTCTCTCCTGGGAAGGTAGCCCTTTTGAACTTTAATCTGAGATATACAGCATCTACAAGATCGAGATGATGCCGGACCCAAACCAACAAGCATCACCACATGACGCAACCTCCGTAACTCCAGCTACTGAGTCGAGAATATTAAAAAGAGATAATGCAGCGGTGAGTAACAGATCAAATGATCATTATAGCCATCTGATTTTTCTAAGGGTTTATAAAAAGAAAGGGAAAAAAATGAAACTGCAAAAATTCTTTTTCCCTTGACAATGAGATAAAGAGCAAATTCTCTCTCTCTGCAGTAATTGAGTTGAACCTGCCTTGCATCCAACAATTACTTTAAAAAAAAAAAAGGAAAAATGCTGAGGTTCTGAGTTTTAGAATAGTATTGTTTAAAGTGTTCTTGCAATTTATATATTTCACATCTTTTTATTTTGGATATAAATTTCAAATAAATTGGAAAAATAAACAAATAAAATAGGTGCAAGTAATAAAAATATATAAGATATGATATTTATCTAATGTGGCATAGTAAGTGGATGGCAGTAAATGAAAAGGTTTAAAACAGATATCAAGTAATTACTATTAAAACAAACCTCTATTATAAATAAGTAGCTAAAGATGCAGAAATACCGGATTTCCCACATATGTTATCCATTTCACTCTTTGACAGACTTTGCAATAAATTATCTCCTTTCTTCTGCACATTGTTTAAAAATAACTTTTAGACACTTCAGTTTAATTAATTAAAACACATACAAAAAGTGTTCATATTGATAGATATATTGCATAATTGGTTCAATGGTATTGAAGTTGGATGGGTTAATGGGATAAAATGGTAAGTTGTGTAATACCTACTCCTTCTGGATCTTATGAGAACATTTCAGTTGGGTTGATTATGCAGTTAAAGCATGCATGCAGAAACAGTTGTTTTCGCTGCATAATTTTTTTGAACACAAAAAGTCACATTCATTCTCAACTTATGCAGAGTGCCTTCTAGTTGTCCAGGTGAGTCAAGGTCATAATATTGAGCTAAATCCCGAGCTATTAGTTTGATTTCAAATATTTTCGTATTATTTTATTTTTATTTTGTTAAACTAAAGTGATTAATTATTCTAAATTACTTCACTCCTGGCTTTATATCCTATTTTCCTTGGGTTGGAGCAAAGGGGCAATTGCCACCCCTTATTTGGCAATATGTGCAAAAACTTGGAGCCAGTATTCTGTGGGCTCTAGGTACAGGTGAGCAAGACTTATTTACCTAAACCCTCATTTATTATTATTTTGAAGGTATTTTTCACTTTATATGGTCCCTTTGTGTTTTACTTCATTTATATAATTAACTGGAGGATCCTGATTATCAGAAGAGGTACAGTTGCCACCAGAAGGGCACCAATACGTGTACGTTCAGAGCCATATCGTCAACAAGGCTCAAAACACTGGAAGCATATGTACATCACCAGCTTACTTTCAGGCAGTTTTATAAACGTTGTTACACTGTGTGTTTTATTGTTTTTGCTTCTCTTTCATGTCAATGAGAACTAATTACCCCATATCCATAGAGGGGTAAGTGTGAACGAGATATTTGCACTTTGATGATTTTTGTGGTGGTGGTCCATCATTTGATCCTTGTGGTATTTCGTTTTTGATCTTTGTAGGTGGGATATTTTTGGGAGTTCCCACAGAGTGCCACAGCTGTTGATTGTTAATTATTTTTTTTCTTACATTTATTAACCATTAACACCATTACATATACACTTCAATTTTTTTACACTAAAAAGAGAGATTCTGAGTTGTCTTAAATACACTATGGGTACAACATGCGCAATATTGAGATACATTCTATTGCTTTCCATGGTGATTGAACGTTGACTCAGAATAGCACCTGTTTTGCTTGATAAATCCCACCTTGCGTTTGAGGACAAAGAACTAGCACTGCTTTGATTCCACTGAAGCTTTATCAGTTTACCAGCTTGGAAAGGTTGTACTTGTTCTGTAAAAAGTGGAGGGTTACAAATTCACATCAGAATTATGAGAAATTTGTAATAGGAAATTAAGTTGGGCGGGTATTTTGTAACTCTGTATCACTTGGCTATTTCTTGCCATAACTTTGTACATGTGCATCAGACGATGTGAGATTATAAAGAAGGAACTCATTAGGTATTATGGCCAGTCATTTTTGAATGTTCACCAGTTTTTAGTGACTTGACAGATTTGGCAATTTTTCCAGGATTTTTTTCTCTCAATAAAGTGTTCTAATTTACTTCTTTTTCCTTTACCACTCTAATTATTGTCGTCCTTTCTAAATGGATTTTGTTTTTCTAAAAATGGTGACATTTATGTAGAGAAAGGCTGCTTCTTCATAGACCCTCTTAGAACAATTTAATACATACGAACAGATTGCAAACAGAAATTAAAAAGCCATTTTGATGTTAGAATATAAAACGTATGGCTAAGCACTTGTAGCAGGGAATGCATCAAATATATGAAGCTGTGGAGATTATCCAGGCATTTTTACATTGTCCCTACAATAACAACAAATGAATCAACATGGTTTTATGTATGTTTAATTGGAAGAAGATCAGACTGGGATCACTCCCCACATGTGTTCTGTCATTATCTGGAGAGATAGAGTGACTGTGGATTGGATGTAAAAGTGAAGAGACGCATGTTGGACAGCACCGGGTGAATATACAGATAGGTTTATTGTGGAATCAAAGACAAAACAGAGATACAACGCTTTAGCCATGTGGCCTTAATCATGTAATTCCTGGTATGAATTGGTATGGCTAGAAGTGTGAAATCTCTGCCTTAGCCACATGTCCAGTAGTAGTCACACTGTGGGTGACCAGAGACCTTTATTTACTGTGAAACTGCTTGAAAATGGTTTAACATTGAATAGGGGGACAGTGCCAGGGGACTCCAAGTTACTATAACCAATTCAATTAGCTAAAATGGTTATAGTGTCTACAGTGTCCCTTTAAAGACAAACTCCAGAAACCCAAAGCGCTTTATCTTGCTGAAATGTTTTATGTGTGAACAGTCTGTAATTTTTAAAAAGAAATAGCACTTTTATAAATTAACTATGTTACACCCCCTGACTGTCAATCAGTCACCTTGTCCTGTTATTTCCTGGTTTGTTTAGCTCAGTGGAGATAAAATCAAGAGGCAGCAATTGCCCATAGTACCTGCCCTGCATAGACTTATATTTAAGCTGCATTGTGGAGTCTGTGATTGGACAGCCACAGAAAGTCTGGGCGGAGTTAGAAGGGGAGGGCTTGCAAAGACTGCAGATAAGAGATCTGTAGCATTTACAAGCAGTTTTTAGATATACCCCTTTGAAAAAATATACAATTAAATGTATGCATATTTTCATTAGGGGTGTATCGCCTAAATGTGATATTTTTATTTGTGCAGTTAACTTTCCATTTAAGATAAAGATTGCCAAACTGGAAATGTTTGCTAAGTCATCTATGCTTTTATGCCAGCTACTCTAATCTTAATTTCCACTTTAGTAAATTACTGTTCATATCTTCTGATGTGTGTCTGAAACATATTTAAACATTTCCCTAATGCACTTCCCCACAGCAAGGAACCAAGCTTGGTCAAGTACCTTCATGATGCTTGTCTAAACCCAGGGCTCTCCGCGGCTCACCATTGTAATCCAGCTATGGGTTAAGCTATAACCAACTTTAGTATTATTTAAAGACCAACTCCCTTGAATAAATTCACATATATGAGAGAATATTATTATTAGTGAAAAAACTCGTAGTGCTGGCTTACATGGGATAAAAAACATGGAAACGTTTCTTTAAAACGTAACCATATCATAGAAACACGCAAACTATTCCAGACTCATTAAATGGAACTGTACAGGAAACATATACAATAATCACCTGCTACATCTAATTATTGAAAAGACAAATGTGTGGAGCAGCAGGTTAATTGCAAAAAAATATAGTTCCTGCATCTCAATCCTGAAGGCATTGCTGTTCCTAACTAACACCATGCAATAAGAAACAATATGAGGCTCAATAACGTGTTTTGTGTCAGTTACGGCAATGGTAACACATTGTGCATTAATTAACCAAACCAACAAACATTGTGCGCTATCAGTTCTGCACATCCTGGATCTGAGAGACGACATTTTTAAATTCTTTTATGAAAGTTGAAATCCATCCAAACATCTCCTGTGAATCTTGATCTTCTGCTTCTGCAAATTTTTGCTGTGGAATATAAATAAAATGTTTTTATTAAGGGATACAGTAGCCTAGATTTACCAAAGCATACTTTGCCAAAATTCACCAAGACTCTCATCAGCAATTCAGCAAAAACATGTATTTGACTTTTTTCTTATATACTTTTAACTGGTGTTTGTTTTTTAAATGTTGTAACTCCATGATCTGTTTGCTACCACCAACAAGGCATATGTTCGCAGACGCAAAAATCAAACTAGGAGTGACTTTTTCTGAAAACATTATTCAACACACAACAAAATAGATGAAAATGAGTCATGTTTATTCAATAGACTTAAAGAAAATCATCTCTATAGCTATTCCCTTGTTATTAATGCTGCAAACTGATAGTTATGGAAGAGGAACGTTCGGACCTGTGTTTTGACTATAATAAAAGGACAAGTACAAGTAAGGGCTCTATTGGATCCAAAGACTAGGGACCCTAGAACACCGTGGACTTAATGCAGAGTTTGAAATATGTTATTTTTTAAAGCTGAGACATCATATTGTAACATTTCAGGATAAAGAGAAACATATGTATATATCATTTCAATTTTATTTTATGTATAATAAATGTACTGTATATAACAATTAAACAATGTATATATAAATTGGAAGGGGAAGGATAAAACACCATTAGAAATGGTGGAATAAAAAAAATCATATTATAACTATAATTTTATTTAATGTTTTTGGATATAATGCATGTGAAATAAGTAAGTTTAACTAATTAATACTGTAATAGGGATTATAGCCAAAGATGCAATATTAATAATGGAATTGATTTTAATTATTATAAGTTAACTACAGATATATACATTATATCCCCCCACTACAGCCTCTACCTTCCCACTACAGCCTCTATCTCCCACTACAGCCTCTACCTTCCCACTACAGCCTGTATCCCCCACTACAGCCTCTACCTTCCCACTACAGCCTCTACCTTCCCACTACAGCCTGTATCCCCCACTACAGCCTCTACCTTCCCACTACAGCCTCTATCCCCCACTACAGCCTCTTCCTTCCCACTACAGCCTCTATCCCCCACTACAGCCTCTATAACCCACTACAGCCTCTATAACCCACTACAGCCTCTACCTTCCCACTACAGCCTCTATCCCCCACTACAGCCTCTACCTTCCCACTACAGCCTCTACCTTCCCACTACAGCCTCTATCCCCCACTACAGCCTCTACCTTCCCACTAAAGCCTCTACCTTCCCACTGCAGCCTCTATCCCCCACTACAGCCTCTACCTTCCCACTACAGCCTCTATCCCTACAACAGCCCCTACATCAACTTACCCATTCGTCTAAAGCTTAGTTTAGCTTTTATTTCTTTCTTAAAAGCTATTTTTTTCTACTTTATACTTTTGCTGCAGCCCCTATCCCTCCACTACAGCCCCTACCCACCTCTGCAGCCACTGTCACCCCACTAAAGCCATATCCCCCCACTAAAGCCCCTATCCCCACTACAGCCCCTCTTCCTCCAATGCAGCCTTTATCCCCCTCACTTCAGCTCCCTATCCCTCCACTACAACCCCCTCACTGCAGGCCCCTATCTCCCCACTACAGCCCCTATCCCCCACTACAGCCCCTATCCCCCCACTAAAGCCCCCTCACTTCAGTCCCCCCATATCCCTCACTTCAGCCCCTTCACTGCAGCCCCTATCCCCCACTATATCTGCAATCCTGCTGCTCTAGTCCCTTCTCCCCTCTCTACACCCCCCTCACTGTAGCCCCCTTATCCCCCACTACAGCCCCTATACATTGCAACACATATCACTAAAAACTAACCAAACACATCACTCTCATAGATTTACACATAGCTACTTACATACAGCCACACATTTCACACACAGACAGATACAGCACTTACAGCAATCCCACACATTCACAAAACAATATAACCTCTCACACAAAGCCTTCTAAAATATAGTCCCAGGTGAACACCCTAACAAAATGTGCTGCCTGTGGTTATAGTAACAACAGGGTCCCTTTAAATTAAGGTAGTGCTGCATTAAAGCAATGGATGAAGTGCATGATGTTATCCTTTCTTTATTAAGAGATAAATCTTGCCATTTTAGCTAAATGATAGACATGATAGGCAATCAGAAAAAAACTGTAGGTGTTAATGTGGCGAGACCATTAAATTATCCATGTATTCTTTCAAATATAAATGACTGCCCCTTTAAGAGAATAGTGCAGGTGAACCTGATTCTGTGTAACAGGGCTATGTTGCGTCAACTGTTTCAGATTCTGTTTGCCCATCAAATTTCTTTACTTCTCATCCAGCCCAGCGCGGTTCCCAACCTCCCCCTCCATTTGCTATCTGTTGGAAGACACTTGATAGCCTGATTGATAGTTATGCCTTTACATGCACTTTTCTCAAATACAGTATTAAGCAATTCCCAGGGTGTCCTTGTCTGGAATAAAGTTTCTTTCTAGAATTCTTTTTCTTAAACAAGCTCACTGCAACATTACAATTGTCTTTTCACATTAACGTGTGCCTGAAAGACACAGGCAGACAGTGCAAGAAGTATCACATTTATATACAGAATTCAAGCGATACGACAAAGGTTCATTTGTATTTTCAGTATAAATGAATCCATATTACAAGAGATAAAGAGAAGGGTAGAGTGTCTTCTCTCTTTCCTCCTCTCTGCCCCTCTCTGTATCTCTTGTAACATGGATTAATTTATACGGAAAATACAAATGAATAGAGTTGAGTGAACCCGGACTGTAAAGTTCAGGTTCGTACCGAACATTACGATTTTTGGACCCCGGACCAGAACACTGACATATCACTGTATGTTCAGGTTGGCGTTCGGTGTTCAGCAATTTAATGGCGTGTTTTGAAAAGCTGCAGGGCAGCCAATCAACAAGCGTTTGACTCGTGTGCCCTTAGAAGCCATCACAGCCATGTCTACTAATGGCATGGCTGTGATTGGCCAGTGCAGCATGTGACCCAGCCTCTATATAAGCTGAAGTCACATGAGCTCTTATTAGTGTAGGGAGAGGATGCTGCAGCTGTGAGGGAAGATTAGGAAAGAATTCTGGTGTTGAATCTGCAAACTACAGCGATTATTTTTGTGGGTGCTATCCTACATTATTGTACCCTGCCCTGAGCCCAGTGCCACAGAGAAATAATCAGTCTGTTTGTTAGGTGGGCACTTACAACTGCATGTGTGCCAGGCACATTACTTTAATCCTGTTCTGGTAGCTCAGTGGGCAACATCTAGGCATTTTCAAATACTGCTGTGACATTGCAGTTTGACAATTTCAAATTTTTTTGGTGCTAAATAGTACATTTGCGGCCTGCGGTGCACTTCATATCTGAAAGTCAAATAGAACCGTCAAATACTGTGGTTACATCGCAGTTTGAGAAATTCTAATTTTTTGATGCTAAATAGTACATTTGCTGCCTGAGGTGCTCTGCACCAGACTTGCCCTCCAATAGATCCTCGCTAAATTATTTAAAGTGTACTCATTCCAATTAAAGGGGCCTCGAAAGAGTCCTGTATTGTTATTTATCATCACAACCTTCCCGTGTCGAGAGTGGGTAATTTGCACCCCTGCTGCCTTCCTTGGATGTGGTAGCCGTTTCTGAGGCTCCCTCTTTGGAATCGAACCCTGATTCCCCGTTACCCCTGGTCACCATGGCAGGCGCAGAAAGTACCATCGAAAGTTGATAGGGCAAACATCCGAATGCGTCGTCGCCGTCACGGGGACGTGCGATCGCCCCGAGGTTATCTAGAGTAACCAAAGTGCCCGCGCAACGACTGACGAGTTGCCCACATTCTAACTTGTGCTGATTACTGGGTGGCCAGCCTGCTGGATTCCCGTTACAAGGACAATGTGCCGTCCTTAATTCCCTCCCTGGAGCATGATTGGAAGATGCGCAACTACAAGCGCATGCTGGTAGACGCGCTGCTGAGGGCATTCCCAACTGACACCGGGGGCTCAGTGGAAGCACAAGGTGAAGGCAGAGAAGGAGGAAGAGGTCAGAAGGCAGGGTTAGCATGGCCGAAATGTGGAAAAGCTTTGTCAGCATGTCACAACAACCAGCACCACCAGCTGATATGGAACGTCTTAGCAGGAGGCAGCATTTCAGCAACATGGTGAAACAGTACGTGTGCACTTGCTTACACGTACTGACTGATGGGTCTGCCCCATTCAACTTCTGGGTCTCCAAATTGGGCACATGGCCTGAGCTTGCCCCTTATGCCTTGGAAGTGCTGGCCTGCCCTGCACCCAGTGTATTGTCTGAATGTGTGTTTAGCACAGCAGGGGGTGTTATCACAGACAACGGCAGCCACTTGTCCACAGCCAACGTGGACAAGCTCACATTTATTAAAATGAACCAGGCATGGATCCCACCAGACTTGTCTGTACCTTGTGCAGAATAGACACTTATACCAGCCTCACCCAGCCATTGTTATACTCAAGAGCACTTATTCTTTGTTTTCTTTTTTTATATGTTCCAATATTTTGGGGACTACCCCAATTGTTTGCAGGGCACTTGTCCTAATTTTACACCCATTTTACTTCCTTTTGCAGCCCTCTAGCCCTTTCCAGTACTTTTTAGAGCCATTTTAGTGCCCAAAAGTTCAGGTCCCCATTGACTCCAATGGGGTTCGGGTTCAGGGTCAAGTTTGAGGCCGAAATCGAACTTTTTGCCGATGTTCAGCCGAACCCGAACATCCAGGTGTCCGCTCAACTCTACAAATGAACCTTTGCCGTATCGTTTGAATTCTGTATATAAATGCGATACTTCTTGCACTGTCTGCCTTTTATGATTGATGGGCACGTTATGATAAGACCTTCTGTGTCCCAATGTAAAACCAGATTTCTTCACAATAAAAAACATGGACAGAAAGATTGCACTTAGTGACAGTGGGATGAGATAAGTAATTATTAATAATGATCGCTACAGCCATGATGGCATTTTATTTAGCATTCTAATATATAAGGTTCTGTTAGTATGCAGCGCTCCAATTTAAAGTCAGGATAATGCTTCACTTCTCAGTTGAATTAGTATTATTAAGATCTTTACTTTATTAACATTATTCTTCTTTTTCATAGACTTATTCACCTTTTAAGCATTAAGTCCATAACTCGGTTCGCAGTAAAGGCTAGGGTAGTCTTTTCGTCTGCACTAACCTTATATACATCCTGAGCATTAATCAATTCCTTTACTGTCACGGGTGGCAGTCCGGTGCCCGGAACCCAGACAGAGTGTCCAGGCGGCGCATGGACCGGGACCCAATATGCCTGATGATAAGTGGGAGTCTTCAGCGTGGAGGTGGATTAGCAGGGTCTGGTGCAGGGTAACTGCACGCCCCCTGGTGTTGAGCACCAGCGTTTGTGCAGCCACATACCAAGACCCTGATTCAGCCTATGCAGATAACAGGAACTAGGAACTTGGAAATTAAGCAGACCTCCCAGGAGCTTAATAGGGAGGCTCTGCAGCAAGATTGTATCCAGTACTAGAAACAAGGCAAGACTAAAGATAGACACCAAACATGAAAACAAGACAGAACTAATAGAACCCAGAACCAGAGAAGGATAGGAAGCTAAACCCAGAACATGTACACAAGATATGAGGAAAACATGAACATAACATGGGAAGGACTGGACAGGACTGTACATGGGCTGGGTATACAAACTAAAACAAGAAAAGATAACATAGTCAAAACAAGAGTAGAAATAACTAAGTACTACATATGAAAATCATGGGGATTTAGTCACACTATATGATCATACATTGCATAAGCCTGCCAACAACGCCAATGTACCCCATATCTGGCAGGTCCTACACTGCCTAAAGTATGCTAAAACAACCTAAATAGACATATATAGCACTTACCTGCAAAAAAGGGCAGAAGCTTTGAGCAGCTGCCTGCAGGAACACTGAAACAGAAAGGAATGGTGGAAAACAAACGGGTGTGGCAACATAAAACAAACATTTAAAGGAAACCTTGAGACTGGGAATCCCAGGCATGGATTACAGAAATGAACCCAGAAATCCCAGCATAAAGAAAACCAGACATAGAATAGAAAACCAAAAACCAAGAAAAACTAAACAAGAATTGTAACAAGAGTACTGGATACCAGAAGCCATTGCCAGACATCTTCACAGAACAGAGCAGGACGTGACATTTACTGTGTTACCTTATACACATCCTGAGCATTCTTCAATTCCTTTACTGTGTTACCTTATACACATCCCGAGCATTCTTCAATTCCTTTACTGTGTTAGCTTTATACACATCCCGAGCAATCTTCAATTCCTTTACTGTGTTAGCCTTATACACATCCTGAGCATTCTTCAATTCCTTTACAGCGTTAGCCTTATACGCATCCTGAGCATTCTTCAATTCCTTTACTGTGTTAGCCTTATACACATCCTGAGCATTCTTCATTCCTTTACTGTGTTAGCCTTATACGCATCCTGAGCATTCTTCAATTCCTTTATTGTTAGCCTTATACACATCCTGAGCATTCTTCAATACCTTTACTGTGTTAGCCTTATACACATCCCGAGCATTCTTCAATTCCTTTACTGTGTTAGCCTTATACACATCCTGATCATTCTTCAATTCCTTTACTGTGTTAGCCTTATACGCATCCTGAGCATTCTTCAATTCCTTTACTGTGTTAGCCTTATACGCATCCTGAGCATTCTTCAATTCCTTTACTGTGTTAATACGCATTGAGCATTCTTCAATTCCTTTACTGTGTTATCCTTATACACATCCTGAGCATTCTTCAATTCCTTTACTGTGTTAGCCTTATACACATCCTGATCATTCTTCAATTCCTTTACTGTGTTAGCCTTATACACATCCTGATCATTCTTCAATTCCTTTACTGTGTTATCCTTATACACATCCTGAGCATTTTTCAATACCTTTACTGTGTTAGCCTTATACACATCCTGATCATTCTTCAATTCCTTTACTGTGTTAGCCTTATACACATCCTGAGCATTCTTCAATTCCTTTACTGGGTTAGCCTTATACACATCTTGAGCATTCTTCAATTCCTTTACTGCGTTAGCCTTATACACATCCTGAGCATTCTTCAATTCCTTTACTGTGCTAGCCTTATACACATCCTGAGCATTCTTCAATTCCATTACTGCGTTAGCCTTATACACATCCTGAGCATTCTTCAATTCCTTTACTGCGTTAGCCTTATACACATCCTGAGCATTCTTCAATTCCTTTACTGTGTTAGCCTTATACACATCCTGAGCATTCTTCAATTCCTTTACTGTGTTAGCCTTATACACATCCCGAGCATTCTTCAATTCCTTTACTGTGTTAGCCTTATACACATCCCGAGCATTCTTCAATTCCTTTACTGTGTTAGCCTTATACACATCCTGAGCATTCTTCAATTCCTTTACTGTGTTAGCCTTATACACATCCTGAGCATACTTCAATTCCTTTACTGTGTTAGCCTTATACACATCCCGAGCATTCTTCAATTCCTTTACTGTGTTAGCCTTATACACATCCTGAGCATTCTTCAATTCCTTTACTGCGCTAGCCTTATAGCATTCTTCAATTCCTTTACTGAGCCTTATACACATCCTTTCAATTCCTTTACTGTGTTAGCCTTATACACATCCTGAGCATTCTTCAATTCCTTTACTGTGTTAGCCTTATACACATCCTGAGCATTCTTCAATTCCTTTACTGTGTTATACTTATACACATCCCAAGCATTCTTCAATTCCTTTACTATGTTAGCCTTATACACATCATGAGCATTCTTCACTCATTTACTGTGTTAGCCTTATACACATCCTGAGCATACTTCAATTCCTTTACTGTGTTACCCTTATACACATCCTGAGCATACTTCAATACCTTTACTGTGTTATCCTTATACACATCCTGAGTATTCTTCAATTCCTTTACTGTGTTAGCCTTATACACATCCTGAGCATTCTTCAATTCCTTTACTGCGCTAGCCTTATACACATCCTGAGCATTCTTCAATTCCTTTACTGTGTTAGCCTTATACACATCCTGAACATTCTTCAATTCCTTTACTGCGCTAGCCTTATACACATCCTGAGCATTCTTCAATTCCTTTACTGTGTTAGCTTTATACACATCCTGAGCATTCTTAAATTCCTTTACTGCGTTAGCCTTATACACATCCTGAGCATTCTTCAATTCCATTACTGTGTTAGCCTTATACACATCCTGAGCATTCTTCAATTCCTTTACTGCGCTAGCCTTATACACATCCTGAGCATTCTTCAATTCCTTTACTGTGTTAGCCTCAGGGTAAAAGAAAAACAGACCTGGTCTGTTGCTCAGTGGTCCAAAGTCCTCTTTTCTGATGAGAGCAACGTTTGCATCTCATTTGGAAACCAAGGACCCAGAGTCTGGAGGAAGAATGGAAAGGCACACACTGCAAGATGCTTGAAGTCCAGTGTGAAATTTCCACAGTCTGTGTTGATTTGGGGAGCCATGTCATCTGCTGGTGTTGGTCCACTGTGCTTCATTAAGTCCAGGGTCAATGCAGCCATATACCAGGAGATTTTAGAGCACTTCATGCTTCTTTCCACAGACGAGCTTTATGGGGATGCTGACTTCATTTTCCAGCAGGACTTGGCTCCTGCCCACACTGCCAGTAGCAGTGTTCAATGACCGTGGGATTACTGTGCTTGATTGGCCAGCAAACTCACCTGACCTGAACCCCATAGAGAATCTATGGGGCATTGCCAAGAGAAAGATGAGAGACATGAGACCCTGCAATGCAGAAGAGCTGAAGGCTGCTGTTGAAGCATCCTGGTCTTCCATAACACCTCAGCAGTGCCACAGGATAATAGCTTCCATGCCACACCGCATTGAGGCAGTAATTGCTGCAAAAGGGGCCCAAACCAAGTACTGAGTCCATATGCATGCTTATACTTTTCAGAGGTCCGATATTGTTCTATGTACACACCTTGTTTTATTGATTGCATGTAATATTCTAATTTACTGAGATTGTGGATTTGGGGTTTTCATGAGCTGTAAGCCAATAATCATCGCATTTATGACAAATCACGGCTTGAACTATCTTGCCTTGCATGTAATGCATCTATCTCATATATTAGTTTCCCCTTTTACGTTGCATTACTGAAATAAATGAACTTTTGCACAATATTCTAATTTTTTGAGTATCACCTGTACTACTCTTTATGTGAGACACACCTTACCTCTAATTAAGCTCTGTAGTCGCATACTCAGACACTATTTTTTAGTCTTCATTTTTATTTATGCTTTTCCTATTTATCCCTTTTCTTTCTCCTATCTCCTCCATCTCCTCCAAGATGTAAATACAAATAAACGTAAGTAACAACTTGTAGATTATTTTATACAATATTTTTTTTGTTGATACATAAATCAGGAAATGTATCTCCTTGATTGTATGCAATGTTTAATTCGATATGTTTCCTGTTACACATTCAGATTGGAAATCTGGGAGTTTGGATACATTAAATCACGGTTGACTTATCTCGTGTTTATAACAAGTAGATTTAACTCCATTTTATAGCAATGCTTCTGGCAAACACATATTGCATTTTGCTTCCTATACATTCTGCCGAATGGGATATCTAGTCATTAAATATACAGTTGAGATACGTGATAAGCTCTGGCTTTATATTAAAGTGGCTCAGTGAATGACTTGTACTTCAATATAAAGTAAACACTCATATCATTATGAACCATTAAGCAGCACTTTGCACAAAGAGGACATTTTCCCATTTCTCACTGTTAGAGCCGAATGGAAGTATATAAATAGAAAGAAAAATCTGATTTCCATATAAAAGCCAAGTGGCATGGAAACTTGGTTATAATATTAATTTTATTTATTTGTATTCCCCCCCGTGTAATCACTAAACAAATATCCCCTTTCTGTAAATTCAGTTCATTCTACCTACATTGTGAAAACATATCCACCCACCCTCCTACTTAGCTCTAACCATTTTACTCCCAAACTACAATCAAATTATTATCGGACTGGCATTTGTCTTCTCTGTCAAATGGAAAACCAATCCTGATTAAGTTATTAACCTGCAACAAAGCTTATTTAGTATTGATTAATTATCATCTACTAGTGATCAACATTAACATTATCATATGATGACTAACTCAGATTCCTTGTCTCTTCCTGACTACGTTTTCAAAATGATTGAATGATTTAATTATTATTTAATTAGTTGGATAGTTTCATTCCTGACAGATTTCAACCACTGTTACTTGTTACATAGATAAAAGTAGGTGAAAAGACCTACACGTTCTGGGAGATTTCTTACCACAATAAGGGTTTTAAAGACCCTTATTGTGTGTTTTTAGAGCTAATGCATTATCATTCAAGCTTATTACCAATATTATTTTAGTGTCTGGTAAGAAATCTCTTAGTACGTGTAGGTCTTTTCACCTACTTTTATCTATGTACCAATCTTAGCTTTAATGGGGTTTTTCTTTTACTAGTAGAGATTTCCTACCTGTTTAACTTTACCCGTATTCATCCATTTTTTCCACTCCTTAGGGTCAGTAGATTCTGCCCATTACTCATACTGTTACTTGTTAGATTGCGTGTTAGATTTTCATCTATTAGTTCAGTATTTATGTTTGTCTACATACCTCATGCAAATACTTGAAAGCCAAAATCATTATAATTATGATTAACTAGGCTCGGAGATTCAGTTTGGTCGGAATTCGAAATGCATCTGTATTTCAGGTGATTTGTTTCCCTTCCAAACCCCAAGCCGGAATGTATCCTATCTCAATAAACGGAAAAGCGTGATAGCTGGACCATATCGTTAATACCAACTTTAAATTATCAATTCACAGTTTGAGAGTTAGTTTTTATGAAAAGACACCCATAGGCACATTTTATCCTTCATTTGGAGGCTTGTCCAGTAATATTTAACTTGATCTTCATTTTTCAAACCTAATCAAATGAACAAAATTCAAATCAAATTCAATAAATTAGGAAGACCAAACACGTTCCCTGCGGTTAAGGCTTTTATTAGCTGTCCCGTTCTTTTAATTCAGCACAAAAAGTTGTGTTTGTTTAAATGCCTCCCATTGCTTCCACCATTATGAAAATAGCGTTTTGACACTTTCTCAGTATAACGATATGGCAGTAAAATGCTCTGTTTTTATTACTGTTTGAGTATATTCCTTGTTACAGTACATACGAATACTATAATAATGGTGTATTTAATATAGAAATACAATTCTGCCAAGAAAATATAAGTAATGAGTTATATGTACACCCATATCTCCCAAATAATTGCAAGAAATCCTGCAAAGTGTCTGAACAACTATTTTCCAGGAATGTGGAATAATATGTGTTCTCAAGCTGGATCTCGGCAGAGAGATGTTAATTTAAAGGTACTCAACACTACAAGAAAAATCTATAGACAAACCACTAACCATCTGAGCCAGAACGCAGAAAGTCAATGTAATGCTTAGGAGTTTTTGATGAACTTGATGAAGTAGGAGAATGTAAAAAAACAAACATTAAACCAGGTTTAAAAAAGTAGAATTTATCTTTTTATACACACTCTAACCTGCCGTTGACCCAAAAGAAAGCAAATAAGTGCTCCGTTTCTTTAAAAACACTTAGGATAACCCTGCATTCAAAATCAAATCTTAGACCAACTTTTTGAGCTGTATTAGAGGACCACTATAGGCACCCAGACCACTTCTGCTTAATGAGGTGGTCTGGGTGCCTGGTCCAGCTAGGGTTAACCCTTTTTTTTTTTTATAAACATAGCAGTTTCAGAGAAACTGCTATGTTTACAAATAGGTTAATCCAGCCTCTAGTGGCGGTCTCATTGACAGCCGCTAGAGGGCTTCCGCGCTTCTCACTGTGATTTGCACAGTGAGAAGACGCCAGCGTCCATAGGAAAACATTGAGAATGCTTTCCTATGGACTGGCTGAATGCGCGCGCAGCTCCTGCCGCGCATGCGCATTCAGCCGAAGAGGAGGAGAGGATGTGGAGAGGAGGAGGAGAGTTCCCCACCCGGCACTGGAGAAAGAGGTATGTTTAACCCCTTCCACCCCCTAGAGACCATTGGGAGGGGGACCCTGAGGGTGGGGGCACCCTCAGGGCACTATAGTGCCAGGAAAACGAGTATGTTTTCCTGGCACTATAGTGGTCCCTTAAGGTCAAACAAAAACAAACATTTACCATATGCTAAACCCTAATGTACCTTTTTTTTTTTGGTTTGTTTTTTAATTCAGGCTTTTATTCCCAATGTAATGGCAGCATAAGTGAGGTTTTGTTTTTTTTTTAAATTTGATTTCCAATTGTACATTAAAGAGGTGAAGATCATTTTTGAGTTTAAAATGATAATAAGATTTTTCTTGTATCTGTGGCTTAATGTATTGTGACAGTATCTGCCCTCTTTAATTGATAGAACCTTTGTATTCTAGAGCAATTATTGCCACCATGAAACAGAGCATCTTCGTCTGACTTTTATATGACTCTATTTCTTCACTTCTTCAGCACCACAGGATATTCCTGATATCACTGTCCTTAATGGAGGCTGTAAACCCAAGGTTATAATCTACGTAAATTAGATACTACGTGAAAACTAAAATTCTACCGGTGGTTGTGTTCAATTGATGAATGAGAGTACAGTATCCAAAACCTATTATTATTCATCATAACAAGATCTTTGTTGATTAAGCTGGGGATGAAAATGCAATTATTAAAATGAATGTTTAGGTTGTATTTACCAGTATGTCAGAATAGATCTTTTTCATTTCACTGGATCTTTTAGCAATTTTAGCATATTCTGTTCCATAGGTTTCAACAATTATCTGGAAAGGGAACAAATTAGATTACAATGTTATATGATACGATTCTATATAAAAAAACAAAACATTTATGGAGGAATATAGCTGCGTATAGTCATTAATGACACTGAGTTTTATTTCCTGTTTAGTTAAAATTACACAGAGTTATACTTCCTGCTTAGTTACAATGACACAGATTTCTCCTTCCTGCTTAGTTAAAATGACACAGAGTTAAAGCGACACTAAAGTCAGCTGAACAACTTTTGCTTAATGAAGCAGTTTTGGTGTATAGAATGTGACAGATTCATCTGCATTGTTGGTTCGTCTGTTTCCCTTTGTTCGCGGAATTGCCTGTTCATATACCCCCGTTCGTGTAATTTGCAAAATGCCGATTGAAACTACCGAACGAACGACCACCCAGGAGAGGAGTGTGCTGCTGGTTAACCTCTTGGCCCCAATTAGAACGTTGTGGTTAACCGCAGACACCTCTCCATTCCATTCGTACGGGTGGTCGTCGTTCGCATGTCGACCACGAGGCAGCGGCCATTTTGGGACATACGAACACAGAGCGGTGTTCGGTACAAACTGTATGGAACTAAAAACGGACACTTAAACTACCGAACACCGCTGAAAAGCTGCTGCCTACCTTCCTTTTCGACAAGGCATGCGAACGTCGGTCGTTCGGGAGTTTTATTCATTCGTATGGACTTTTACCCCGACAGCCATCCCATGGAGTCATTCGTATACCGAAGGACTGGTGAAAGACTTTGACTCCATGGCGATTCGACTAGATACATCGGATCTGAGCGCTGTTCGGTGAAAACATGCCCTCAGATCCAGGCTGTCTGGGGATACGTTACACGAACCATATGCATTCGGTATTTCTGTCGTTATGTATTTTAATGTATTTTTGTTATTGTATTTCAAGATGGCGATTGTCTCTACCTTGAGAGATAATTAGGTTTCTTCCCAATTATCTCCGAGGTAGAGAAGACGGAATTATGGGCCAGATGGGAAGGGCTATTATTGAAGCCACTGCGATTGGCTACTGTCCAATATGTTTTACAGTCTTCCACAAGGTCCCCTCGGGGAGTGTCCACCTTGTGGAGACCTGCATAAATACCGGGCAGGTAGCCCCCATTAAACAGAACTTCATTTGACCCTCAAGACGGAGCTTGGTCTCGTTTGTGGGGGAATTATTACTGGGACAGCGCTTTCGTTATTTCTAGCTGTGGAAGGCGTTCGACTGTTTGGCTGATCGGGAGTTGCCGTGTTCGTGGACTTCGTTCGGGAGTTTGGCGATCGGCTGGATTTAAACTGCATTTCTGGAGAAGGGGATTATTGCCTAAACGGCGGCTTCATCTACCCGACGGTACGTGTCGTAACATAGAACATGCCCCTGCAGCCTCACTGCTCAATGCTCTGCCATTTAGGAGATAAATCCCTTTGTTTATGAACCCTAGTCACACCTCCCTGCATGTGACTTGCACAGCCTTCCATAAACATTTCCTGTAAAGAGAGCCCTATTTAGGCTTTCTTTATTGCAAGTTCTGTTTAATTAAGATTTTCTTATTCCCTGCTATGTTAATAGCTTGCTAGACCCTGCAAGAGCCTCCTGTATGTGATTAAAGTTCAATTTAGAGATTGAGATACAATTATTTAAGGTAAATTACATCTGTTTGAAAGTGAAACCAGTTTTTTTTTCATGCAGGCTCTATCAATCATAGCCAGGGGACGTGTGGCTAGGGCTGCATAAACAGAAACAAATTGATTTAACTCATAAATGACAGTGAATTGAGCAGTGAAATTGCAGGGGAATGATCTATACATTAAAACTGCTTTATTTAGCTAAAGTAATTTAGATGACAAGAGTGTTCCTTTAAACTTCCTATTTAGTTAAAATAACACAGTTATACATCCTGCTTAGTTAAATTGACAGAGAGTTAAACTTCCTGCTTAGTTAAAATGGCACAGAGTTATGCTTCCTGCTTAGTTAAAATGACACAGATTTATACTTCCTGATTAGTTAAAATGACACAGAGTTATACTTCCTACTTCATTAAAAATACACAAAATTATACTTCCTGCTTAGTTAAAATGACACAGAGTTATACTTCCTGCTTAGTTAAAATAACACAGAGTTACACTTCCTGCTTAGTTACAATGACACAGATTTATACGTCCTGCTTAGTTAAAATGACACAAAGTATAGATTTCCAACATAGTTAAAATGACACAGATTTATACTTCCTGCTTAGTTAAAATGACACAGAGTTATGCTTCTTGCTTAGTTACAATGACACAGAGTTATACTTCCTGCTTAGTTAAAATGACACATAGATATACTTCCTACTTAGTTACAATGACACAGAGTTATACTTCCTGCTTAATTAAAATGACACAGAGTTAAACTTCCTGCTTAGTTAAAATAACACAAATTTAAACTTCCTGCTTAGTGACAATGACACAGAGTTATACTTCCTACTTAGTTAAAATGACACAAATTTCTACTTCCTGCTTAATTAAAATGACACAGAGTTAAACTTCCTGCTTAGTTAAAATAACACAAATTTAAACTTCCTGCTTAGTTACAATGACACAGAGTTATACTTAGTTAAAATGACACAAATTTCTACTTCCTGCTTAGTTAAAATGACACAGAGTTATGCTTCCTGCTTAGTTTAAATGACACAGAGTTATACTTCCTGCTTAGTTACAATGACACAGAGTTATACGTCCTGCTTAGTTAAAATGACACAAAGTATATTCTTCCTACTTAGTTAAAATGACACAGATGTATACTTCCTGCTTAGTTAAAATGACACAGAGTTATGCTTCTTGCTTAGTTACAATGACACAGAGTTATGCTTCCTGCTTAGTTTAAATTACAAAGATTTATACTTCCTGCTTAGTTAAAATGACACAAAGTATATAATTCCTACTTAGTTAAAATGACACAGAGTTATACTTCCTACTTGGTTACAATGACACAGAGTTATACTTCCTGCTTAGTTAAAATGACACAGAGTTATGCTTCCTGCTTAGTTACAATGACACAGAGTTATACTTCCTGCTTAGTTAAAAGTACACAGAGTTATGCTTCCTGCTTAGTTAAAATGACACAGAGTTATGCTTCTTATTGAAATAGGTTGTTTTACCAAAGTAAAGGCAATCATCATTCATAGTCTCAGATTCAATGTTCAGAGTTTGAAGGCAAAGTAATACATTTGCTAATCCAAGGGTTTATAAACCATATATCAGTGGTAAACAAACATTGTTTTCTCATTCTTCTTACTCAGTGTGAGAGCAACCTATCGATACACATACATATGCCATGAAATATAACTCCTTACACAAGGAGTTACTGCGAGGTAGAGGCATGGGTCCATCCTACTGATTAACTTAACCTACTGATGAATGTTTATTGACTGGTGATAGTCAGTCTTTAATACAGTTGCAAGAAAAAGTATGTGAACCCTTTGGAATGATATGAATTTCTGCACAAATTGGTCATAAAATGTGATCTGATCATCATCTAAGTCACAACAATAGACAATCACAGTCTGCTTAAACTAATAACACACTATGCTTCTTCTATGCTTTGGGTCATTGTCCTGTTGCAACACCCATCTTCTGTTGAGCTTCAGCTGGTAGACAGATGGCCTTAAGTTCTCCTGCAAAATGTCTTGATAAACTTGGGAATTCATTTTTCCTTCGATGATAGCAATCCGTCCAGGCCCTGACGCAGCAAAGCAGCCCCAAACCATGATGCCCCCACCACCATACTTCACAGTTGGGATGAGGTTTTGATGTTGGTATGCTGTGCCTTTTTTTCTCCACACATAGTATTGTGTGTTTCTTCCAAACAATTCAACTTTGGTTTCATCTGTCCACAGAATATTTTGCCAGTACTGCTGTGGAACATCCAGGTGCTCTTGTGCAAACTGTAAACGTGCAGCAATGTTTTGTTTGGACAGCAGTGGCTTCCTCTGTGGTATCCTCCCATGAAATCCATTCTTGTTTAGTGTTTTACGTATTGTAGATTCGCTAACAGGGATGTTAGCATTTGCCAGTGACTTTTGTAAGTCTTTAGCTGACACTCTAGGATTCTTCTTCACCTCATTGAGCAGTCTCCGCTGTGCTCTTGCAGTCATCTTTACAGGACGGCCACTCCTAGGGAGAGTAACAGCAGTGCTGAACTTTCTCCATTTATAGACAACTTGTCTTACCGTGGACTGATGAACAGCAAGGCTTTTGGAGATACTTTTATAACCCTTTCCACCTTTATGCAAGTCAACAATTCTTAATCGTAGGTCTTCTGAGAGCTCTTTTGTGCGAGGCATCATTCACATCAGGCAATGCTTCTTGTGAAAAGCAAACCTAGAACTTGTGTGTGTTTTTTAAAGGGCAGGGCAGCTGTAACCAACACCTCCAATCTCATCTCATTGATTGGACTCCAGTTGGCTGACATCTCACTCCAATTAGCTCTTGGAGATGTCAATAGTCTAGGGGTTCACATACTTTTTCCACCTGCTCTGTGAATGTTTACATGGTGTGTTCAATAAAAACATGGCAACAATTCATTCTTTGTGTGTTATTAGTTTAAGCAGACTGTGATTGTCTATTGTTGTGACTTAGTTGATGATCAGATCACATTTTATGACCAATTTGTGCAGAAATCCATATAATTCCAAAGGGTTCACATACTTTTTCTTGCAACTGTATCTAAGGCTGTATTAATAACCTGTTCCAAAGAATTTTAACCCATTAAGGACACATGACATGTGTGACATGTCATGATTCCCTTTTATTCCAGAAGTTTGGTCCTTAAGGGGTTAAACAAATATGCTGCTCAATAATGAACTGTCTTTTATAGAAGTTGTGTTCCCTAAGCATATCTTGAATTTTGGATTATAAAATCCCTCTAAGTGTTAAAATTAATTTTTACTGTAATTTATTATTATTTGTTACAAACATATTGCTCATCTATGACTTTATTTATTAAGTGATAACATCTGCCTACAAATTGTATAAATGCAAAAACATCACATGTGTGCCTATCTGTGCAGTAAGAGCACATACCTTCAGATCTTTCAGAAACTTTGTTTCACTACTTGATCCTTTACTGAATTTACTCTTGAATGTTTTCCGATACTCATCAATCTTTTCCAGTTCTTTGGATAAAACTGTCAGAAAAACAAATACATCAAACCCTGTAAACATTTTTAAGCATAGAGGTATATGCTTACATAATTTTACATCTGGACACATGTTTAAGGATATCCGCAAGATTTATTCCATTTTATTAATATTATTGCATGCATAATATTTTTTTTTATTTGTTTAGTTTTAATGAATTATAGTGAGTTTATTGCTATATTAAAATTAAATAAATAAATAAAGCTTAATAAAAAATCCCAGGTACATGGTCTGGTTTTCTAAGTATGAAATACTACCAACAAGATAGACTTTTCCACGGTTTTAATTTTTTAAATTTTTTATTTTTTTTAGTCATTACATTTTGTTTGTTGGGTTTTGTTATGTACAAACAGTTTCTTTTGCTATAAACCTTTATTACAGATTTTGTCTGAATGCATAGAAAAAGGGAAGAGTGTCACCCATGTTTATTCGTCAGAGTCATCTTACCCAGTAGACTTGTTCGAAGGTTTGTTTTGGATAAATGGTCTAAATTAAATTACTTTTAATCTACAAGATTAATCAATCGATAGGGATTTACTTGTGCAGTTTAATTCTATAAATAAGACTCCCAGTTAAATCTTATATAGATTGATTTGTTGTGGTGTGAATTAAAAGGAATTTGATTTGGACAAACTGTCTAAAACCTAGAGCCTGTGACAAATGCTCTAGAACATGTGAGTGCTCTGTTATCTACGGTAACAATATATCTGGTATATAATGCAGTGTGCAGTACAGGTATTTTCTATGTTTATATATGCTGTTCCATATTGGTATATACATTTATTTATTACCCCAGAAGTCATGTGTTGTCATATTAAAAAAACTCACAGAGGAAGGATGTGATGACCCCAATTTTTTTTTTTTTTTGGGTTGTCTATATTTATGCTTGCCCATTTTAAGCCAAACCTTTTAACTTTGTTTATATTTCACTACGGTCACCGCCTAGTAAGTAAACCCCTTGGCCTATTGTCAAAAGGATTGATACACTTAATCTAACTCAAAATATGTTTAGAAATCATCTGATGAATTTAGCTGATGTAATGTGGTTAAGAAACATGAAGGAGATCTGTCATTACAAAAATACACATGGAAAGCATTCAAGATATACATGTAGCATATTCTAACTAAGCAAAAGCAAACTTGTGTCACAATTGTGAACAAAAGTATATTTTGTGAAATGTTATTCCAAGATCATATTTGTTTCTGTTCCACAATTGCACAGATAGTTTTTATTAAAGGGACACTGCACAGTCCAACTAAAAAATAAAATCACCACATAACAGATATGCCTCGATTTAAAACATGCTTGCATTTCATTTTTTCATTTTTCATTGTGGTTATATCTATTACAAAGCTGCAAAAGCTGTAGATCTATCATAAATATGCCTTTGAATGCCCTCCCCTTCTAACCCCGCCCAGACTTTCTGTGTCTGTCCAATCACAAACTTCCCAGTGCAGCTCAATGAGAAGTATTTGCAAGGGAAATTGCTGCCTCTGTAGTTTGTCTCCACTGAGCTAAAAATAACAGGAAGTAACAGGACTGGTGTCTGATTGACAGGCATGGGGGATGTAACCTGGTTTATTCATAAAATTGCCAATTTCTATTGATATTTGTACTTTTTGTAAAATAATGAAAAGAGGACACACTATTCACACATAAAACTTTTCAGCAAGCTAAATTGTTTTAGGAGTATGGTGTGTCCCTTTTAATCACAGATAAGTATCCATTCAAGACTTAAAATATCAGGTCCCTTTAAATGACGCATCATCCAAAATGATCTGAAAGATAAATAAACCACGTGTTTGCTGATAAGTGTAACCTTACCATGATACTCCCCTGGCAGAGATGAGTTTTGTTCTTTTATTGATTCAAAGCTAAACACTAAGAAATCGATAAAGGCATTTTTTATGCCTGAAGTCAGCATCCTATTTTTTTTTTCTAACCTGGTAATCAGCAAAGATATATGCCAAAGGATAAGAAAGAACAAGCTCAGGCAGATATCTCCGTATTATACACGTGGCTAGATTGCATAGATAGATTGTCTATCCGCTTTTGTATTTAGTGTTCAGTTACAATGACTTGCTGAAACCTACTTTGAATGTCACATCAGCTTGCGTTCTTCAATACGTGTTTCCGGCAGTAATTAACTGTTGTACTGATTAATGACTATACAAATTACAATATAATTAGATATAATGAGCCTTTGTGTTCTATCTATTAGTAGGAAATCCTGAAGGACTGTTGCAAACCATTATTTTTCTTCTTTGAACTCCACAGATACCGCTGTATTTTTGGGCATTGCCCGCTCAGTTGAAGCTCTTTTTGTGTGTTTTTCCAGTCACTCTCTTAAAATAACTCCAGTTTGAGTCTATTAGGGAACATCTGAATGGACTTGGTAATCATGCTCATTTACCGAGTGTTTTGCTGACCTCGTGCTACTGAGCCACTTTCAGCTTGTCATAAAGAATCATTAAAGAATAGTGCCTTAAAACCCATTTCATTAGGAAAGCTTATGGCCTCCCAGACTAACCTCTATCTCACATACCTGTCTCTACCCTCTTCTCCAGCTCTGCTTCACTCCCACCTTATTTGATTACTATTTCCTGTCCTAATGTGTTTTATACCCCACCTCCTATAGACTGTAAGCTCGTTTGAACAGGGTCCTCTTCAACCTATTGTTCCTGTAAGTTTTCTTGTAACTGTCCTATTTATAGTTAAATCCCCCCTCTAATAATATTGTAAAGCACTACGGAATCTGTTGGCACTATATAAATGGCGATAATAATAATAATAATAGTGGCGAGAGCCGTACATGTGATGATATGATATGATATGACTGCCATCCTGGAGGAACACTTCTACGATTACGTCACTTGAGCCGTAGGGAGACTCGGCGCTGGAGCAAGGGTGAGTTAAATATTTTTTTTTACAATGCACACTGTGGCTGGGATGAAGCTTGCTAGGGTCATGAAGACTATAGTGTTAGAAATATAAATTTGTATTCCTAATGGTATAGTGTCCATTTAAACGTACTTACAAGTAGAGCATTAGGTGCTCTGTGTAGGTTAGGTTATAGTTATACTGGGTGGGTTTATATTATTAAAGGGAGACTCCAGGCTCCCACACACGTTAGGTGCACTGTGTAGGTTAGGTTACAGTTATACTGGGTGGGTTTATATTATTAAAGGGACACTCCAGGCTCCCACACACGTTAGATGCACTGTGTAGGTTAGGTTACAGTTATACTGGGTGGGTATATATTACTAAAAGGAACACTCCAGGCTCCCACACACGTTAGGTGCACTGTGTCGGTTAGGTTACAGTTAGTTATACTGGGTGGGTTTATATTAATAATGAGACACTCCAGGCTCCACATACATTAGGTGCACTGTGTCGGTTAGGTTACATTAGTCACAAAAGTTTATTTTCTTAATCTGTTCTTTTTAAACAAATATTAAATTGTTCTTATTAGTCTGCCTCATTGTGATACCTTCTGTGACCCAAAGTTTGAAATGCAGTAGTTTAAGTCCTTTTGTAACCACAGTATTAGAAAAATATTTTTGTTTTGTTTGTTTCTGTTTTTATATATGGTGGAAGGCCATTTGGCCTGAATTTGTGGGAGGAGTTATGATCCTATATAAACCCTACCCCCCTACTTACCTTTGTCGTGCAAGCTGTTTGTCGTCTCCATAGTTACCTGCACTTCCGGTTCATCGTTCCCGCCAAGTCCTGTCTCAAGCTGTCTCCAGCAAGCAGTCCATCGCCAGCAGCTCCTGCCTCCATTTTCCGGGCCTGTCCACCGGCTTCTACCCGACTCCGCCACTTGCTACTCGGCTTACGATCATGAGACCGGCACGTCCACGTAAGCATAAACTTGGGAAATGGCATTCGTCTATTTCCCACGTTCAGGCCTAAAAACGTGGGGATAGGCTCCCTTTATTACTTACCCATTCGTGCTTTTACATCATTCGTGTACTTCTGCATTCGTGCGGCTAACAGCCGACCGCAGAGTGCACACTCCTCTCGTTTATTTTCGTATAAGCTAACTACCGACCGCACTAAATGAACTTACATTCGACTATTTCATCCGATCGTTCATTTGTTCGTTCATCCAACCACAGGTACAATTGGCTTTCGTTTAAAAATCTGTTTTGTATGCTCCATGAATGTAGGAGTTCTTTCTCGTTACAGTTCTCCTGTTCATTCTTTTACTGAACACAAGAGGCTACAGTGTTTAAATTCACTCATCTACTGTAATTGTACATAGTTATGCTTTCACGTATCTAAGCACTCACATTATTTATCCTATAAGTATTTATGTGTTTTTATTATATGGCTCTTAAAGTCACCACTGGTTAAATAATATGTGTTTCTAATTTTCCGCTATGGTCACATAATTATGGGAAACCTATCTTTTACAGGGTAAATCTTCTTAAAGGCACAGTTTGTCCACTTTCTCTTATAAGCTAAGTTATAAAGTACACCTCCAGGCATTATCATACCCTGCTCTATTGTACTTCCCCTTATGTATTAGTCTTCTACGCAACTAAGGTCTCCGCTCATAGATTAAGCCTTACAGTCCTTTTTCACCAGGCTCATTACAGACCATTAGCACGATTTTAAAAAACCTCTGTTCCTTAAAAGTCCTTATATACTGGTTCCTTACACTTAGTCTGCATATGTTTTTTAGTTTTTTTTACTGTATCAGGTAAGAAGGTTTACCATTTCTCTTTTCCCTCGAGGCCTCATTCAGCCTCCACGGCCTCATTCAGCCTCCCCACATCCCAAAGTGGGTTCTAAACTTCAAACGGGCCAGATCTGTGTTTCCTCACTGCGATTTTAACATCCATCACACAAACCTACACCACCTTGCTCCTAGTATTACGCATTTCAGTAACAGGTAAGAAAGTTTACCATTTTATGTTTTCCCTTGAGGCCTCATTCAGCCTCCATGGTCTCATACAGCCCCCCACCTCCCAAAGTGGGCTCTACATTTCAAAACGTACCTGGGCTAAGATTCCTCACAAAATGTCAACAACAATCTCATAATCATAATCCACCGTATTACTATTATATTTAACGGTACATGTTTTGTCATTTATTTCTACATATCATTACCGCAGTTCACCAAGTCCTACGCCATCGACAACATGCAGGCTACCTGGTTCCCTGCATTACAGTATCAGGTATTGGTAATCTTACTCACTACGTTTACGTTTCTTCTTAAGGCCTCACTTCACCTTTGTTTCATTTAAAAATATTCACATTTTTGGGAACCCAGGGGCTTGTCTCTAATTTATGGACCTACATTCAGGTCCCTCAGCTTACCCAAGTTCTTACGTTACAGTATCTCTGATACACACCTTCTCATATGTCCAACATTTTTACACTCATTATACTAGTGGCACACCTCAGGCCCATTAGCATCTTTTTCCCCCTAAGGTTTCCCGGACCGGGCCCGTTCCCTGCAGAAGCAAGACTATATTGTAATCTTCCTGCGCATTGCCCAAAGAAAGAGGACAAACACTCAAGGTTAAGTATCTACATACGTTATATTACACCATTCTAAGAGACAAGCCCCATCAGGCTAGAGAACTGGCATTGAGGGTTAGGCGCTGGTCTTAGCTATCCTAAGGAATACTACGGTCCCGCGAGGTCTACACCCCCACCTCATACACGGAGGTTCAGTCCCACGACCAAATCATAGTTAGCTACCTCGCTCGCCCTTCTTAAGGGCTACAGTTAGGGCTTCCCCAGTCACGGCCACACGTTTTGAATCTATTATGGTCACCGAGAGGCTGACACCCTGCCACCACGTTCAAGTGGCCACAAAATTCCCTTGGCCCAAATCATAGGTAGAGCCTCTCTCAGCCACTTGACACTAGCAGGGCCTCACCTGTCACTTGGTTCTAGAACATATTTTCACTTCGGCACTAGCTAGCAGGCCAGTTCTCTGAAGGTCTCATCCACACCTCTAAGACACATTACTTATCCAAATCATTATTTCTTTTCAGAATGTCACGAGAATCCATCCCAATAATCGACCTGCTGTTGGACGAAATACCCAGCACGCCAGTCAGGCCTGGGTCTCCAAAGGAATCCCTCACCCCTTCTACCCTGAGCTACCTGGGAAACTGGTACATTCCAAAAATGTCAGCAGAGCTCAGTCACATGGGTATCCCATCTCCAGCCACTACCAGTAAGGCAGGACTACACAGGCTCACAACGGCTCAGCCCAAGATCCCCAGGCCCGGCTCTAGTTCTCAAGGGCCATCAGCTTACTCCTCAGATTCCAATCAAGAGACCCTAGTCGCTATCCCGGCCAGCCTACAAATGATCAACAGGCTATAGCCACACCAGGTGTCTCATTAAACCCGGCAAGCCCTCACCTGGCGAACTCAGTCATACAGTCTGACTTACCCCTTATTTCCCTCCCCGTCCCACACCATCCATTATCACTACTCCATTCGTCTCTCCGGCCCACTCTCTTCCAATCACATGGGCCTTATCGTCATTCCCACAGGTACACTCATATGTCCCAACCTATTATCTACATCCATTGACCCTCTTACGGTGGACCACCTTCTGTCCACAGCAATCATACACTGGTTTCACGATAGCCTCTTTTCCGGTTCTCACAATTCTCATCTTGGCGTACCATTCCCATCGAGGTAGCCATTCACAATACCCTTTTATACGTCTGATCATAGTCCCCTTCCGCACCGCACTCTACTTCCATTCCCAGATTTAAAACTCCTCATTCCCGTTAAGGAGTTCTCACTGCACTACGCAAATCGACCATGCCGTACAAGCTATCACTTCAGCAAGTAGTAAGGCTTGGTTGAGCAAGTCAGACTTATCCAACGCCTTTAACCCCTTAAGGAAACATATCATGTGTGGCATGTCATGTTTCCCTTTTATTCCAGAAGTTTAATCCTTAAGGCGTTAATCTACTACCTATTCACCCTCCACAATGGCACCTTGTCTACGTTTGGCTCTAGGAGCAGCCCTAAGTATTCAACATCTTCACACAAACCCTCTGCCGGCCGCTCCTAAAAATATTCAGGTCATCCACTATCTGGATGAATTTTTTGTTGATTTAGCAGGTTCACAAACACCTAACAGTGTTCACACCACCACAGCCTCCTTTTCACAACACTCGGAGTCCCTCTGTCACCAGGTATCCTCGGGTTAGGGATGCCTGGCCCACTGTGACAGATGCCTTGCCGGCCTTTGTCAGAGATCTACCCCAACGTGGCGGCAACCCTCACATGGGGTCATCTTTGGACAGGCAAGGCAGTTAAATGCTGCTCTGACAACTGCGCAACCTGCGATTTCATTAGCAAGGGCAGTCATACTCGCCGCCACTGTGGCTGATTCGCAGGCTGATTTGGCAGGTAGCAACCCCTCAGTTCTTTCTAGTCTACATTTTTATTCCTGGTGTCCACTACACAACTGCTGACACTTTGCACGCTCTCAATTTAAGGTTTTCTTTCAGGCACTCCCTACGATCTAATCTTGGACTAAGCACACAATTTCACCACGTACAGGTGTGCACGCTTCACGCAGTTTCACGACTACTCTATCACTCATGGCAGGGCTTTGTATATTGTACATATCACAATTAGAGTTTGCTTGAATCAAGACTTTTGCAGTTACAATATGGTTTTTTTTTTTTTGCCTCTTTCTCCAAATCTACAAATCAAGCATCTTACTTAAACCTCCTATGCTGTCACACCGCTTTATGTCTCCAAGGTCAACCAAACACTATCAGTCATAATCCACTACTCCACGTCTAAACCGTCCATTAAGGTGGAGATGCATCATGGCTTCCTTCGCTGGTCTTTCTGTCACAAAGCGCTGCATCAGCAGCTTCAAGCTCTTACACCCCAGTCTACATCACTATGTGATGGGGCCACGGCTAATCCTCAGCGCAGTTAAATATATATCTCAATCAGAGTAAAAGCTCCTTACAAGCTTTCAGTACCCACGCTGTATTTAACTTGCATAAAGTGTGTTTTCTTTGAATCCTCTTTTTGCCCTCTTTTACAGGCCTACTCGTACGTTGGTTTCAGCACACCTCAACCAACTTTGCTTCTCCTTCTACATTCCATTACGTATTAGATAAATTTCGAGCACAAGTTGGAAGGCCATTTGGCCTGAATTTGTGGGAGGAGTTATGATCCTATACAAACCCTACCCCCCTACTTACCTTTGCCGTGCAAGCTGTTTGTCCCCACCCACCTACACCCATCTATATTAACAATTCACATTTGTGGGCCCTCTTTTACAGGCCTACTCGTACGTTGGTTTCGGCACACCTCAACCAACTTTGCTTCTCCTTCTATATTCCATTACGTATGAGATAAATTCCAAGCACAAATTTAACATTGTTCAAAATAAAAACTATATCACAGATTTTCTTAATCACTAGTTGCCTAAAATTCTAGTGTACTCAGACTTTTGCCTGGCATCGGTATTATCTGTTATTTTTACAACAAAAGAAGTTCTGCTTCTTAGTACTCGGTTAGTGAAAAGCGCTTAAACTGAATTGGTCCCTTGTGACAATTATTTTATAGTCAGCACAGATATAAAAACGGTCCACCAAAGAATACCAGCTTCTGATTTTCAAAGAGTTAAGGGTATCCCAAGACTGAATCTTTTGACATCCTGTGCTCCTTCATCCACCTGTGTTTTTAGCGCTGTCTAGTAAATGCTTCTAGGCAGGATGTGACTACAGGAAACTCTATAATGCAAAATTGATGTTGTAAGACAGAACTAAAAATACCCTTTAGGTAATCAGGTCATCTGAATCTCATGGATAAATAATGGCTTTTTAGTCTAAACGTGCGACATGATCTGTTCCTTCTGCCCTGTCTCTCTGGATTTGCAGAAGATTAAACTTAGTACAAAACCTGAAGGTGCTGCAGGAGGGGGTGGGGAGTTACTTAATGGGTGTTACAGCAATCATAGATTGGAACATCTTTCTAATCCATGCTTGCACACAAAGAAATGTAATGTTTAATGACAATGTTTATATGGCACAATTAGCATGTATGTAAATTGAATAAATATGCTGTATACTTTACAGTATGTGTTTCTTTATTTATTCATAGGATAGATGGACGAATAGACAAACAGACTGTTGGAAGGACAGACAGATTAATGGACAGACAAATATTGTATGCCCTCCCTGATTAAACAATTTATCAGTTAATGCAGTTAAAGATTACACTAAAAGTGACTGAGAACCTGCACATGTTATAAAGCTGCTATAGAGGAGAAACACAGACAACGAAGGAGACTGTCAGAGAGAGAATCTAGACAGGTGATTGTGACGAAAGAGTGAAACAATGAAATGAGACAGATGAGGAGATGGTAATTTTTTTTTTTTTTGTCTAGATCATCAAAACTTTGTATTGCAGCCATCATTACTAGTGTGTGTTTTCTCACAAATTAACCAAGCCGCAACACAGGAAACCAATACAAACAGAATGATTCTTAACTTTTTTGTTACAGTAACCCAGGGATATTACTTGCCATTAAAGGTCTCGATTGGACATTCTATAAGCAGATTGAGCCTGGAGAATTGCCCAAATTATTACATACCTTCTACTTCTGCAATCAGCCCTTTGACAGAAGCTGCAATAGAAATGAATACAGAGAAGGGTTTTAACCAATGTTCCTTGTACTTATGAATGTGATAGAATTTTGTTTTTTGTCCACTTACCACCAGGAACAGATTCAAATTCGTTCAACTCCTGAGGAAATTTAACCAAATCAGGCTCATATAACAAGATCTGTTCCACAAGGCCGTGAAGCAAGGTGAATTTTTTTTCTTTGCTGACAAGCTGGGACATCTACAAGAAGAATTGGTTGGTAATTGACAGACCAGGCGATCAATCCAAAGAAATACAAATATTAAAGATGATTGTGTTCATCACTTACACCTGAATATGACAGATTTAAGCTGCTTAGTATGACAGATATATATACTATCTCCGAGCTGCCCCATCACAGTCAATTCACATTTTTTACAAGAGGTTAAATTCCCATTTTAGCTCTTCCATGAGTTACAAATAGTGTGAGTAACCAGGCAACTCTTTAGAAAAATGCAATACGGGATTCATGATAATAAGCGCATAATTATGATCAGATTGCCTGTAGTTAATAATAATTGTCGTTGCCACAGAGTATTTATTGTCCAGTACTTCTCGAATCTTGTTCTGATCATTTTTACATTTCTTAATGCACGTTATGAAATAACGTTGACTTCTTGTTAGCCTACTGGGCATTTTGCTTCATCAAGCTCTTCGAACTTCAAATGTCTTTTTCCATGCTCCATAAAACTCTTGGAGTTGATCATATTTTGCTCAATCAAGATAATTTGCAGTTGCAGTTAGTTGCTGACATCATGTGTTTACTCTGCAGTCTTTTTCTATGTATCTGTTATGGCCTCTGATTGCTTAAAAAGAAATTGTAGGCTAGGAATACAAAGTTTTATTCCTAGCACTATCGTACCCTATTATACTCCCCTCGCTTGGCTTCCCCCTGCATGTACTCTCCTTTCTTCCATTGAACATTGTGCTGGGAATAGTACAGCCAGGTATTCAATGCAATCCCACCACACTACCTAACTAATAAAGGGGTGTCCAGCAACTTTCTGTTCCGTAGAACCCCTCCCATCAATCACATGGGGATGCCTATATAGCCCAGCTGAGCATTACACTACTGATCTTTCTTCTTCTTACAAGCGGCTGCTTTGAGAAAAATTAAAAAGAAAAGCAAACACTAATATCCCGCTACCCCATCCACCATCTGTAGACATCCAGGGTAAAGAGCATCGGCTGTGACTTCAGCCCCAATGTCTCTCTAGTAAAGACTATGATCAGCTGCTTCAGTCTTTGGATGAAATTCAATGACAGACAATATCTGCTGATGCCATCAGTCCACGAACAAAGTCCTGATAGGGACTAAATCTATATATACGGTATATATATATATATATATATATCTAATGCAATAGGTGAATTCTCCTTCATCAATATCTATGAAGAAGGGCCAGACTACAGGAACCCTGGGGGACCCAGGTAAATGTCAAACCTTTCAGAGAGTTAGCCTTGGAACACCCCGACCGGGTACCTCCGTCAATCGCTGCTTCCTAGTATTTGCAAGCTCCATAAGCACTGTACTGGAACACCATAACCACTGTAAACCCCACGAACTGCCGCCGCTTGGTTGGGGTCTCGCCGTCCTACACCCACCCTGGACCCAAGACCAGGATCTTTACAGTTGTTGACTTGGCCCGTAGTCTTTTGGCAAGAGGCTGGCCAGCATTCCCCTCCAAGCACCTGTGACGAGGTTCAGTTTGTCACAAGCCTCTTAACCATGGGATGGCATCAGTAGACTTCTGGCACCATAACTTCTACAATGGACTGTAGTGGTTATGGTGCTTCAATTGCCTTTTTTAGCTGCTTTCATCACAACTGTTCTTTGTAGATGCAAAAAAAAGTATTATTTCATTTTGTGCCTAGGGATACATGAGCTAAGTAAGGCGTGTATCATCAGTAAACCTTCCTGCTTGATTTAATGTGATTTTGCAGAATGTATTTACGTGTGGAGATTTCACCGACAGCGGCATTTAGTATTCCTAGCAAATAGCAGTAGCAATAAGCATTTTCTATAACCTAGCCATTAACTCAATGGGAACAAACTCTGGCCAACCCATGGCTTTGAGTACAGACCTCGGTTCCACTTCTAATTTCAGTAATTCAGATAATAACATACGAAGAATAATAACTGGTTTACAACTAAAGAGAAAAATACGATTAATGCCTGTGAACTTCTAGTGCCTGGATCCAACACAAACATTTCTTTCATTTGCTTTGAAGAAAATGCAGACCTTTAACTGTAAAAAGTGAAATTATAGGCAACACACTCTGATACTCCCCAAAATCACAAAGAGCCTGGTTTGGTTATTCTGTACACATAGTTATTTATCATTTATTTTATTTCCTTCTGTACAATATATTAATGTCTTTTAATCCATAACCACAATGTATTATTCAAGGCACTTATATCATGATTCCATTAGATTCTGTTATTGGAAAAATATTTTTCATTTCATGTTATTTAACTATTTCTCTCATTCCTGTGAAGCTTTGTGGACCTTAGGGATATGTTGTGACAAAAACGGATTTGGTAGGCATTTCTCTTAGTGATGAATGAGGCATTTGAGCTGATATAACGTAGATTCTAGCTGTGTTCTACTATCATTGCAGAGGCAATAAATCACTCATAGACTCATAAATATTAGGTTCTTTAAAACAAAGACAATGGGATGTTCTGCAACCCTAATACAGAGTCATTCTTGGGATTTAAAGGCTCAGTGGATGAGCTGGTATCGATAGTATTCCAATCTAAAGCCAAAATAAAGTATTTCATTTAGAAGTTTGATCATAGTAAGTTTATATAACAAATGATGTTTAATTTTTTTTAAGAAACAAAAATAAGCAAAAATAAATTTCAAACGACATTGAATCTTTATAGAATATATCCTTTATATAATTTAAATATTATTTAATTTATTTTATCTCTCCTCTTTTTTATTGTGATTTGTGTAAAATAGATTTGTTTCTACTTTGCTGTGCATACATTTTTTTCATATTTTGGAATAAAGTGACTTTTTTTGAAACAGCACAAAGTTGTATGTATGTTCGTGGCTAAGTAAAAACTCGAGGTGGTCCAAATTTATATAATCTATTTAAACAATAAATCTGGGGAAGTATCCTGTAGACACCATCTGCAAACACAGTTAGTTTATCCTTAAATGAGCCAGAAAGATGATGTTTCTCATAAGCTCTGAAACTGTACATCTTATTGACCTACATTCCCAAGAAGGAGACAATAGAACATGTCTAAACCTGCTACATAGGTCTATTCGCTGCTCCATATCCAGCAAACTTTATTACAGCCCAAATAAGTTGGATACAATTCCGTAATCTGGCTCCGAAAGCAGATACAATAAGAGGTTGTGATAGATGATACAAGGAACAGTTGTGGGACTGTAAACCTCATAAACCTCATAAGACCTCCATGGAAAGTGTGAATGACTTCCTGGTCTTCTCTTCCTATTGAAGACACACAATAAGCAGACTTCTGTACAGCAAGGAGACTCGGTTGGCCAAAAGGGGGACTTTTATGGGACACATGACATTCTGCTGGATGTTAGTTCGGGTCAGTGGAATTTTGGAACCAAGATTTTAATTCAGAAACCAAATCAAAAGAAAAAAACAGGTGCAACAATCACCCAATCAGTATGCTGCAAAATATAAAGGGGATATAATATTATGTATCTATTTTACAGTACTGAACGGAGACTATTGCCGCAATTTAGTTCACAGAACAAGAGAGAAAGAGTAACCGATAGATAGAAAAAGAGGATAAACAATAAAATATAAATATAGATTTATTTTACTGCCTTTCCTCGTTCCCTGCTTTCGTGATCTGTGAATAAAATAAACATAGTGACTTTTCCTTTGGTTGAATTACAGAAAAACCAGCATTTCCGTCATTGAGCATTATGGCTGGTCATTAATGTGGATACAGTTTGTGAATTTGGCCAAAAACCCGATCAGCCCAAATTAAATGATCACAGCATCGTTAGAATCAGGTTTTCTATAGGATGCACCAGATACCTGCACGGACAGAGCTTTGTAAGTAGGAGTGACGTCAGTTAATTAATATTAAAGGGACACTCCAGGCACAAATTCAACTTTAATGCATTTGATTTCGATTTTTGATTGATTTTGGCCTCAGTAATATGCTGCATTTTTTTGCATGCTCAAATCTTTATAGTATTTGCATAAAATAAATAAATGTTTTGCAGAATACTGCACAGTAAACCTGCCTCTTTAGCCACACCCCTCACTCCAGAAACCGACTTCCTTATTAGAAAGGTATGTACACAGCTCAGCCGCTGACAGTACTAAATCATTTAAACTACAAAACAACCTGCATTAGAAGGAGGACTCCTAGGGAGACATATAATAAGGATATAAGTATTATTTTGCCATTTCTCTGACTGTCTGCAGCCAGGTTGTAAATGAAAAGTCGTTCACTCAGAGTTGTTGGGGCTGAGACTGTGTATATACCTTTGATAAGGAAGTTTATCTGACATGGTGGCGTGGCTGAGGAGACGGCTTATAGTGCAGCATTCTAGAAAACATGTATAAGATTTAAACATGCAAAATAATACAGTATATTAATGGGGCCAAAATCTATCAAATGCATTAATATTATTATTATTATTATTATTTCCATATATATATAAACCGTCAACAGATTCCGTAGCGCTTTACAATATTATGAGAGTGGGGATTTAACTATGAATAGGACAATTACAGGAAAACTTACAGGAACAATAGGTTGAAGAGGACCCTGCTCAAACGAGCTTGCAGTTTGTAGGATGAGCTCATAATCTGTAGGACGAGCTCACAGTCTATAGGACGAGTTTACAGTCTATAGGAGGAGCTTTCAGTCTATAGGACGAGCTCACAGTCTATAGGACGAGCTTACAGTCTATAGGACAAACTCACAGTCTATAGGACGAGCTTACAGTCTATAGGATGAGCTTACAGTCTATAGTAGGAGCTTACAGTCTATAGGACGAGCTCACAGTCTATAGGACGAACTTACAGTCTATAGGAGGAGCTCACAGTCTGTAGGACGAGCTTACAGTCTATAGGGTGAGCTCACAGTCTATAGGAGGAGCTTACAGTCTATAGGACGAGCTCACAGTCTATATGATGAGCTTACAGTCTATAGGATGAGCTCACAGTCTATAGGAGGAGCTTACAATCTAAAGGAGGGGCTTACAGTCTATAGGACGAGCTTACAGTCTACAGGACGAGTTAACAGTCTATAAGAGGAGCTTACAGTCTATAGAAGGAGCTTACAGTCTATAGGACAAGCTCACAGTCTATAGGAGGAGCTCACAGTCTATAGGACAAGCTTACAGTCTATAGGACGAGCTCACAGTCTATAGGACGTGCTCACAGTCTATAGGACGTGCTCACAGTCTGTAGGACGAGCTTACAGTCTATAGGATGAGCTCACAGTCTATAGGAGGAGCTTACAGTCCATAGGAGGAGATCACAGTCTATAGGACAAGTTAACAGTGTATAGGAGGAGCTTATAGTCTAAAGGAGGAACTTACAGTCTATAGGATGAGCTTACAGTCTATAGGATGACAGTCTACAGGACGAGCTCACAGTCTGTAGGATGAGCTTACAGTCTATAGGACGTGCTCACAGTCTTTAGGATGAGCTCACAGTCTATAGGATGAGCTCACAGTCTGTAGGATGAGCTCACAGTCTGTAGGACGAGCTTACAGTCTATAGGATGAGCTCACAGTCTATAGGAGGAGCTAGGACGAGCTTACAGTCTATAGGATGAGCTCACAGTCTACAGGACGAGCTCACAGTCTGTAGGATGAGCTTACAGTCTATAGGACGTGCTCAAAGTCTTTAGGATGAGCTCACAGTCTATAGGATGAGCTCACAGTCTGTAGGATGAGCTCACAGTCTGTAGGAGGTGCAATTTAAAGTTGTATTGGTACCAGGAGTGTTCCTTTAACCCTGCTCAGTTATCTATTTGTTAATCCTCTTCCCATTTTACAAAAGCAAAACATTTACCAACACGCTTTCCCACATCCCTCTGCATATTTAAATAGCAGGAGTATCAGGAATAACAGTTCTACTTGCTATATTCAGCTGAAAGACAAAATCTCTAACGCGATAGAAAGGGGTATTCTTATGTAGTGCTTTGAAGATGAAGATGCCATCTAGTGGCACGGAGGTGATATAACATTACAACACCGGAATACAACAGTTTCAGGCATATCATTTCATGCAAATGTCATGCTGTCTTCAATGTAGACACAATACTGTTAAATTCTAGTGATAAACTCTCTATTAATAAGTACAATACTTACTTTTGTCAAGGAAGATAAACGAAACCCATTCACTTTTTCCTTGCCAGCATTTTCATTCAGACAGTTCCCAATGGCCAATATGTAATGGAGTACGGCTGGAAAAGTCTGGCTTTTCAGCAGCTGCTCACATGCTTTCACTTGCAGGGAGAGAAGCTAGAAAACAAGTAAACTCAGTTAACTCACATTAATCACAGATAACAGCTCTGTGTGGGCTGGGCGCAGTGCTGGAGGGATTTACTTACATTTTCACTGATGTTGGAAGTGTTTCTGCTTATATTAACCAAAGGACTAAAACATGCACCAGGTGCAAAACAGTTAAAAGTATAAGGAGTGTAACTTTGTTTTAAAAAGTATATAAAATACATTGCCTACCTATGTCGCTATTTGAAGTCTTTTTCTGTGGATGAAAATGGCATGTTACAATTTTGACCTGTGGCAGTTGAAAAGTACCAGCAGGCTTTTTGTTGGTTTCTCAGTCAGGACATGAGTGTCACCTTATTAGGGGGCCGGGGGGAGGCATGATAAGTCCTTATTGTTCTTCAAAATCATGGAATTTGAACAAACAACTGATTGACCATTGGAATTTGATTTAAATTAGAAACCAATTGAAAGGTAATTTGTATTACGAGAAGAAAAGTAATTAGAGACCCCAAACCTTTTAACTAAGCATCATGGCTTGGATTCAGAATCAATTATTTTATAGCAAGCCAGGAGGCTCGTATTATGTGTTAACCCCTTAAGGACCAAACTTCTGGAATAAAAGGGAATAATGACATGTCAGGGGTTAACTTTCTTTACTTAAACTCCAGCAGCAAATATATGTTTTCAATAAAGTTTAGTAAATAAAATAAAAACACAGAGTAATTGAAAATATAACACTCGGGAGCAAATCAGCATCCGGCGTAGTCTATATAGTGAATGATCCCCAATGTTCTTCCTCTTTCTTTGCTGCTCCAATAGAGATAAGTATCATATATATCCACATATGCTACAGTTTTCTAAAATGAGTGTCTTCTGGTTTGGTTAAAATATATTTATATATATATATTCCTTCATCTTTTGGTATGTTTTTTTAAAGTAATTTAATATATTTATATTATTGTTTCATTGCATATAATTGTTTTATTTTTAAATCCAAACAGAAAAAAACTCCAAAGCAGTTTAAATAAGCGCTTAAATAAAAATAACTTTACAGCAGCTTGAAAACACTTGTTTGGGAAAACACCCGACCTCCCACACACTAAATACATAA
This sequence comes from Pelobates cultripes, assembly GCA_933207985.1. NCBI lineage: Eukaryota > Metazoa > Chordata > Amphibia > Anura > Pelobatidae > Pelobates > Pelobates cultripes. Next base: position 262,479,819 of record OW240917.1, read on the forward strand.
ACAGAACATGATCAGTGGAACCCGAATAGCTATGGTGAAGCGCTGAAAGGATTAGAGTCGCTTACCCTTAAGTATAGCTTGATGTTGAGTTCACACCCAAAAGTAGAAACAGAACAAAATATAGTGCAATTGTAGTTATATATACACTAAACTACAGTTGACTGAGGAAGTTCAAGGAGGAGTGAAACGCGTTTTGGCCAGTTAATGACTTGTTACAGACCAGTGTATTATCTAGTCATATGTATTTTAGCTTTTAACGTATTTTAATTTTATTTTCACCAAATAAATTGTAAAGAAAATCACCAAGAACCAATAAAAACTTTAGGCTTTACAGGTGTTTCCACCTTCCAAGGCTTCAGTCTTTAAGAGTGCAGCGCTATATTTACATGTGAGGTAAGTGAATTTTTTTAAAAAGTGCTTAAAAACCCTTACCCTCTATGTCTCACTTAAGTATAATGTACATATAGAAAAAAACTGAAAAAAACTGAAAAAAACTGAAAAAGATATTGTGACAGAACCATCTGTTTATTGTTGGTGGATTCGTCTGTTTTACCCCGTTCGTGTAAATGGCTGTTTTCTATAGCCCAGCCATACGAATGACTGTTTTTTCCCGAACAAACCTACCGAACGGACGGCCACCCAGGAGAGAAGTGTGCTGCTGGTTAACCTATTGATCCCAATTAGAACGTTGTGGTTAACCGCAGACACTTCTCAATTAAACCGAATTCAGGGTGGTCGTTGTTCGTATGTCGACCACGAGGCAGCGGCCATTTTAAACCACGTGAAAGCCCAGCGGTGTTCAGCTCTATTTTCATGGAACTAAAAACGGACACTTTTTCTGCCGAACACCGCTGAAACAACGGAAAGCCTGGCTGCCTCCACGAAAGCATACGAATACCGGCCGTTCGGGAGTTTTGAAGCATACGAAAGGACTTAACCCAGATAGCCTTCCCATGGAGTGATTCATATACCGAAAGACTGTAAGAACTTTGACTCCCTGGCTATTGAACTATGTGTGTGGGATCTGAGCGCTATTCACCAATAATATGCACTCAGATCCAGGCTATCTGGGTATTTGTGATGCGAATGGGAAATGTTCGGTTTTTGTAAAGTTATGAATTTTTATGCATTTTCTGGTTTTATATTTAAAATGGCGACTGGCTTTGTCCTGGAGATAATTGAGTTGCTTCTTAATTATCTCCAGGGCAGAGGGGAGGAAACCATAGTGTATTGTGGGTAAAAGCTGTGACTGTATGTCTGGAATGTCACCATGTCTGTCTGTCATTACAGTCTCCCATTTGGTCCCCTAGGGGAGTGTCCACCAAGTGGGAGACCTGCATAAATACGGAGAGGTAGCCGACAGTAAAGCCAGATCCTGTTTGACCCTCAATGCGGAGCTTCTGTCTCATTATTGGGGGGATTTATTATTTGCGTTTAGAGACTGCTGGATGGAACCAAAAGCCACTTGGTGAATGTTATTGTTCGGCGGCTAGCAGCAGTTCATAGAGTTCCGTTCGGGAGGTTGGAGCCGTTCACGGATCCCGGTCGGGAGATTGCCACTTCCCCTGAGCTTGGTTCGTACACTGCAGTTCATGCGAACAGAGATTATTGGTATTGCAGAAGGGGAAGGTTGACTAAACGGTGGTTTCGTTTAAAGACACCTGGGGTGTCTTAACAGATATACACAAATAATTGTGTATATTAAGTAACGTGGCAAGAGGTTTTGTGAGTTACAAATGTATATAAACTCACATTTTCTTGAGCCTTTTCTAGTTTTAAGGCTCTAAACTTTCAGGCGTCTGTGTCTTTTAGGGTAGATCACACGACCCCTCTCTCCAAGGAAAAGTGCGTATGTTCCTCTCCACAACGTATGCAAAATACACAGATATTTCAAGTGTAGCATCCTAGATAATGATTGTATCCATATAGATAAAATTGAAATGCTCACCTTATTTAGAGCCTTTTGGTAACTGGCTCTAAGTGTGTAAACCTAGTCTCAATTTATGGGGTGACACTGCCCCTTCCCTGGAATCACTTTTGCAGGATACAGTTGAATGAATAAAAATGAAAAAAAAGAATATTACAGAAAAAAATATAGAAAAAAATATTAAGTATTATAAAAAATATTCTCAGCCTGGTGCTACTGATGATTGTGAAATCCTCACTGAGAATTCTTTACAAAATATCATTTTTCCATTGATAAATTAGTTTCATCTGCAACTTATACTGCAATGTCTTTCATGCAGAAAGCAATTGAAAAGTCTGTGGCTCCGGCATATTCAATTCAAAATCTAGTGATGAGACTCATTTAATTAATACCCCTTCAGACCAATTCTGTTTATCTGTGGAGTCAGAAAGGAATTTAGCTCAGGGATTCAGGAGGTCTGGGAAGGCCACCCAGAAACACAAACACTGCTTTGGCGGTTCTATAGAGTCCCTTAGCTGTTCTAAATCACATAAGATGGGTAAGGACTGTGACAAACTCCCATTTTCAAGTGAGTTTGCCATCAGTTCTTCGAGGGGACTACTTGCCAACCTTTTACCCTGTGACTATGGCCCCTGCAACAGAATTGGTTAATATACTTTAAACAGGCTCTGTTCGTGCAATTGGGACTATATGGATAATTTTACCGAACAAGACCATCCTGGAGCTTGTTAACATCTATTAACAACTTGGAACGTTTCTCACCGCAGTGTTCTAATTGTTCGTCTGGGTGGCAGCGATTCCTATGAACAACCACGAGGTGGCAGCCATCTTGTTCGCATGAATGCAGGCAGCGGTGTTTCGGCATGAATCTCATGGAACTGAAATCGGATACAGAAACTCCCGAACTCCGCTGAACTTCCATCATTGCCTGCGTTTGTTTCTATTCAGCTTAGAAGGGCACTGTTTGGTGAGATCATTCGTCTGGATGAAGGGAACAAGCTCCAGGGTAAGACTATTGACTCAGTTCGGTAGTTTGTTTGTTTGCTTGTTCATTTGCAAACTACCGAACTAGACCGGCCGCAACCCTGATTCTCTGGAACTGTTTTAGGGGATTTATGGGGATATGTTATGTTTTGGGGTGTTTTCTGTACTTGTGGTAATTGTGTGTTTTTCTGCCTGTGAATAATTGGGTTATTGTATCATCTACTTTTATTGTATCACAGGCAAAGGGGAGGGATTGGGTAATGTATGTGGGGGTGTCGTTCATACATTATTGTTTTTATTGTCTTGCATGTGTTGTGTCATGTGCCCAACAAGGTCCACCTGGGCATCAACACTGTCCTAGGATACAAAATAGATTTTATATCAAATCCAGTTCAAAAAAAGTTACCTTTCCCCATTTTCGATCCAAGAAAAAGCTCTGGTTCATCAAGAAATATCAAATTTATATTAAAAAAAATGTAATCATTCAGGTGCCCATGAACAGTTCAGGTTTCATAAGCAATTTATTGTTTAATGTTTAATGTTGTGTTCTTCTCAAGATGGACAACATTTCAGCAGTCCAATATGTAAATCACTTAGGAGGTACAAAATCAAAGCAACTGACGGACATTGCCAAAGATTTTTGGCCCTTTTGCTTTAATCAAAATATAGTTTTACGAGCAGAATATCTCCTCAGCCTTTCCAATACAGTAGCAGATTGGAATTCCCGTTTCCTTGTAGATTACAGCGATTGCATGTTGGATCCCATAATTTTCCAACCTCTGCTTTCCCTGTGGGGTCTGTTTCAATATGACCTATTTGCATCTCGACTCAAATGCCAATTAAACATTTTTTTCAGTTGGGGCCCAGTCCAAAAGCAGTAAATCAGGAGTAATGCATCTTGACCTAGCATGCGTGTTTCAAAAATAACTTTGTAATATCTTTTACTATGTATTATGTACATTTTCTATGATTATTCAGCTTTTAACATGCATAATACGAGCCTCCTGTCTTGCTATAAAATTCAAGATTTTCCTAGTCTTGACGTCAGTGAATATAGACTTTATTAAAGATAGGAGGCAAGCATTATCCAACTCATTAACCCAACCTTATCTTTATGTTTCAACTTAATCCTGTTTGGAGTTTTGTTGTTCTTACCCTTGGAGTTTACTCTACTAAATACTTCTAGAATTGCAGCTCGAAAGAGGAAGGAGATTGGGGATCATTCAGTATATAGACTACGCTGGATGCTGATTGGCTATCTTTGTTTTTCATTTCAGTTTCTCAGTTTTTTGTTTATTCACTTAACTTTAATATTCAAATATTAAATTCAATATTATAGAAAAAATTAAGAATATATTTTTGCTGCTGGATTTAAGTAAAGAAAGTTAATGCATAATACTCACCTCCTGTCTTTAATAAAATCTGTATTTTCTGACATCAAGACTAGGAAAATCTTGAATTGTAATAAACCTCTGTAACAAATTTCTATGTAAAAAATAACCAACAAATTGCTTCCTAGTTATAAATACCATTCAAATGTAAGCAAGTCCTCTCTGAACAGAACTTTTACAGAAAGTTTTATTTGTAAAACATGATTATTCGATTTTCAGTGAATGCTCATTCGATGTCACAATTGGAATTCCAAGGTGAAAAGCTACAGTCCAATCATTCAATATTCAATTCATAAATGTTATCCCACAGTGTCCTTCACAGAACAATCCAGAACAAAAGAATTGAATTTCCTCGCAGACTCGTACGGCTGCTGAAATGTCAAGGATGCGTTTTTCATGTGTAGAACATGCCAAGCTATTCTCGTCATATTTGATAGACTGTGGGATTTGTAAAATAAATAGCTAATTAGAGGATATTTGTCAAATTACAAATATGACCTAGCTCATAAAATCTATAGACATACATATATATTTATGCATATTTACATAGAAATGAGACATCCCATCAATGTCTACACTTGAGCATTAGAGAACATTTTGGTTCAGTCAGACATATTCAGGATGAATTTCAGTTATAATTTGGTTCAGTCCACCGAATCTTAGTAAAAAAATGATTATGGAAATAAATCTGACAGACCAAAAGGGCACAGAAATGGGCCAGTCGGTGTACTGCAACATATGTATATAAAATAATGGAGTATACTGACTGATTTTCACACCATATGGTTCACAGATCACGTGAGAAGACTTAACAATAAAGGGAAAAAAGTAGCAGCAGTACATAAAAATCAATGTTTAGATTTAATCTATTTATCAAAAATATAATTTATAAATATATAAATAAACAATTGGCCGCCTCCACATGCTCAAGTGTAGCTATAGGCTACAGGTAGGTCTGTACTAGCTGTGTCTGCCGGTTGCAAGCAGGATTAAGCCAAATAGTCAGCAGAGTGTACCCCAGGGTAGAGACAAGAGGTGGCCAAAAATTTGAGCAACAAAGTCCAATTTTAGGCACAAGAATAGGTTGCCCCTGAAAAGCTCCATGCGACTGACTCAGTTGGCAGTCAGGCCCCGCCTCCCATGAACCATTTCTTTACATCAATCATCTCTTTATTGGCACCAAGGAGCTAATTCAGAATCACAAATCAAACTGAACATGTTAGGTCATTGAAAGTTTTGTTTGTGATTCAGCTACATCTTAGCTTGGAGTTTGGAAATTTAACCTGTGATAGAAGCTCCATGCCACTGACTCTTGGAGAGAATTGGAGCTCAGCTTCCTGCATACAGACTATGGACTGGTCCCAAGAACCCCTGAAAGGACTATTGTCACTGTGTGGAGGGATAGGGGGGCCTTGCACACTTATTTTGCTTTCCAACCATAATTGGAGACCTCTGGGGATTTGCTAGACTTTTCCAACATATCGAGTGCCTGACCGGGAGATACCCTGAATCACTCTGGAACTGTTCCTCAGATTGGGACTGGTCTGGCAAATCTTTAATCGAGTATCTATTTGGAGGGGAGGTTGTGGGGCAGTGAGGCATCAGAGGATACCTGGAACATGAGAGCACTCCCCTCCCCAATGCACTTGGAACATTTTTCATGATACCATGACTAAACCTCTGCACGTCAGGAAGTTCTCAGAGAATAGCTGTGACCAGGTAAAGCTGCAGTTTGGGAACAGATTCTCTGATCAGGGCACTATTTGTACAGCGAGGTTGCTTGGTGATGAGCTATCCAGGAATAAATAATGTGTGGGAGTGTGGTCTAGGGATAGGGATTCTAGGGGGCATTTTGTATGTTGTGCCTCTAGGACTGTGAGGGCATAGCAGGGAAATTATGGAATTATTGTTTTGGCTTGGTTTAATTGAATTAGGTCCCCAGACAGATTGGCAACGAGGAGGGACTATTGTACTAGGCATAGCATTGTATGGAGAATCAACACGTGTCTGTATAAATACCTGTGTTGTGTGCAGTTAAAGATCATTGTACCACCTATATTCAGTCTCAACTAATGTGTGGGGGAAAAAGCTAAAATCACTGTTTTACAGGATAGAAGGTCTCCAGAGCTATAAGCACTGCAGCTTACTCCAGTCAAAGTGGTCCTCAGAAACCCCAGTCAAGCATTGGCGATGGATTTTAAAGCGCACTAGAGGCCCTGGTAGCAGAGAGAAATCTGACCTGGTGGAGGTGCTCAGCCGAAGTACAGAAGCTTTGTTACATGACCGGTCCTCCAATTGGTCCAAATACAGAAAATTGCAGATTGGCACAATGGTTTCCATGGTCATTGTTCCTTAATTTGCCCAAGAATAGCACCTGTCTTTATCTTGAAAAATCTGTTTTTGATATTTAGGTTATTTGTATATCTTATATTAATATAATGTTCACCCCATCATCCAACAAACTCAGCCTAGCCCCCCCTCAACTCAGGAGGAACCTTAATTCTATTGACCTCCAGCAGCTGTCAGCTGATATTGATTCACAACTACTATCCATCCCTTCCCTCTCCTGTCCCTCACACTGGCTACCTCCACATATAACACTGCCCTTACCTCTGCCTTGAAAGCTGCAGTCCCACTTCAAACATGCACCTCGAGAAGGACACACCCCCAATTGTGGCATACTAACTCAATGCACTACCTGCAAAGATGCTCCAGTTGTGCTGAACTCTCCTGGAGTAAGTCTCATACCCAGGCAAACTATCTCCATTATAGATGTCTATTGCCTACGCAGTCCTTGCCCTCGCCAGACAGTCATACTTTTCCTCTCTCATTAGTTCATGCTCCCGAAATCCCAGGCATCTCTTTGACACCTTTAACTCTCTTCTTCACCCTGCTGTGGTCACCCCCCAAACTAACCTTGTAGCCGATAGTTTTGCATGCTACTTTACTGACAAGATTGAACAGCTAAGGAAATAATTCTCCCCACCTTGCCGTTCTCTTTCTCAACCACATGTAGATCATGCCTTTTCTACCCTTCAGACTTTCTCTCCAGCTACTGAACAAGAGGTGGCTGCGCTTCTCCTTTTCTCTTGCCCCACCACTTGCCCGCTTAATCCTGTCCCATCTCACCTTATCAGATCTCTCTCATCTTGTCTTGTGCCTTCCTTAACACACATCTTCAACTTCTCTCTCTCTTCGGACATTGTCCTTGCTGACCTTAAAAATGCCACTGTAGAACCTATCCTGAAAAAAAATCTCTCCTCCCCCTCCATCTATCATCCCATTTCCCTGCTACCTTTTTCCGCAGAACTTCTGGAAAGACTTGTCTTTACCCGTACGTCTCACTTCCTCAATTCCAACTCTCTCCTTGACCCTCTTCAACCTGTCTTCTGCCCTCTTCACTCTACTGAGACTGCTCTTATCAAAGTTACCAACGATATTATCACAGCTAAATCCAAAGGCCACCACTACATACTAATTCTTCTTGACCTCTCTGCTGCCTTTGACACCATTGATCATGCTTTCCTTCTCTGTGACTCCATCCTCTGGTGGTTTTCCTCTTATCTCTCCCAACGCTCATAAAGTGTCTCCTTTTCTAATGATACCTTCTCCTCTCGTCCTGTCTTGGTTGGAGTCCCCCAAGGCTCTGTCCTTGGTCCACTTCTATTTTCTCTTTATACTGCCTCTCTTGGCAAACTCATTAACTCATTTGGTTTCCACTACCACCTGTACGTTGATGACACCGAGATATATATCTCCTCCCCAGACCTCTCCCCTGCTGTAGTGCTTCTTTTCACTGCTTGCCTTTCTTCCATCTCTGACTGGATGTTCTCCCGCTCAATCTCTCTAAAACTGAGCTCCTTGTCTTTCCTCCTCCTAATGCTGATCCCCCTCTTTCGCTGTCCCTTCAAGTTAGTGGTATCCAAATAAGTCCAACCTTGCAAGCGCGCTGGCATCTTACTTGATTCTGGCCTCACCTTTGAGCCTCATAACCAGTATGTTGCCAAACCCTGTAGATTCTCTCCATTTCATCCTCCCCTTTCTTACGTAAGATGCTACCAAGGACCTTGTCCCTGCTCTAGTAATTTCCTGCATGGATTATTGAAACCCTCTCCTAATTGGTCTTCCTAAAAGCCGTATTGTCCCGCTACAGCCTGTAAGGAATGCTGCCGCCAGACTGATTTTCCTCTCTGATTTTCCACCCCTCTGTCAGTCCTTACATTGACTTCCTGTATTATATAGGAGTCAATTTAAAGTGCTAACCCATACCTATAAAGGACTGGACAATTCTAGCCCCTCTTATATCTCTTCACAGATCCATAGGTATGCCCCTTCTGTGTCTTTTTGCTCTGCCTGTGACCTTCTCCTGTCTGCTGCTCGCACCTGTATAGCCAACTCATGCTTGCAGAACTTCTCGCAGATGGCTCCCTTCCTATGGAATAGTCTGCCTACCACCATCAGACTCTCCCCTGGTCTTAAGTTGTTTAAGAAGTGCCTTAAAACCTATCTCTTTAGGAAAGCTTATGGCCTCCCAGAGTAGCCTCTACCTTACATACCTGTCTCTTGTTCTCTCCTAAAGGGCAGCACTCTACTCTCTCCTCCAGCTCTGTTTCTCTCTCACCTTATTTGATTGCTATTTCCTGTCCTATTGTGTTTTACACCCCACCTCCTATAGACTGTAAGCTCGTTTGAGCAGGGTCCTCTTCAACCTATTGTTGGTGTAGGTTTTCTTGTAATTGTCCTATTTATAGTTAAACCCTCCCTCTCATAATAGTGTAAAGCGCTACGGAATCTGTTGGCGTTATATAAATGGCAATAATAATAATAATAATATTAATGTTTATGCAGATAAAACATTTCCAGACACATATTGAATCATATCATGTTCCTACATGACACAACTCCAATGTGTGCATATAATAAGGTAGCACACCAGGGTTGCAGGGGGTCCGGCCGCCCTGCGACCCAGTATGTAAGCCAGAGTGGCCAGCCTCTTCTCCTTGGGGGCCCAGGAGCCGACCACCTCAGGGCCCCCCCGAGGCTGGCCCTGGTGTCACCCGGCGGGCAGGCTGGCGGGCGCGCGAGGGAGCACTCTCCCCTGAGTGCTTCCTCTTCAGCTCCCTCACACACCGCACTAATACCGGAGCCGGAAGATGACGTCATTTTCCGGCCCCGGCATCAGAATGCGGCGCGTAAGGGAGCTGAACAGCAAACACTCAGGGGAGGGTGACACAGCTAAGGAGGCTGGGGGGATTAAATATTTTTTTTTAAAACGTGTGTGTGTTAGTGCTAGTGTGTGTGTGTTAGAGTGTGTGTTAGTGTGTGTGTTAGAGTGTGTGTGTGTTAGAGTGTATGTGTGTGTGTGTGTTAGTGTGTGTGTTAGTGTTAGTGTGTGTGTGTGTTAGAGTGTGTTAGTGTGTGTGTTAGAGTGTGTCAGTTAGTGTGTTACTGTGTGCATCTGTTAGTGAGTGTGTGTTTTGTAAGTGAGTGAGTGTGTGTCTGTCTGTCAGTGAGTGTATATGTGTCTGTCATTGAGTGTGTGTCTGTTAGCTAGTGTGTATGCGTCTGTTTGTGAGAGTGTGTGTGTCTTAAGCACTTACCTTTCTCCAGTGCTGGACTCCCTTGGCGCTTGGGACCTTTCTGCCCAGATCCGCCTCTCAGCTCCGAATGCACAGTGAGTGTGTGTCTGTTAGTAAATGTGTGTATCTGTTAGCTAGTGTGTATGCGTCTGTTTGTGAGAGTGTGTGCGTGTGTCTTAAGCACTTACCTTTCTCCAATGCCAGACTCCCTTGGCACTGGGGGTCTCTCCGCCCCGATCCGCCTCTCAGCTCCGAATGCACAGTGAGTGTGTGTCTGTTAGTAAATGTGTGTGTCTGTTAGCTAGTGTGTATGTGTCTGTTTGTGAGAGTGTGTGTGTCTTAAGCACTTACCTTTCTCCAACGCCAGACTCCCTTGGCACTGGGGATCTCTCTGCCCCGATCCAGGGTGCTAGTGTGTATGCGTGAATTAAAATGTGAATTAAAATGGCCGTCATCCATTGTTCTCACCATGTGCTTCATCCATTGTTCTCACCATGTGCCTCTGATACATGAAATGGTGGCCACCCAGTAACTCCACAGTATGTCCCCAGATGGTTCTTAAAGGGCCAGCAGCAGCATAGTAAAATACAATATGCCCAAATCAGTTCCTTAAAGGGCAATACATCCCAGGGCCATAGTCGCAAGGTAGGAGGCTGGCAAACAGGCCCCGCCAAAAACCTGTGGCGAGGTCACTTTTGCCACAGAGTGTGGTTGAGTATTTATGTGAGAAGTTCCCTTTGGTTTATTGACCAAAAGTCTGTAGATTTACTTAAAACACTATTTTGGAAAGCATTTATTTTTTCAATATCTTACATTGTCACATGTACCATATCAAAATGTTAATCTCACCCTATTTAAATCTTGCATGTATGAGGACAGCTCACGTATTGCAAGTAAGGTATCCAATCTTTTACACAGGTCCGGAATTTTGCACATCTTTAAAAAAATATATAAATGTATATATATAAGTATTAGTAAATAAAGAAATGTAAACAAAAACATTTAATGTCAATAAATATTATTTATACCATATATCATACCAAACACTACCAAGGGAATGCTATTTCCAAAATTTGTACAGAGCAACTCACTAAACTCTGAATTGTAAAGAATTAAAGACTTAATTTAGGCAAAAATACTAGAGCTGTGACGCTAGCTGATTTGGAAAATGTTATTTTAGGCTAAAATTTGCCATTTGGATTTCATATTCTATGTGTTGTGATTAATGCTGATAGTGTTCAGAACTCTGGACTAGGTATACTGGACTTGTGCATTCCATTTTGAATTTAATTAATCCGAATTTTGGGTGACTGGCTTTTGGTCTGAATTCTGTAACTCCGAAGCACCATCTGCACATATCATGAAGCACTAACAAGGGGTGAAACGTATCTGATTTATGATTACGAGTTCCATCCTTTGATGCAAAAAAAGAGAAATGATTGAATGGAAAATAGATAAATAGATATATTGATGGATAGAGGATAGACATGTAAAGTTGATTTTATTCATAGATCACGTGAGAAGTGGGCAATGGAGGGAAAAGGGAGAACTACATTTTACAATTTATATATTTAATAAACATAATATATAACTATAGATATTTTTTTACAGCTCACTATATTTTTCCCTCTATTTCTTACTTTTTCGTAAGTAAATGCTCCCATAAGTGTACACTGGTTTACCCTAATTTTTGGGCTATTTTGGTTCATCTGAATCAGTTTTGCTGAAATAATTGCCGGCCGGTCCATGTCTCCCTTACTAGCCCACATACAGTGTATTGAGGCTGCCGGCAGAGGAAGAGAGGGGGGGAGACAGAGAGGACTCGGCGGAGCTCTATCTTGCAGCTCCACCGGGTTCCTCTTGCGAGATCCGGAGCGTTGCTATGGCAATGCTCCGGGTCTTGTGAGAGCGAACTCTAGCCCCACAGGCTAGAGATCACTCACCACTAGCACCACCAGGGATGGCAGCACGGATACAATGCTTGGTTTATTTATTTTTTATTATTAAAAAAAAAACATATATATTGGCTTTAACCTGCCTCTCCCAACACACAATCCCTCCAAACACACACAGCACCCTCACTCACAAACACAGCACCCTTACACACATCACCCTCACACACACAGCACTCTCACACACACACATACACACACAGCAGCCTCATTCACACACACCCTCAAACACATCCCCCTCACATAGCACCCTAATACACACAGCACCCTCACACCCACACACACACACACAGCACCCACACACGCACAGCACCAATCCACACACCTACACATCACACAAATAACCACAGCACCCTCACACACACTGAACAACTCACACAAGGCACCCTCACACACACAAACTACACACTACACACTTCACACACACATACTGTAGCCACACAGCACCCACACACACACAGCACCCTCACTCACACACATCACCCTCTGCACCTTCACACACACATACTGCACTGATCCACACACCTACACATCACACTAACAACCACAGCACCCTCACACACCCTGAACAACTCACACAAGGCACCCTCACACACACACTACACACTTCACACACACATACTGCACCCACACAAAGCACACACATTATCCTCACACACACATACTGAACACACAAACACACACACAACATCCTCACACACACTGCACCCCTCACACATACACACACACACACTACACCCTTCACACACACACTGCATACCTCACTCATACACACAGCAGCCCCCAAACACACTGCACCCCCACACACACACACAATACTTCCAAACATATATGTATATATACAACAGAACCCCTCACAAACATACTGCAACCCTAAACACATTACATTCCAGACACACACTAGATCCCTGAGCTAACTCTGGATAATCTACACATATGCACATACTAGATCTGCTATACACACTCTGGGTCCTTCAAACACACACTAGATCCCCTACACACACACGCTGCACCACCTACACACACACTACATTTCTGACATACACATTCAGGATCCCCTATATACACACCACAATCCTTGTAAGCAAACGCATACTACATTCCCTAGACACACACTCTCTACAACCCCTACAAACACACTCTCTACAACCCCTACATACACTACATCACCTATACAAACACACACTAAAGCCCATATGCACACACTCGCTACATCTCCTATACACACTATGCCCATTTAGAGTGTGGGTCATCTGCCATTCCTACATTTATTGGGCTCAACAGAGGGCTTAAGTTCGTCGAAGGGGACTACAACTTGTTCTGTCACCAGCGGTGGCAGAGGTTCATTGGTTCGGTTCCCAGGGTTGCCTGAAATGGTCTGGTTGACTCGCCTACTCATCGCTCCTGATAATTTATTTTGGGGGAAACAATCTTGGCACTATTCCAGTGTGGGATCTGGGTGAAAAGATCCAGAAGGATATGGCCAAGTTTTGGCTTAAGTTCCTGAGGCTGTGTATTATTTGGTCCAAGATGTTATCCCAGAATTTTTGGAAGAGGCTAGGGACCCCAGGGTTCTTGAATGGAGCAAGATCAAGTTAAATAAACAAGTTTCTAAGTTTGTGAAGGGAATGGGGCTTACGGTGCATCACCACATCTTTGAGCAAAACACAGCGATATATTTTAGGGGTGATGGGGTCCACCTTATGGAGGTAGGACTGGTTTTATTTAATTTGGCATTGCAGGATGCATTGGAGGAGGCCATGGCTTTTGGTGTTGGGGTTGCCCCGCTGATTTAGGGGATAAACCAGCGGGTCTTGTGGCGGTATATGGGTTGGACCAACAGTCCATGGAAAGTGGATGGGTAGGGCTGTCCCTCCCCTAACCTCAGGTACAGTTATGGATAACAGACAAGCCCACTAAGCCAATTATCGGCTGGTGGTTAGCATTACTTGGATGGAAGGCCCAGGAAAAGGCCTTGTGCTGATTGGAACGAGGGGGGAGGGCAGCTGCCCTAAGTTATGTTTTCAGTTGGCAAGGTGGTACTCAGCGACGAATATTTATTTGCTGAATAATTATGTATATAGTGTTTTATGTTATAAAGTTGAAGTTTAAAGATTTATATATTAATAAAGCTGTGACCTACTTTCTCCAAACATAAGTCTGTGGTTGTTATTTCTGGAAATATGTGGTTGGGGTTAAGCTATGCCCAGACACATTAACTCTCTACCTATGCACAAGTATACACACATACACATACACACCATATAATATGTGTATATAACATTTTAATTGTACTTTTTACCTCTAGCATGAACTGATCCACAATGTGTAATTCATGGGGGGATCCTTTAAAATTTTGGTACATAATCACATCTTTCTTCGTTGGAACATATCTTCAAAATAGAGAACAAGAACAATAAGTGGAGTAACTTTGTGAGGATCTATCTCTTTATTTCGATAACATATTTGCTTTAAGTGTTCTAATAACTGTGAGCACAGCAACATGCCTCAAGGGTCTTTCAACATTAAAGAGTTAACCCTGACACCATGACCACTTTGGTGCAACTTTTCAGCTCACAGCCAGAGATTTTGTGACATTGGCAACACAGAATGGGTCAAGAGATGGCTTTTAAAAAACAGTTATGACAGTAGCATGTTGATGGGGAGCAGGGACAATGTCACAGTAAAGAAGGCAGTAGACAATATGTCAAAGTGTGGTTGAGAGAGAGTGGCGGAAGGTGATTTTTCCTTAAGTTGTTAAACTTGTCAATAAAATAGCATGCAAAGCTTTAAACGGAAAGGTTAGTTTGTGGTGTGGCTACAGCAGGGCAAGCAAGCAAGTTGAAGGTATCAAAGAAACCCCTTGGCTTGTGGGAGAATGAAGTAATGAAAACGGAAAAGTATGATTTAGTTTAGTAAGGGTGATAGCTATAATGTACGAGTACAAGATTACTTTGTAATGGAGAAAGTCTAACAAGGTACAATACTTCCTCCAGCAGCGTACAGCTGAATGGGTTCATCTCTGCAGGTAATGTGGCATTGTTGGCATCACGTCCTCTTGAGGTGTATGTTTCAAGGGGTATGCAGGGCAAAGGTGAGGGTAGCATATGACGAGATAGCCAGAGAGATACAGGAGAAGGTAAGGATAAATGAGCGTTGAAAATGAATAACATCTGGCAGTTGCTGAAGGTCAAGATAATTCAAGTTCTTCCTGAGTTGAGGGGGTTCGAATTAGGATATTGGAGGGGGCTTTCAAGAACTATAGACAGAAGGTGGTGATCTGAGAGTGGAAATTGAGTGTTAAACAGATTAGAGACTGTGCATGTATCTGAAAAATTAAGATAGAGGATTTTGCGAGCTACATGAGTGGGAGAATTAGCTAACTCTGATAGGCTGAGGGGGGAAGTAATTACTACAGAGGTCAAGGGTGGGCTCATTGGATTATTAAAGTCCATAAGAATTAGAGATGGAATATTATTTGAAAGGAAGTAGGGAAGCCAGACAGCAAAATGGTCAAGGAATAGAAGTGAGGAACCTGGGTGGTGGTAAATAACAACAATGTTTGCAGAGATGGGTTTGAACAGGCACATTGAGTGAACTTCAAATGAGGAGAAAGACAGGGAAGGGGGAGTGCAAAGGTTTGAAGCAGCAGTGGGGTGAAAGACGAAATCTTACCCCACCATCCTTACATTATCTTGGAGTGTGAGTTAAATGAAGACCTTCAAATGATAAAGAGGCACAGGTAGAAGTGCCAGATGGAGAGAGACATGTTTCTCTTAATGCTAGTAATTTTAGGGAACATGAGATGAATAAGTTATGGACAGCAGATGATTTAGTGATGTTACACTGAGAATGCATTCCCCAGGGCAGTGTGAAAAGGGGACTTAGAGGGAAGTTTACATGGGATGGGTATAAGATTGGTGGGATTTCTGGTGTTGGCACAAGGTATATTAATATATAACAAATAGGTGGAGCAATAAAAAACAAATACTATAAATACTTCCCTCTCTTCAATATACAGCCACAAAACTGAAACAGAAACAGAGGGAGATACAATAGTGTAAAACTGATTAAACAAAAGTGGACTTTGTTTTATGTTTTTCTTTTATTTCTGGAATAAATTATTACTTTTGAAGTAGTTATTGTTCCTGTATCATCCTTCTCATCTACTGGAGTGGGATTTGGATCTCCCTTAAGGATCCTACTGCTATCCAGACTAGAGCCAGGTCACTTTATGGCTCTATCTTTGTGAGTGTGCCAATCATAGATATAGTGATTACTTTTGTTTAATCAGTTTTACACTATTGTATCTCCCTCTGTTTCTGTTTCAGTTTTGTGGCTGTATATTGAAGAGAGGGAAGTATTTATAGTATTTGTTTTTTATTGCTCCACCTATTTGTTATATATTACTGTATTTTGTGAAGGTGAAGGGGATACCTCACTGGTGTTTTGAGCAATTTTAATACTTTGGGATATACTTGTTTGTGTATGTACAAGGTATATTAACACAGGAGACATTACCAGGTATTTGTCCCACTTTTTATTTGTATTATAATTTTTCAGGTTGGTCTAATTTTAATAGTGATATAGGCCCCTCGTTTTCTTCTGACTGCGTTCTGGAGTTAGGCTGTGTTCTTTTGGTTTAATTTATGGTTTATGCACAATTTAGAGGTGGTACCCTTACTACACTCCTTTTTCCAATATGGACACTTGGCCTAAAAGTTTATCAAAACATGATATTAATTTTCAATTCACTTTCAATTTGCGGTTATTTACACTTTAGTAATTTAATAATCTAAAGCATTTTAAATATCCTTTTAAGAACTAGAAGTTACAATTTTAGAATTACACATCTATACACAAAGTCTAGTAATAGTACATATTTTAAGTCACTTTCGAGTCATTGAATATAAAAAAATCACCTTCTTAGATTTGTTAGATGCTCATCAGATAACCCTCCGTCACTTTCATTTATAATGAATAACTTGTCTTTAAGCTGCCCAGGCGCCATGTGGAAACTTTTGAGAACAATATCTGAATGAAAATATTCATTGATTAGAACACAAGAGCAGTCTAAAACAATTGCCAAACTATATCCAGCGAATGCTAAAAGGAATGAGAAGAGAACATGGCTACTTAAATACTTACTGAAATTGTGAGCAATTTTACTGTTTAAAAGGATATTTAGATTTTTGGACAAATCTGATGAATTATCGGCAGAAACTGTAAATTCGTGACATTGGAACAGATTCCTAATTCTTTGTGTATCAATTTTCTTTGGATCTGCGTTCTGTAAAGCCCACATGGACTTATTAACCTGCAATTAAAAGATAAAATACCATAACTCATGAAAAATAATATTTCTTGCACATTGACAGTATTTTTGGATAGAATAAAGGAAAATAACAATGAATAATGCAATGTTCTCTCTACGTAAATCATAGATACAATTTATCTCTGGAATTCTTTAAAATATATTTATATCTATTTCTGAACAAGCTTGTAATAAATGTATTTGTATTTAAAGACGTTATGATAGTTGGGATGGTTCAGATTATAGTTTTACCCTATATACAGAGGGGCGCCTGATACAATTTCCTCTTTCATCAGGACTGCAATGTTCTAATAGAACTTTCTTTTCTGCAAACACAACTGTTAAGTATTTTTTAAAATGCTCTTAAGAGCTATCTTAGTGTACTGGCTATACTAGAGCTTTTCTGCATTTTGTGTCAGTGATTTAAATTATGTAGATGGCACTAGCTTGGCGTCCTATTCTTTATTTGGACAATTACCTCAGCGATGCATCCTTTAAAATGGAACTTTTAGCACGATAAACACTGTTGTTCATTGTAGTAGTTATGGTGCAATGAGTCTTTGTGCTCTATCTCCAGGATGTCTTAATTAATGTTTTTTTTTTTGTTTTTTTTTGTAGAGGAACTATATTTGTACAAGAATAACAAAATAAAGGAATTGAAGAATGCTAAGGATGTGTATAAGGCTGTAAAGGAATTGAAGAATGTAAAGGATGTTTATAAGGCTAACACAGTAAAGGAATTGAAGAATGCTCAGGATGTGTATAAGGCTAACACAGTAAAGGAATTGAAGAATGCTCAGGATGTATATAAGGCTAACACAGTAAAGGAATTGAAGAATGCTCAGGATGTGTATAAGGCTAGCACAGTAAAGGTATTAAAGAATGCTCAGGATGTGTATAAGGCTAGCACAGTAAAGGTATTAAAGAATGCTCAGGATGTGTATAAGGCTAACACAGTAAAGGAATTGAAGAATGCTCAGGATGTGTATAAGGCTAACACAGTAAAAGAATTGAAGAATGCTCGGGATGTGTATAAGGCTAACGCAGTAAAGGAATTGAAGAATGCTCGGGATGTGTATAAGGCTAACGCAGTAAAGGAATTGAAGAATGCTCAGGGATGTGTATAAGGCTAACGCAGTAAAGGAATTGAAGAATGCTCAGGATGTGTATAAGGCTAACGCAGTAAAGGAATTGAAGAATGCTCAGGATGTGTATAAGGTAACGCAGTAAAGGAATTGAAGAATGCTCAGGATGTGTATAAGGTAACACAGTAAAGGAATTGAAGAATGCTCGGGATGTGTATAAGGATAGCACAGTAAAGGAATTGAAGAATGCTCAGGATGTGTATAAGGCTAACACAGTAAAGCAATTGAAGAATGCTCAGGGTGTGTATAAGGTTAACGCAGTAAAGGAATTGAAGAATGCTCAGGATGTGTATGAGGTAACACAGTAAAGGAATTGAAGAATGCTCGGGATGTGTATAAGGATAACACAGTAAAGGAATTGAAGAATGCTCAGGATGTGTTTAAGGCTTTCACAGTAAAGGAATTGAAGAATGCTCAGGATGTGTATAAGGCTAACACAGTAAAGGAATTGAAGAATGCTCAGGATGTGTATAAGGCTAACGCTGTAAAGGAATTGAAGAATGCCCAGGATGTGTATAAGGCTAACGCAGTTAAGGAATTGAAGAATGCTCAGGATGTGAATAAGGTTAACGCAGTAAAGGAATTGAAGAATGCTCAGCATGTGTATAAGGTAACACAGTAAAGGAATTGAAAAATGCTCGGGATGTGTATAAGGATAGCACAGTAAAGGAATTGAAGAATGCTCAGGATGTGTTTAAGGCTTTCACAGTAAAGGAATTGAAGAATGCTCAGGATGTGTATAAGGCTAACACAGTAAAGGAATTGAAGAATGCTCAGGATGTGTATAAGGTTAACGCAGTAAAGGAATTGAAGAATGCTCAGGATGTGTATAAGGTAACACAGTAAAGGAATTGAAGAATGCTCGGGATGTGTATAAGGATAACACAGTAAAGGAATTGAAGAATGCTCAGGATGTGTTTAAGGCTTTCACAGTAAAGGAATTGAAGAATGCTCAGGATGTGTATAAGGCTAGCACAATAAAGGAATTGAAGAATGCTCAGGATGTGTATAAGGTTAACGCAGTAAAGGAATTGAAGAATGCTTTCTCTATAAATGGATACCAGGAGACAAAAGGAAAGAGTATTGTGCATGTGTTTGGAGCCTGCTTGTGGTATTGCGTGTGTGTAGAGTGAGCTGGTCGCGGTGTGATATTGTGTAATAAGGTCGGTTTTAGTTGTGTTGTGTTTGTGGTGTAATGTGATGCATATGTGGCTCAGGGACCCCCTCCCGCCCGGCTCTGGAAAGGGGTTAAAACTTACCTTTTTCCAGCGCCGGGCGGGGAGCTCTCCTCCTCCGATCCGCCCCGTCGGCTGAATGCGCACGCGCGGCAATGAGACAGCTGCTAGAGGCTTTGGGGGAAGGCTTAACCCATTGATAAACATAGCAGTTTCTCTGAAACTGCTATGTTTATAAAACAATGGGTTAACCCTAGAAGGGCCTGGCACCAAGACCACTTCATTAAGCTGAAGTGGTCTGGGTGGCTAGAGTGGTCCTTTAAGAGTGTAGTGTGTGTGTGTATGTATATGTATATGTGTGTATATATATATATTTGGAAGTATTGTGTATGTGTGTGGTGCAGTGTGTTGGGGGGGTTCTGTGTGTATGTGAGGGGTGCAGTATGTGTGTGTGTGAGGGTGCGGTGTGTGTGTGAGGGGTGCGGTGTGAGAGTGCTGTGTGTGAGGGGTGCGGTGTGAGAGTGCCGTGTGTGAGTGATGGGTGTGAGAGTGCTGTGTGAGAGAGTGCTGTGTGAGAGTGCTGTGTGAGAGTGCTCTGTGAGAGAGTGCTGTGAGAGAGTGCTGTGTGTGTGAAAGTGCTGTGTGTGATGGTGTGTGCTGTGTGAGAGTGCTCTGTGAGAGTGCTGTGCTCTGTGAGAGTGCTGTGAGTGTGATGGGTGTGAGAGAGTGCTGTGTGTGTTAAAGTGCTGTGTGTGATGGGTGTGAGAGTGCTGTGTGAGAGAGAGTGCTGTGTGTGTGTGAGAGTGCTGTGTGTGATGGGTGTGAGAGTGCTGTGTGTGTGTGAGTGCTCTGTGAGAGTGCGCTGTGTGTGATGGTGTGAGAGTGCTGGGTGTGAGAGTGCTGTGTGTGATGGGTAAGAGAGTGCTGGGTGTGAGTGCTGGGTGTGAGTGCTGGGTGTGAGTGCTGTGTGAGAGTGCTGGGTGTGAGAGTGCTGTGAGAGTGCTGTGTGAGAGTGCTGTGTGAGAGTGCTGTGTGAGAGAGTGCTGTGTGAGAGAGTGCTGTGTGTGATGGGTGTGAGAGTGCTGTGTGAGAGAGTGCTGTGTGTGATGGGTGTGAGAGTGCTGTGGGAGAGAGTGCTGTGTGTGATGGGTGTGAGAGTGCTGTATAAATGTTATTGTGTGTGTGTGTAGGGGGGGGGGTAAATAAAAAAAATAAAAAAGTCATTATTTCCCCCCCCTCCCTTCTTACCTTTAGCCTGGGAGGGGGGTCCGGCACGCTGGAAGGCGGGGTGGCAGTGTTCCCTGGTGGTCCTCGTGGGTGAGTGAACTCTAGCCTGTGAGGCTAGAGTTCACTCTCGCGAGATCCGGTCGTTGCCATGGCAACGCGCCAGATCTCGCGAGAGGAACCCGGCGGTGCTGCAAGTTAGAGCTCCGCCGGATCCTCTCTCCAGCCTGGCTGGCTGGCTCCCTCCCTCCCCGCCGGCGGCCGCATGTGGGCCGGTCAGGGAGATCTTTGATCTCCCCACCGGCCCGTCGTGGCAAACAGCGGGGCCGGCGCTAGGAGAGTGCCGGCCCTGCATAGACCGGCAGGGGAGATCCTGGGACCTCCCCTGCCGGCCTCAGCCCCACGGACACCGCGGCCCACAGGGCATTTGCCCGGTGTGCCCGATGGCCAGTCCGGGCCTGTGTACAAGGCTAACACAGTAAAGGAATTGAAGAATGTTAAAGATGTGTATAAGGCTAATGCAGTAAAGGAATTTAAGAATGCTCAGGATGTATATAAGGATAACACAGTAAAGGAATTGAAGAATGCTCGGGATGTGTATAAGGATAACACAGTAAAGGAATTGAAGAATGCTCGGGATGTGTATAAGGATAACACAGTAAAGGAATTGAAGAATGCTCAGGATGTGTACAAGGCTAACACAGTAAAGGAATTGAAGAATGTTAAAGATGTGTATAAGGCTAATGCAGTAAAGGAATTTAAGAATGCTCAGGATGTATATAAGGCTAACACAGTAAAGGAATTGAAGAATGCTCGGGATGTGTATAAGGATAACACAGTAAAGGAATTGAAAATGCTCAGGATGTGTACAAGGCTAACACAGTAAAGGAATTGAAGAATGCTCAAGATGTGTACAAGGCTAACACAGTAAATGAATTGAAGAATGCTCGGAATGTGTAAAAGTCTGACACAGTAAGGGAATTATAGAATGCTCGGGGTGGGGTTAAGGCTAACGCAGTAAAGGAATTGAAGAATGCTCAGGATGTTTATAATGCTAACACAGTAAAGGAATTTAGGAATGCTCAGGATGTGTATAAGGCCAGCACAGTAAAGGAATTGAAGAATGCTCAGGATGTGTATAAGGCCAACACAGTAAAGGAATTGTAGAAGGCTTGGGATGTGTATAAGGCTACTGCAGTAAAGGAATTGGAAAATGCTTGAGATGTGAATAAGGATAACACAGTAAAGGAATTGTAGAATGCTCGGGATGTGTATAAGACTAACAAAGTAAAGGAATTAAAGAATGCTCGGGATGTGTAAAAGGATAAAGCAGTAAAGGAATTGAAGAATGCTTGGGATGTGTACAAGGATAAAGCAGTAAAGGAATTGAAGAATCACCATTATGTGTATAAGGCTAACACAGTAAAGGAATTGAAGAATGCTCGGGATGAGTATGAGGCTACTGCAGTAAAGGAATTGGAAAATGCTCAGGATGTGTATAAGGCTAACACAGTAAAGGAATTGAAGAATGCTCAGGATGTGTATACGACTAACACAGTAAAGGAATTGAAGAATACTCAAGATGTGTATACGCCTAACACAGCAAAGGAATTGAGGAATGTTTAGGATGTGTATAAGGCTAACGCAGTAAAGGAATTGAAGAATGCTCCGGATGTGTATAAGGCTGACACAGTAAAAGAATTGAAGAATGCTCAGGATGTGTATAAGGCTAACACAATAAAGGAATTGATGAATGCTCAGGATGTGTATAAGGCTAACACAGTAAAGGAATTGAAGAATACATCAGTGTATAGTAAAGAATTAAAAAGTACATCTGTATGACTTCTTGAATTCCAAATTGGCATACTAGATAGACTAGTTCTCTCTTATGGTTTGAATAAGGCACATTTCTTTAGATATTGGTTTCTATGACATCACTGTGTTGGTTCTTACCCTTTCCTGCAATACGATGTCCCAGTGGAAAGCTTTTGACCGTTTCTGTATATTCCGGGAATTATTCGGTTTATGTAGTTGTTCGGGTAACGGAGGTGGCAAAAGAATAGGAGGGATCATGCCTTGTGGTAGACTTTGAGCAATGCTTATTTCTGGTTTTGAGGTATCTTCCTGGTGAATGATCTTATCAAAAAGAATGCTGGAGTAAACAGTATCAGAAACATTACTTGTTTTTAAATTGTTTTGTACCTTGTTGACAGCAAGCAAGTCTGGTGGAAGAAGTTCTGGAGTTGTCTGGTTGCTTTTGATATCCAATATGACCTCACTGGAATTGCTGTTACATTTGTTAAGAGAACTTGGAGGGTTCTGAGAGCTATATTCCTGTAGGAGGGACACCCAGTCATCTCTCATACCCAGGCTTTTTTCACGATTCCTGGTCTGCTCATTCAATGGAATACGAAACCTAGAAAGAGGAAAGACAGTACTAAGATAATGTTTAATCAGAACACGAGGGACAAAACAAGGCTAATTTAATGTTTATTGCTACTTTTGTACGTTTCACTAAAACAGGAGATATGATTTTTTTCAAGGATATGCAAAACGTTTATATATCAACAGCAATAATATGGTGCTTGACGGAGCAATATGATAGAAACATTTAAATACATAAAGGGTGTGACAGAACCATCTGTCTGCTTGGATTTTTACCACGTTCGTCTGTTTGTCTCCCGTTCGTATGAATGGCTGGTTTCTATAGCCCAGCCATTCGAATGACTCTTTTTCCCGAACAAACCTGCCGAACGAACGGCCACCCAAGTGAGGAGTGTGCTGCTGGTTAACGAAGTGATCCCAATTAGAACGTTGTGGTTAACCGCAGACACTTCTCAATTAAACCGAATTCAGGGTGGTCGTCGTTCGTATGTCGACCACGAGGCAGCGGCCATTTTAAATCACACGAACGCTCAGCGGTGTTTGGCTCTAATTCTATGGAACTGAAAACGGACACTTTTTCTGCCGAACACCGCTGAAACAAGGGAACGCCTGGCTGCCTCCACGAAAGCATGCGAACACCGGCCGTTCGGGAGATTGAGAGCATACGAAAAGACTTAACCCAGATAGCCTCCCATGGAGTCATTCGTATACCGAAAGACTGTAAGAACTTTGACTCCATGGCGATTGAACTATGTGTGTGGGATCTGAGCGCTATTCGCTAATAATATGCACTCAGATCCAGGCTATCTGGGGACATGTAATACGAATGGGAAATGTTCAGTTTTCATGTAGTTATGTATTTTTATGTCTTTTATTATTTTATGTCTAAGATGGCGACTGTCCTTGTCCTGGAGTTAATTGAGTTACTTGGTAATTAACTCCAGGGCAGAGGGGAGGGAATCATAATGCACTGTGGGTAAAATATGTGACTGTGTGTCTGAAATGTCCCTCTATCTGTCTGTAGTTTAAGTCTCCCATTTGGTCCCCTAGGGGAGTGTCCACCAGGTGGGAGACCTGCATAAGTATGGGCAGGTAGCCCACAGTAAAACCAGATTCTGTTTGACCCTCAATGCGGAGCTTCTGTCTCGTTATTGGGGGGATTTCTTCTTCACGTTTAGAGACTGCTGGATGGAACGAAAGCCGCTTGGGGAATATTGCTGTTCGACAGTTACCAGCAGTTCGTGTATTGCCGTTCGGGAGTTTGGAGCCGTTCACGGAGCTCGGTCGGGAGATTGCCGCTTCCCCTGCATTTGGTTCGTGTGTTACAGATTAAGCGAACGGAGACTGTACTGCAGCCGGGGAAGGTATACTAAACGGCGGTTTGGCTTAAAGACACTGGAGGTGTCTTAACAAAGGGAATCAACACAGTAAATGAGGAGACTATATTTAAAAGAAGAAAAATAATATATATATGTGTATATATGAGAGTAAAACCACCAAGAGCTGTATAACTGGGTTCCGGACATAGGACTAGGCTGTTAGGATATGCAGAGAAGCCCAATGCAGCAGAAGGAGGGGAACATGAGCAACAGCTGGAGAGCATAACACACTTAGACAGTGGGGTAAAGGCACAGCTGCAACAGGTATCCTCTTATCTGCAGCCCTTTTATCAGTTGCCCTGAGCATAGAGGCAGTCCATGCAAGTGTGTGGAGGGGTAGAAGTCGGTGTTTGGTCGTCGAGTTCATGGAACTCAAATCGGACACACGCCGGCACAAACACAGCTGAACTTTTACCTTCTCCAGAACTTCCCCATTTCGACCACCACTTTAACATTGGCTATTTGCACGAACGGCCCCGTTCGTGCATTCAAACAAAACTTAGCATTAGAAATAGACTGACCGCACAGCCTAAATCTGTGGAACTATTTTGGGCATGAAAGCCATGCTTGCAGTCGGTCAGATATGACTTCCAGGAATTTCCTGAACCCCTGCTCTGATCTGGGTGAATTTGGGATATGTTGTTCACCCAGATTAGGGCTATCCAAGGATGTATAAATTGTGGGGATATGTTGGAGTTTTGGGGTGTTTCTGTACTTTGGGTAAAATTGTGTATTTTCTGCCTGTGGATAATTAGGTTATTCTATTAGCTAGCTTAATTATATCACAGGAAGAGGGGAGGGATTGCCCACTGTATGTGGTAGTGTTCTAATGTAAAACTCTGTTTTGATTGGATCGTAAAATGCATGTCCTGTGTTCCACAAGATCCACCTGGGTGGTAACCTTGTGGGAAAATACTGTATAAAAGAAACCAATGTACCATTAAACCTTCTGTTCTACTTCACCCTCAATCTAGAGCCTTCTCTTACTAAGGGGAATCTGCGGTACCCATTCAGGGTGCCAGGTGATTAGTTACAAGGGAAGACTGGAGAGCTTAACCCTGATACATGGACCGCGTATGGCCCATTCCTGGAATCTGCAGTGGAGTCTCCGATTCGAAACTCTGCAAGCAGGCCGCTTCAGTGGGGTTGCTCCCTCCGCCTCTGCAGGGTCCACCAAAAGCATTCACATATGCAGGGCCAGATTAAGAGCCCATTGGGCCTGGTGCTGACAATTATGATGGGGCCTAATTACAGAATCTTATCGACCAAAAACACTAAAACAGTCATACCTCTCAAGCGTCATGTATCTGATGGAGTTGGTGTTGGAGGGAAACTCAAAGGATGCAGCTATAAGAAAATACATACTCTATGCTAATCTATTAATCTAATTTATGCTTTCATCTTTCAGGTAAATCCATACCCCCTAACAGCAGTGTCCAGTGAAGCAGGAAGTGAATGGGAGGGGTAAAAGAGAGGGCCACTGCGTATCACGTAACCAGAAGTTAATTTTTTAAATACCTTATCTTATAGTTAGGATAGCCTTATGCCTATCCCACGCATGCTTAAACTCCTTCACTGTGACTGCAAGATAAAAGGAAATACCTGGGGACACTTGGGGACACTGGGAGAAATGGGGTCACAGACATTGGGACACAGACATGTGGGGAAACTAAGACACTAGGGACACTGAGAGACATGGGAACACAGACACTGGGAGACTAGGGGACAGTGGGAGACTAGGGGACATTGGGAGACTAGGGGACAGTGGGAGACTAGGGGACACTGAAACACTGGGGACACTGGCTGGGAGGCATGAGGACACTGGGAGACATGGGGCACTTGTGGACATAGACATGGGGATACTGGGAGACATGGGAACACTGAGACATTTGGGGACACTGGGAGGCATGGGGACACTAGGGACACAGACACTGGGAGACATGGGGACACTGAGACACTACGGACACTGGCTGGGAGACATGGGGACACTTGGGAGACACAGACACTGGGAGACATGGGAACACTGAGACACTAGGGACACTGGCTGGGAGACATGGGGACACTGGGAGACATGGGGACACAGACACTGGGAGACTATGGGACACTCGCTGGGAGACATGGGGACACTGGGAGACATGGAGACACTGTGTCCCTAGTGTCTCTGTGTCCCAATGTGTCTACCTATGTCTCACAGTGTCCCCAAGTGTCTCAGTGTCCTATAGTGTCTAAGTGTCCCCATGTGTCCTCTAATGTCTCAGTGTCCCCATGTCTCCCTGCTGCCTTTCCCCCCATCCCTCACTTCCCTAAGCTGTAGTCTGTCTCTGCAGACTGGGAGCTGCTGTCTGGACTCTCTGTAGCCGTTCCCCTGCGTAAATTCCTATCCCTGCCTCTCTCCACACACAGTGACCCCTACTGGCCGGTGCTGGTATTGCAGAGTAATCTCCATTTATACTGAAAAAATATTTGCATTTGTATTGCTGGTATTACTGCAATACCATCATGGCCAGGCAGCCTCAAATACCGTCTGTGCCTAAAAATACCAGTCAGTCTGCAAACCTATGAGTAGTGTGTGTAAAAAAATTTTTTTTTTTTGTTTGTTTTTTAAATGGGCCTATTCCATGGGCCTGGGCCTGGGCCTGGAGCTGCAGCTCCATCAGCCCCTATGTTAATCATGTCAAATACTCTATGAAAGCCCTCTTCCCATCGAGTAAATGCACTAAGCCTCAACCAGTTGAGGGATACAGCTTCACCACAACATGAAGATTCAGACTCAGAATCTGCACCACCAACGCCCAAGATATAGCAAACACTTGTGGTAATTACAGGTTTTCGGTTGGCAGAATTTTACTATCCCTTAAAGCAAGATTTACCAGGAGCTCAAGCCTGCTGCATCCTCTCAGATTTTAAATGCATACCCATCAATTTGTAAGAATTATGTATTTAAGTTAAAGGTTAGGTGAAGTAAAGGCATTGGAAACTTTCCCATCAGATGAAAACCTAGAAGTAGCAAGTGGGAATGGGATTTTTTTTAGATATTAAAGCACAATTTAAGCCCAGACATTAGACATATTTATGCCACAAATCCTACACCTGACCCAGGCTGGCATAGTGCCGCTACTTCCTAAAATACATGATGCTAATTTTAGCAAATAATGGCAGTTTAATGGCTGACAAATGTACAGCTAGAGACACTGAGTTACCAGCAGTCACTACTATAAAGCCAGTCACTAACAGGCCCTGGGAAAAAAATTATCTTCCAGCCCCATAATGCACTGTGCTAGCATAGTGCGCAGATATGGAAGTGGGGAAAAAAAATGAAAACTATCACGCAAACATAAAAGAAAGCACTCATAGGGCTTCAAAATAAACAAAAGAGATGATTTGTTGTAAGCAGACGTGCATTGGCATATAATCAATGTTTCAGTCCAACTACCTAGACATATTAAGGAAAGTTTCATAATTGGACTGAATTTGTGAATGTATTTTATTGCACAGCAGTAGTGATGTCCCGAACTGTTCGCCGAACGGTTTGCGAACGGTTCGCTGCGAACAGTTCGCTGCGAACGGTTCGCCGCGGACACATCATTGAGTAAACTTTGACCCTGTACCTCACAGTCAGCAGACACATTCCAGCCAATCAGCAGCAGACCCTCCCTCCCAGACCATCCCACCTCCTAAGCTCACTAAGAATGCAGCTTCACAATGGATGCTGTCCAGGAGGTGGGAGGATCTGAGAGGGAGGGTCTGCTGCTGATTGGCTGGAATGTGTCTGCTGACTGTGAGGTACAGGGTCAAAGTTTACTCAATGATGAGTCCGTGGCGAACCGTTCGTGCGAACCGTTCGCGAACCGTTCGGCGAACAGTTCGGGACATCACTACACAGCAGTAATAAAATGACATTATCTTGCTCATTTTGAAGTAACAAGAGTGTGTTCTTCACTTTGGCTTACAACTGGATGATCTCAGTCAATTGCCATAGGAAAGCATTGGGAGGCTATTGCGCATGTGTGGCAAAACGCTGCGCTTCACCGCACCAATCAGCATCTCCTCATAAAGATGCAATGCATCTCTATGGGGAGTGTTCCGCACATCCATGCAGAGTGCAGAGATGCTCAACATAGGTGCTGCACACTGTGCAGCACTGGAATAGGAAGCAGCTCTAGTGGCCGTCTGAGTGACTGTCACTAGAGATGTTCCTAGGCAGCAATGTAAACATTGCTTTTTCTCTGAAAAGGTAGAATTTACAGTGCTCAGCATACAGGGACAGGCTATAGACAACAGAAACATAACATTAAACTGTAGAAGTTCTGGTGACTATAGTGTCCCTTTAATACGAAGTCTTTCTCTTAATGGTCGACTAAATTACAGGGAGAGCAGGAGACAAAAGTGAAGATGCACTTTGTTTGTGTCTTTCTCCCCCAAGTCCCTTTCATGTGTCTCTTAGCCCCAGCCCCTTTGTCTCTTTCTCCCCTTCCCCAGCCCTATTGTTAGTCTCTTTCCCAGGCTGCAGCACTTCTGTGTGTCTCTTTCCCCACAGCTCCTTTGTGTGTCTTATTCTCCCCTTTCCCATCCCTTCTCCGAGTTTCTTTCCCTGGCCCCAGCAACTCTGTGTGTCTCTTTCCCCACAGCTCCTCTGTGTGTCTAATTCTCTCCCTCCCCAGCATCTCCTTGTGTCTTTTTACTCCTCTGCCCCACTATGTGTCTCATTTCACCCCCCCCAGCCTTACATGTGTATCATTACCCCTGCCATTCCTCCGTGCTTCTAAATCCATCCCCCCAGACATCCATGTGTCTCAATCCATCCCCCCAGACCTCCATGTATCTCATTAGCTCCCTTAGCCCCTCCATGTGTCGTATTAGCCCCTCCATATGTCTTATTAGACCACCAGCCTTACATATGTCTCATTAGCCACCATCCCTCCATGTTTCTCAACCCATTCCCCAGCCCTCTATGTGTCTCAATCTATTTCCCCTAGCCTTCCAGCCCTATCATTACCCCACTCAAGCCTCCATGTCCGTTATTATCTCCCTCAGTCCCTCCATAGGTCCATATAGCTCCTCCAAGCCCTCCATGCGTTCCTATACTCTCTCTCAGCCCTCACTGTGTCCCTATACCCCCTCCCAAACCTTCATGTGTCCCAATACCCCCTCCCAGCCTTTCATATGTTCCTATAGCCCCCATCCCCCTTGTGTCCCATTAGTCCCCCCAGCCCCATGTGTCTCATTAGTTTCCCCGGGTGTCCCATTAGTTCCTCCCCAGCCCTATGTGTCCCATTAGTTCCCCCCATGTGTCCCTATACCCCCCAGTCCCCATGTGTCCCATTATAGTTTCCCCCAGGTGTCCCATTAATTCCCTCCAAGCTCCCATGTGTCCCTTTAGCTCCCTTCCAAGCCCCCATGTGTCCCATTAGTCCCCCTCAGCCCATTAGTCCCCCCAACCCCCATGTGTCCAATTGTTCCCCTAGCCCCCATGTGTCCCATTAGTTCCCCCAGCCCCATCTGTCCTATTAGTTCCCCCATGTGTCCCTATAGCCCCCCCAGCCCCATGTGTCCCTTTTGTCCCCCCAGATGGCCCCTTAGTTCCCTCAGCCCCATTTGTCCCACTAGTTCCCCCTATCCCCCATGTGACCCATTAGTTCCCCCCCAGCACCCATGTGTCCCTTTAGTTCCCCCCAGACCCCATGTGTACCATTGGTTCTCCCCCATCTTCCCCAGTCCCCATGTGTCCCATTAGTCCCCCAGCCCCTATTTGTCCTATT
This sequence comes from Pelobates cultripes, assembly GCA_933207985.1. Lineage (NCBI taxonomy): Eukaryota > Metazoa > Chordata > Amphibia > Anura > Pelobatidae > Pelobates > Pelobates cultripes. Next base: position 262,510,033 of record OW240917.1, read on the forward strand.
AGTCCCCCCACCCCTAAGCTCTCCCTGTACCTTGCTGTAGCATGGCCGAGCAGGCAGACCGCGGTGGAGGAGCTCCTGCTCACTGTACCCGGTCTGACAGGAAGCACTTCCTGTCAGACCTGGTAGGGGAACAGAAGCTCCTCTACTTGTGGTTTGCCTGCTCAGCCACGCTACATTCTGTGACCGTGTCACGGCTGCTAGTGTGGTCCAACACGCAGAAACTATGTAAACATATACATAAAAAAGGAAAGGAAATAAAAGGACAGAGCGTAAACTGGACCTTAGAATGGCCGGACTAATACACTAGAGATAGAGAATGGTCAAAGGGAAAGCCAAGGTCAAGGAAGCCAGAAATACTCAGATATCATTTAAACAAGCCAAGTCAGGGGAAGATCAGGATACCAGGAAGTCAGATTCACAAAGATAAACACACTTTCGGGAACCAGGAACAGGAAACCACGACAGGGCAAGGAACTGGAGTGAATTAGGGATTTAAATATCCCTCTCTGGGCTCTGATTGGTCAGAGGGTGACCAATGACCCCAGAACGTGCCTGTGCGTCGACGTTGTGACGTCACGTGCACGTCCGTATAAATTTGAGGGGCAGAGCTTGTGATCGGCGCGACCACGTGGTCAGCGCCATCTTTGATCTGGGCGCAACGCCCAGAAGACACGGAGGAGCGGTTCCCGGCTCGCCAGTGAGCAGGTAAGCTCACAATATCGGCGGGGTTGTGCCGGTCGGTCACGGCTGCGCCATGCGGCAGGCCGGGAGCCGCAACAGACCAGCAGGAGGGGAGCACGTCCCCTCCTGTCAGTTACTCTGTAATTTCACTGAGGGGCCTGCGCGGTGTGCACAAGGTGGCCACGCATCTCCTGGCATCCCGGTGGCCTATTCTGGCCCTGCTTATGGGAGAACTGGGGACAACCCTGTTGGCTAATTTTAAACACTGCAGGTGAGCCTCCCGATTGATAAACTGATAACCCTGGTGCAATCTCAATGTTGGTAAAAGCTATAAAGGAGGATTGTTGGACTCTCTTTGATGAACATAGCGCTGGTCTGCTGTATCTAATATTGACATTATTTTTTATTGTTTTATGCCAGGAAAAGCTGTACACATACACCTATGCCATGATACCACAAGTCAGACTAGTAAATCTCTCCCATCTTTTAAAAGAAACACAAGCAGACAACGTTCCTAGCTTACGCTGGCTTTTACGTGCACTAATAAATCAAGTCCATAGGGTAGAGTTGCCAAATTATGTTATGAATGTTTTATTAACACTTTCAGGGCTAGACTTACTCCATAGAGCTAACACTGGAGACAACATCTCGAGCCTCAGTTATCCAGCCTTAGATGTTTGAGTCAATCTTAAAAATCTTTTTAATACTCTGCTATTTTTACTCCTTTAAGACTTTAAATAATGCATGAGCTATGCTAGTCCCTTGGTTTCATTAGGTTTAATAAGCATCCTAATAAATTATCTCATCCATGACTGCAACCTCCCTGTCATTAACTCACTATAAGTTATTTTTAAAGAGTTTTCTTTCTGCCCCATTTACCTCCCAACAAGTGTTGAAAATATAATATTTTCTATATGAATATTGATCGTTAACTTAATAGCATTTGCCAAGCTGTATTGTTACTTGACGTAGTTTACGAGAAAATATGAATTGGGCTTCAGAATGTTCTAAAATACATTTTAACTGCTGGAGCTACAAATATATCTCATTAAACTGAGACAACTAAAAATATCAGATAGTTATGTTTCTGGAGAGGGAGGCACTCTGCTGAATCTGACCTTTGCAGACTGCGCTAATTGCTCGCACAATTCCAGCGAGAAGCTGAATATTTGCCATTATTTGACTCAGCAATATGTTTACCTTTTATGTAGATATAGAACAGGGATAAGAAAATCTGCCTCCTGGAAGAGCTGGGCAACTTTATTTGGACCCACACAGACGAAAGGTCATGGGTTTTTGTATTTAATATGCTTATTAAGCCATTTTGGTCTCTAAAGTTTAGAAATTTGAATAAAGAATTGAGGAAGGGCAAAACAGTTCTGAACTTTTACTGATGCTTTAGTTTAAAACACCTATAAATGGCCAGTGGGGAATTCCCCCAGAAATGCCTTTTTTGAGAAAACGTTACTCCAGTTGTGATAATGTGAAGCTAGGGAAACTTTCCAAGGGTAAACGTGCAGAGCTCCTGCGAGGCGAGGGTGCAATGTGTGCTTGTATAAACATTCTCGCACAGAAGAAATATGCATTCTCCTGTAAAATTAGCAAATTGTATTGTATTGTAAACTGGTTAACCCTTAACACCTGTGCAATAATCATGCTGTCTAATCGGTATCTTGATATGCCACACCTGTGAGGTGGATCGATTATCTCGGCAAAGGAGAAATGCTCATAAAAAATGGGGGCAAAAACAAAAATGTTGTATTTATAATTTTGTTCAGTGTATGTACAGAATTGTAGCACCTATATTAAAGGGTTACACCATGAGTCTGTAAGTGCAACATATAGAGTTTTACCCCTCTGCATTCAGAATTGTAATTTCACCTCCCGTCAGCCTGAGAATGTTAGTCATTGGCTGAGAGTGATCAGAGTGGTCAGCCAATGAATGGTGATGGCTGCAGAACATTAGAAGCTGGAAGCACGTCGCCGGGCCACCAGGTGGCATCGGAGCCCAGCTGGCACTATTGCTAAATGGATTGCCCCCTTACCAAGGTACCGAGCCAGGGAACTCATAGCGTCATAACCACTACAGAGGGTTGTAGTGATTATGATACTAGGATTAACTCTATATGTGCTAATAATTTATTCAGTGACTCAAATAAATATGTATTAAGGTATTTATTTAAGTCAGAATAACTTCATAGTGATGGAAGTTTATTAGTTAAAATACATCATATCTACTTTAAAGATAAATTATTATCTTTCACCAGCTTTTGAACTACACATCTGGTTTGGGGGGTATGTGAATTTTAGCCAAAGTTCTAAATTACACCCTTCTAGAGAAATAAAACAGTATTTTTTAAAGTTCAGAATGGATGCTAATTACTTAGAATGTAAATTTAAAGTACTTAGCATTGTTACATCCGTGTTTGATCTGTTACAAAGTGTTTCATTTGCAACATTGCACATTGTTGTTTATCGCTAGACAATTTTCCATGCTGGAAATTTGCAACTTGCATAACGGAGCAAGATTTTTTTAAATGTACTTTTAAGATTTATGGTGACAATGTAACCAAATTTCATTAGCGAACAAACTACTTCACAGCCAGACCAGCATTACATTTAATTCAGGCCAGTAAATGCCAGGTATAATGAAATAATGACACTAAGCAAACTATGTTTTAAAATGACTCTCTCAAAAACGTGAGCTCTAAATGGGAAATAAAAATGCATTAACCCCTTAAGGACCAAACTTCTGTAATAAAAGGGAATAATGACATGTCACACATGTCATGTGTCCTTAAGGGGTTAAACAAACATCTTTTCACTTTACATGTAAAATTACAAACGTGTGTATTTGCAAAGAAAATAAATGTCCCTTTAAGGGACAACTCGCTAAACACACAATGTTTATCAAAGAGCAGTGGTGTAATAGATACAATAGAATTCTGAAAATCAATCCACTAACAGTCATGTGAAAATAATGCAATGGTTTTACATATCAGGACAAAATATCAATCATCTGTTCCTGTTCCCAGATCTTAAAATTAGGTAAACACCACCCTAAATAGACAACACATGACATATTACACAGGGTTTACTTAACACAAATAATGCCAAACTGGAGAAGCCAAGTGTGAAAAACGAATGACACCATAGGATTCAATACCTTGTAGAATCACCTTCAACAGCAATAACTTGAAGTAATTGTTTTTTGTATGACTTTATCAGTCTCTCACATCGTTGTAGAGGAATTTTGACCCACTCTTCTTTACAATGTTGATCAGTTCAGTGAGGTTTGCTGGCATTTGTTTATACACAGCCAGTGGCATAACTATAAACCACTGAGTCCCGGTGTGAAAATTGCCATGGGGCCCCCATGTGTTTCATTCTCTTCGCAACCCCTCTGTGTGTCTCATTCCACCCCCAAGCCCCTCTGTGTGTCTCATTCCACCCCCCAAGCCCCTCTGTGTGTCTCATTCCACCCCCAAGCCCCTCTGTGTGTCTCATTCCACCCCCAAGGCCCTCTGTGTGTCTCATTCCCTCTCCAGCCCCTCCATGTGTCTCATTCCATCTTCCCAGCTCCTCTGTGTGTCTCATTCCCTCTCCAGCCCCTCCATGTGTCTCATTCCATCTTCCCAGCTCCTCTGTGTGTCTCATTCCACCCCCCAAGCCCCTCTGTGTGTCTCATTCCCTCTCCAGCCCCTCCATGTGTCTCATTCCATCTTCCCAGCTCCTCTGTGTGTCTCATTTCCGACCCCCAGCCCCTCCATGTTTCTTATTCCCTAGACCCCATGTGTCTCTCAATCCTAACCCCCCCATCACCTCCATGTGTCTATCTCACAAAACCGCCATCACCTCCATGTGTCTCTCTCCCCTAGCCCTCCCCCCATGTGTTTCTCTAATCTAGCCCCCACTCACGCAAAACAAGTCCAAATCACCACCTCCTCCTGTGTTTTGTTTTTGGCACTGTGCATTATGGCCAAACATCTCTACTTTGGTCTCATCTGTCCAAAGGACATTTTTCCAGAGGTCTTGTTGATGCTTCAGATGCAACTAGCAATCCTAAACTGTGCTGCCATGTTCTTATTAGAGAGAAGAGGCTTTCTCCTGGCAAACAAACCATATTTGCTTATTCTTTTTCTAATTGTATTGTCATGAACTTTAACATTGACATTCTAACTGAGGCTTGTAGAATTTGAGATCAAACTCTTATTTTTTCTCTGAGAAATGCGGATAAAATCCTGACACGGTATAATCTCTCATGTGTTGTTGTTCATCTGATGTTGTATTAACTCATTTTAAGACCTGCTACGTAACAGCAGTGTTATTGTTTCCTGATATGTAAAACTATATCCCATCCCATAACTGTACATCTTAAAGAAATACTCCAATACTCTAAATGTGATGACATACTTTATGTATGAAGAGTGTGTCCTTTTGTTTCATTTTACAAAAAGTGCAGATTTAATAAGAAATTAGCCTTGTTATATGCCCTTTTTTGTCAATCAGACGGCTACAAATCTCATTCATCCTAGCTGGGGAGGACTGCCTGACAACCCAGGAAGTCCCCCTGCTGCCAGTCCAGCCCTCCCAGGCCATGTGATAGCGACGATGTCTGCACACAAGTATTTTGCACCTTCATCCATTTGGGATTTCCTAGTACCTGGGACTTGCTCACAAGTGGACATCGTAGTAGTTTGACTGGCTAAATGTTCCACTCTGCCTGTAAAGAATGCAGGCTCTCTCAGGGACTCCATGGAGAAAAATTTACTTGAACCTTAATAAAGTCTATGTGGCAGTTGGCACGGGCTTTCATCCTGCTGTAGCCACTACCTCAATCTCCTGATTGAATGAGGATGTCAGAGATGGTAGCAGCAGATCATCCTTTTTTTGGCAATTTACAAGACATTTAGCCAGAAACATGACTCTCTGTGTCTGCTAGATGGGCTCTTTGGCTTAGTCCCTGGTCTGCGGAGGTATCTTCCAAGATGAATGTATCAAGAAAACAGCAGAAGGCAGGAAAGCTTGTCTGCCTCAAGACCGAAGGCCCCGGAGATCCTTTTGATCCAAAAGATCCTCAAACTTCTGTTCATTTCAGGGCAATATATATTACAGAACAGGAAGACAATATGGTAGATCTCAACCTTGGAAAAGTGGACATTCTTTTGTCAGAGGAAGATAAGGGGAAAACGAGATGCTTTGTAAAATTTCATTGCATCCCTTCAAATAAAATTAGTTATTGTGAGAGTTTCAAAGTAGAAAGAACTTAATGATTCTACTTCCACCGGTTTCTAACAAGAAGCATCAGGCAGATGGAAACCCATACAAGATCTACCCAAGATCAATGGATTCCTGGAGTCATTCAAAATCGAAGCCCTTCAGTCCTTTATAAAGGTAGTACAATGGATTATGTCTATAGACTTGCATGATACTAATTTCCATGTTCCCATTACCCCACATCATCAGTGATTTCTCAGATTTTCAGTGGAAGGACTCTTGCAATGTCTACATCTTCATCCAGGAAGACAAATGTCTGCAGAAATCACATTTCTCCCTCCCAGTGCATGTTATACCCGGGAGCATGGTTCAAAACAGTCCAAGGCTTAGTACAGATTTTTTTAGAAAGAGAAGTAAGACTTATCAAGTAAGTAAAATGTTGGCTGTCAATATTCTCAACTGAGAGATTTATGAGCCTCTTATGCCTCGTTTAAACTGAGCGGTATGGTTCAGGTCAGTACGGTTCGGAAGGGTTAGAATGGTCCAGCCTATTCATGTGAGCGTTTCCACTGCAAGTTGGACCACCAAGGGGCAAGCAGGGTTTAGACCAAATGCCTAGTATGTCATTTTTCGTGAGCATTGACGTTTTTCTGTCTGCCAATCAATGGATTGTATAGTGTGATGTCAGTAGCTCTGCCCTAACCGTACCGTACCATTTCCTATGGACCTACATCTAAAGGGGGTCCTTATAGGAGGAAGGATACCCCGGATACCTTTTCCCCAACTCCTCTCCATTTTTACTTTCTGAGTAGGTTACAAGAGCCAGTATCAATCACCCTGATAGCTCCATATTGACCACCCAGACCATCGTTTTCACTTCTGCTAATCCTATACAAGATACCTCCATGGTTTCTCTCAAATAGTCCATCTCTCTTCCATCATGGTCCAGTGCTACATCAAAATCCACCTTCCCTCAACCTAAAGGTTTGGATACCGAAAACAAAGGACTTAAAGACGGGTTTGTAGGCTGCACTAATTAATACCCTTCTGACGGTCAGGAAAATGTTCCACCTCGGCTACCTTTTACAGAGTTTGAGATGCCTTTCTACTGGTCAACTTCTAAATAGGTGAACATTAAAAATCCCTCTAACAAGGAGGTTCTAGAGATTGTTCAAATCAGACTTTGTCAAGGGCTGATCTACGTCAAATTAGAGGTACATGCCACAGCACTTTCTGATCTCAGTAATTGTTAATGTATTTTTATATGGAGGTATCTAGATATCTAAAGGCTGTATTAGTATGAAGCCTCCAGTTAAACCATTGCTCCCCATGGATACTTCCCTGGTTTTAAGGGCTCTGAAACCTTCATTCTTTTGACCATATGACTATTTCACCACAGTTGCTTAATATTAAGTTGGCTCTACTGGTGGAATTAGCATAGAAGAGTATGAGATCTTCAAGCACTTTACTGTCTTTCACAATATAGAATATTCCTCAGAGTTGTTCCTGAATTCAGTCATAAAGTGACTACTTCTATTCATATTAATTAGGAAATTATTATTCAAACTCTAAAGCACATTAATGAGAATGAAGACTCAGAAATTAAACTTCTTGTCTTTTTCTAGTTAAATGTCTTAGGATCTATGTCTATAGATTCACTATCTGACGTTCTTCAGATTATCTATTTATCTTTCATAATGTATCAGAAGAGGCCTACCAAGCCTCTATAAAGGTTATCAGCAGTCTTGGCTAATTCAGGCTACTAAATCTCTGGGGTTACAGTACGTGAGGGTCTTTTCCACTAGAGCCCTTTCTCCGTCTTGGGCACCAGTGGCCAAAGTCACCCCAGAACTTATATGTAAAACAGTATTTTATCAGGCATTTTAATGGGGTTGTTAGGGCTGGATAAATTGGCAAGAGTGGGCTTTCAGAATTCACTTACGATATCCTTTGATGTGTGTGTGTGTTGTAACTTTGCACTGATAATGTTGAAGTTTTGTGTATATCTTTTTCTCCCTTGGATATTACCCATTGCTGAGCTGCCATGAATATGGCCAGTAAAAAGGAACATATATTTCTACTTACCGTGATTTTCTTTTTCTGGTCATAGGTCATGGCAGCACAAAGATCCCGTCCTGGGATATTGTTGGAAACCAGACTGAGGGTGGGAGGGTTAGGAGGGGGTAATAATATAAAAGATAAATAATAAAAAGATAATTTAATTTACAAACTCTATATTTAACCCTGTAACTTTACAAAACACCTTGAAACTTGTACATGGGGGCACTGTCGTACTAGGGAGATTTCACTGAATACAAACATGAGTGTTTTAAAACAGTAAAACGTATCATGACAATAATATCATCAGTGAAAGGCCACTAACTTTGGCGAGGGTTTGTAACCAAGTGACTTCTAAAAAAGACTGGACATACCCCATTTTGAATACCCTGGGTTGTCTACTTTTGCACATGGTATGACATGATGGGTATATTTTCATTTCTGGACCTACATACTGTCTGAAAGGCAACATAGGCCCAGAAAAAAATGGTAAATTTTAATGTGTGAAAACTAAAATAGGCCTTATATTTTACTCTGTAACTTTCTAAACTCCTATAAAACCTGTACATGGGGGTTACTGCTGTACTCATCAGACATCGCTGAATATGAATATGTGAAATTTATTTCAGTAAAATCTAACAGTATTATGACATTCACAGTTAAAATGCCATTCAGAACTTGAAACAAAAATTGTTTCTCAAACTTTTTTAGGTTTTATTCATATTAAATTATGTTTTATATTTAAATATTTGGTGTTAAATGAAAGCCCTCTTTACCCTAAATAAAATGATATATAATAGGTGTGGGTGCACTTAATAAGAAAGCGTGAATCATGGTTGAACAGACATATAGCGCGAATTCCAGGTTTTGTTTAAGGGGTTAAATAAATGCAAGTGTCCATAATGCGTATATTTACTAAATAGTGATTTTTTCTTTATTTGGGCAACAAAGTGTCCCTTTAAAATCTAAGAAAAGCATAATTTGTGGGAGGTTTTTTTTACTTTACTGAGCTTGCGCATATTTTTGTATATTTTCCTTAGTAGTAAAAATTGTTTCCATTTTCATTGCCAAAATTGAATTTTAAAGAGATATTTGACTGAAATGGAATAAAGGTTGATTTGTTTCTGATAATACGCTAACATGTGTACTCTATCTACAGGCAAAACTTGAACCAAATCCAGTTTAAGTATTCTAAATGAGTGAAGCGTAATTACTAAAACAATGTATCATTCTAAAAATGTTAAGTTATTTTATTCATGATAAACACATTGCAGGCTTGGTCCCTGGGGCCTTTTGTGTTTGCTTGCAATATCGTTCTCTAATTACTATACTTGAGGGGATAGCACACTTTGCAGGTAAGCCTGAAATACTCCGAATGTCCTGTTATTTCTGGAAATCACAAATGCCGTTTTAGTGCTAAACAAATCATTGTTTTTATAACACGATTCTTAAGGAGCCTGTATTCCAAAACAAACTGTTATTAGTTAACCCATTCTCTAGCAGCTCATGTTTATATTGCATTGGATACTGTTGGAATATAGAACACATTTCCTTTAAAGCTGTAACAGTTCTCACTGACTGTCTCGCTCTAGTCTAGAATAATGTTCATCCAGGAAAATTGTGTCAACGCCTGTTTACTATTTTGCAACAGCATCCAGAATGGATGGAATTGCATTGCAGAGGAAAAGAATGAAAGTTTTAGTCTTTCAAATCAATTTCAGCATAAACACGAACACAGTGCTGGCATTTCTGCAGTCTACATCCCAAACATAGCTGCAGAATCCTTCCACATCCCTATGAGAAGAGCATTGGAACACAAAGTGCTTTCCCTGTGCCATGTTTTGTATGTGCTAATCGTAGTATTATTGCTATATTCGAAATCACTACTATCTCTATAACGCAATATTTCTACAATATGTAAATACAACAAATATATATGTTTGTGCTCGGAATTTATCTAATACGTAATGGAATGGAATGTAGAAAGAGAAGCAAAGGTGGTTGAGGTGTGCCGAAACCAACATACAAGTAGGCCTGTAAAAGAGGGCCCACAAAGGTGAATTGTTAATATAGATGGGTGTAGGTGGGTGGGGACAAACAGCTTGCACGACAAAGGTAAGTAGGGGGTAGGGTTTATATAGGATCATAACTCCTCCCACAAATTCAGGCCAAATGGCCTTCCAACTTGTGCTCGGAATTTATCTAATACGTAATGGAATGGAATGTAGAAACAAAAGCAAAGTTGGTTGAGGTGTGCCAAAACCAACATACAAGTAGGCCTGTAATAAAAAAGGGCAAAAGAGGATTCAAACAAAACACACTTTACTGCAAGTTTATACAGCTTGTGTACTGAAAGCTAGTAAGGAGCTTTTACTCTGAATGAGGTATATATGTAACTAAGCTGAGGATTACCTGTGGCCCCATCACCTAGTGATGTGGACTGGGGTGCAAGAGCTTGAAGCCGCTGATGCAGCGCTTCTGCGAAAAAGAGAGACCAGCGAAGGAAGCCATGATGTAGCTTACCTTAATGGAATGTTTAGACGTGAAGTAATGGATTAGAACTGATAGTGTGTGGCTGACCTTGGATACGTAAAACGGATTGACAGCATAGGAGGTATAAATAAGAAGCTTGATTTGTAGGTCTAGAGGAAAAGGCAAAAAGTACAATAGTTTAAAAAAGTCTTGAATCAAGCAAACTCTACTTGTGACATGGAACAATATACAAAGCCCTGGCGTGAGTGATAGAGTAGTCGTGAAACTGCGTGAAGCGTGCGTACCTGTATGAGGTGTAACTGTGTGCTTAGTCCAAGATTATCTCATGAAAAGGTGGTATCCTGGATGGTATGTAGTAGGTCGTAGGGAGTGCCTGAAAGAAGACATTAAACTGAGCGTGAAAGAGCGTCAGCGGCTGTGTTGTGGACACCAGGAATGTAAAAGCAGACTAAAAAGAGCTGAGAGGTTGCTGCCAGCCAAGTCAGCCTGTGAAAATTGCCACAAAAATGGTTAGCGAGGATGGCCGCCTGAATGTAGGCCAGGTGCCATAGTGAAGGGTGAATAGATAGTAGATTAAAGGCGTTGGATAAGTCCATCTTGCTCAACCAAGCCTTACTACTTGCTAAGTGATAGCTTGTATGGCATGATCGATTTGCGTAGTGCAGTGAGAACTCCATAGCGGGAATGAGGGAGTTTGATGCTGGGAATGGATGTAGAGTGTGGTGTGGAAGAGGTCTATGATCAGACGTAATATAGGGTATAGTGAATTGCTACCTCAATGGGAATGGTACGCCAAGATGAGAAGTGTGAAGACCTGAAGGAGGCGATCGTGAAACCAGCGTATGACTGCTGTGAACAGAAGGTGGTCCACCGTAAGAGGGTCAATGGGTGCAGATAATAGGTTAGGGCATACGAGTGTACCTGTGGGAATGGCGATAAGGCCTGTGTGAACCCCTGTGAGAAACCCAACACCAGAATCTACCAGATGCCTAGCTGGGTGTAAATGCAGATAGTATATCAGGATAACAATGTTAACCTTAGTTGGGCTTATCTTAGGTGACAGATGGGCTGCGTATGTGGACTAGGTGTAGGTTCTGGAGTAGATGTGCAAAACCCTGCATGTAGTTAAATAGCATACCCCAGTATTAAATTCAAAGTGCGCCCGAGCCCTCCCCAGAAATGAAATGGTCAGCCCAGCTTGTCCCTCTGGCCGCCTCCCTGACTAGTGCGTGGGGTGAAGGGGTGGTGAGAAGTGGAAGTAGCTGTCTCTATGCGAGAGGCAATGATAAACAGAGGAATGGATGTGGGTGTCACTCTTTGGACTAGTGAAATGTCACCAAGAATATAACCTTTGTACTGTAGGGAGTCTTGTGAAGTTAAGTAGTGATGTTAGTTTAACGTCCTTTCCATCGAGAATTACTTTCTCCATGGCAATTGGAACAGGGTGGGCCAGTGAGACATATGGAGTAGTGATAGTAGGTAATGGGGGACGTGGAGAGAAATGAGGGGTAAGCAAGACTGTATGACCTAGATCGCCAGGTGAGGGCCTGCCGGGCTTAACGAGACACCTGGTGTGGCTATCAGCCTGTTAATCATTTGGAGGCTGGCCAGGATAGCAACCGGGGTCTCCTGATTGGAATCTGAGGAGTAAGCCTTGTGAACTAGAGCCGGGCCTGGGAACATTTGGCTGAGCCATCGTGAACCAGTGTAGTTCTGCCTTACTGGCAGTGGCTGGGAGGGGATACCCCTATGTCAGAGCTCTGCTGATATTTTTTGGAATGTACCAGAATCTCAGGTAACTGAGGGTAGAAGAGGTGAGGGATTCCCATGGAGACCCAGGCCAGACTGGTGTGCTGGGTATTTTGTCCAACAGCAGATCGATTATCGGGATGGATACTTGTGACATTCTGAAAAAGAAATAATGATTTGGATAAGTAATGTGTCTTAGAGGTAAGGATGAGACCTTCGGAGAACTGGCCTGCTAGCTAGTGCCGAGGCGAAGAATTTACCTAGAGCCAAGTGACAGGTGAAGCCCTGCTAGTGCCAAGTGGCGGAGAGAGGCTCTACCTATGATTTGGGCTGAGGGGATTTTGTGGCCACTTGAACATGGTGGCAGGATGTCGGCCTCTCAGTGACCGTAAGAGATTCAAAACGTGTGGCCGTGACATGGGAAGCCCTAACTGTAGCCCGAAAGAAGGGCAAGCGAGGTGGCTAACTATGATTTGGTCATGGTGCTGAACCTCCGTGTTGAGGTGGGGTGTAGACCTCGCGGGACCGTAGTATTACTTAGAATAGCTAAGGCCAGAGCCTAACCCTCAGTGCCAGTTCTCAAGCCTGATGGAGCTTGTCTCTTAGAATGGTGTTATATAACGTATGTAGATACTTAACCTTGAGTGTTTGCCCTCTTTATTTGGGCAACGCGCCGGACGATTACAATATATTCTTGCTTCTGCAGGGAACGTGCCCGGTCCGGGAAACCTTAGGGGGAAAAAAGATGCTAGTGGGCCTGAGGTGTGCCACTAATATAATGAGTGTAAAAATGTTGGACATATGAGAAGGTGTGTATCAGAGATACTGTAACGTACGAACGTGGGTAAGCTGAGGGACCTGAATGTTGGTCCGTAAATTAGACACAAGTCTCTGGGTTCCCATAAATGTGAATTTTTTGAATGATACGAAGGCAAAGTGAGGCCTTAAGGAGAAACGTAATCGTAGTGAGTAATATTACCAATACCTGATACGGCAATGCAGGGAACCAGGTAGCCTGTAGGTTGTCGATGGCTTAGTACTTGGTGAACTGTGGTAATGATATGTAGAAATAAATGACAAAACATGTACCGTTAAATATAGTAGTAATACGGTGGATTATGATTATGAGATTGTTGTTGACATTTTGTGAGGAATCTTAGCCCAGGTACGTTTTGAAATGTAGAGCCCACTTTGGGAGGTGGGGGGCTGTATGAGGCCGTGGAGGCTGAATGAGGCCTCAAGGGAAAACGTAAAATGGTAAACCTTCTTACCTGTTACCAAAATGCAGGATACTGGGTGCCTCTTCTTGGAGCTCTGTTTGAAGAAAAGTATAAGTAGTAGCTAGGTGGTGTAGGTTTGTGTGATTGATGTTTTAAACGCCGTGAGGAATCTCAGAACTGGCCTTTTAGAAGTTTAGAACCCACTTTGGGAGGTGGGGAGGCTGAATGAGGTCGTGGAGGCTGAATGAGGCCTCGAGGGAAAAGAGAACTGGTAAACCCACTTACCTGATTCAGTAATACAGGGTACTGGGATACCACTTGAAGACTGATTGGAGGAAAGTGGAGGTGTATTATATACGTAAATTATAAAAGAAAGTGGCCAAACTGTGCCTTTAAGAAGATTACCCTGTGAAAAATAGGTGTCCCACAATTATGTGACCATGGACGGAAATTTGTAAAAACACATATATTTCACCCACTGGTGACTTTAAGAGCCATATAATAAACTTAACATCATATAGGAAAAAATTTATGTGAGTGCTTGGTATAAGTAAGAAACATAACTAGATATTTTATAGTAGATTAGTACATTTAAACACTGTAGCCTCTTTCTTCAGTTAACCGAATGAACAAGAGTATTATAAATAGAAAAAACTCCCGCATTCAGTAAATGGAACACACGAAAGGATTTAAACAAAAGCCAATTGAAAAATCAGCTGCAGGCTGTAACGTGTAAATTAACGAAAGTTTGCATGAAAAAGCCGTTTCAGCTGAACGAATGTATGAAAGAACAGACGAACGTAGGGTCCACGTACAGTACAGTACATAGAATTAAACGAAAGTAAATGAAAGCGTGTGTATTCCGCGTTTGGCTGTTAGCCACACAAACGCGGAAGTACACGAACAGCGTAATAGCACGAATAGGTAAGTAATGAAGGGAGCCTATCCCCGCGTTTTTAGACCCAAACGTGGGAAATAGCCGAACACTATTTCCCATGTTATGCTTACGTGGACATGCCGGTCTCGTGACCAGAAGCCGGGTAGCGAGTAGGGAAGTCAGGTAGATGCCGGTGGACAGGCATGGAAGACGGAGGTAGGAGCTGCTGGCAACGGACTGTTTGCTGGAGACTGACTTTGACGGGAACAACGGACCGGACGTGCTGGTTGCTATGGTGAAGACAAACAGCTTGCACAACAAAGGTAAGTAGGGAGGTAGGGTTTATATAGAATTATAACTCCTCCCACAAATTCAGGCCAAATGGCCTTCCAACATATATAAATGTAGAGGTTTTATCATTATATTTATTGCCTCTGAATAGAAATCTATTCTATTCAAAATGACTATTGTTTTCTTATTTGCCATCTCATGTTCCAAGTACACAGATTACACTGACTGTGCCCTTCTTGTCTAGCTATTTGGGAGTGAATGTGTTAAATGAACTACCAACAGTGTTATGGTACATGACATAAAGTGTATGGCATCACAAAATAGTTCTAAAAAAGACTGAACTTGTCGTCCAGCTGGTACAGATCTCTTCATTTTGTGGATTTGTTTGTTTGTATGTTTGCATTTCGGAAACATCAATAGACTCCTCCTGTCACACACAGTATATTTTTTTTCTAAATGAGTGGACATAATACCGATCACCCAGCCACTAGGAACTCTGCATTCACTGACACTAATAACTGGAGAACATTGCCTTCTGAGAGCCAAGAGAATATGATTTCCTTTACAAATATTAAGTCTACAATAATACAGGTTGTGTTAATTGAACAATTACATGTAGCATGAATCTGAACACTCCAGGGACCATAAGTACAAAAGCTCCCTTAGTGGTTATGGTGCTAGGAGTGCCATTGTGTCATTGTACATTAAGTATTCAAACTGTTTTATTATGGGTTTCAACTTACCAGGGTCACACAGGTGCCCAACCTTCTCATTTAGTAGATGTTGGATGTCTTTATGGAAGAGCCAATGAGCACAGTCCTGTGTAGCCCTACTTAGCTGAGTAAAGCTAACAGAGGCTGCAGCAGTGGGTACCTAGAACAATCCTCGGTTAGTTGTTAAATCATGCCAAAATGTAAAACTCACAATGGACAGCCCCATGGAACTCAAGGCTCTATAGGAGGCTGTAGTGGTTATGGTTCTTGGTGTCCATTTAATATTGAGGAAAAGGACAAAACCATAAACTTTGGATGATAAAAAAAACACTTAAACCATAAACATTCTTCTACATTTTTTTCTTTTCTGCTCAAGGAACTTACACTAAACTACCTCCTTTGGTGTGTATAGTAAACGAGGGCGAATCACTATTTCCGCTAGAATACACATTGCACTCCGACAGGTTAATGATGTTTTCCACTGGCTGTAACTTCTCTTGAGCACAGTAATAGACAAGTTCCTGTCTTTTAAGCTTCACCAGGCACCTGGAAAATCAAGCGAGACATATTCATGTTTTTTGAAATGCAACCATCTGTAACAAATGTTTCTACACAATGGGAGGTTATACCAACCTCTACTGTTTATTTTGCTCTATTGGGTTGTGACTTTTTATAATTAGGGATACTGGGTCCTCAAATAATACGCACGCACTGTAGCCCCTCTATAAAACACTATGGCTGCTGTAGGCAACCTTCAGCACTCCAGATGCTGAGGACTACATTTCCCATAAAACTCTTATAGCCATAATACTGGTAAAGTATGAGTGCAGATATAGTCCACAGCATGCGCAGTTCTGAAGGTTGCCTACCCCTGCACTATGGCATAATAGAAATAGGACAATAGCCCTGATGTTTTACGTTGTGTATCAACCATTGTTTGTTTTTTACCAGTGATTTTTAGTTTAGTTATACCAAAAATGATAACTGCCTAAAAAACTCATACAGTCCTACCTCATAAAAAACTAACAAATCCATTTTTTAAAAAGTTAAGATTTTGATTCCCTTAAAAAAAATAGTTCAGCATGATCAGGATCAATGCAGAACCTTCTACAGCACCATCTTACAGAGAAGCATTGAGGATGTATGGCACAAGCACAACAATCAAAGCACTCAGCCAATGGGGAACCTGACGTAGAGAAGCTTTGGAACTAATACCTTTCTACAAGAAGTGCTCAGAGCCACTTTTAAACCGAGTGAGGCAGAATAGCCATCCCAGGTGTGTAACTGTCAGCTGAGAGGGTGTTACTAATGCCCTTTAGAAAAGTGCTGCACTTTTATAAAAAGTAATAAAGGGAGATTTCAGTAACCCATAAAACAATACAGCAAGCACAGAGTGGCTAATGCAATATAAATAGTACATTCTATGCTAATAAAAAATGTTTAGGGGATAAATTGCGTTGATGTCAAAAAATGACATTGGTGTTTAACGAGTTATGTAGATAATAACCTCAGTGTCTCTTGATTAGTTTTCTCTTTGTCTTTACCAAGAAATAGGCCAACTGCCCAGAATAAAAGGTTTTGTTTACCAGTGTTCCCACACTATCTCGAAATACAGGAGAAATGTAATAATATAGTTTGATAAGAAAAATGACACTGTGTCCCTTCTGAGATTCTAACGTCTCAAATGTGATGTTCCATGTATGTGTATGTATAGAAATTGTAGGAGTCTTGACATCAAAAGGTTGGCTAATTCTCTTTCCAGAGAAAACGGATATTGCAGTTGGATTTGTTGCCCTCTGGCTGTTAATATTATTATAAAAGCAACTCTGCACATTCTACATAAACTGTGCTTGTAGAAAGGTTTGGACTTTGTAGAGGTGGATTTTGACATAAAAAATGTCTGCTTCCAAATTTAAGAGATATTAAAATCTGGTTGGGTTATTAAGTCTAGAGGACTTTTTTGTCTTTATTGAATCCAAGTAGACTCTAATGTTCTCCAATAACCAGAGAGCACTGGAAGACACCGTCACCTAGGCTGGTTCATGACCAAAGTGTGACCTTAAAAATATATACAAAGTTTGGTTTTGTAATTATAGACATTTTGCAATGTTGTCCTGACTGATGTCTTCAAGGCAGTCAGATCGGTGCTCAAAAAGTCGATAAAAGGTCAATACTCATTTTACTGGATTTTATTTGCAACTGAAAGATTCCAGTGAACTGAGAAGACAATCTTAAAATTCATTGGTAATATGCAAAAACATTATGGTTTATTCACAATAGTGTGATTTGTGATAAGTTAAAAACGGCATTTCAAAATTGCCAAGTTGGCCAAACATTGGAACTGGCGTTTTTTTTCATTAAGATTTGGAATTAACTTTTAATATAGTAATTCCCAACATTTCACACTTTAGTAAATGACCTTCAGTTAGTGCACAACGATTGTGACAGGGGACATCCAGGCGCTGTAATCCATTAGAGAAACGTATGTTGTTATGGTGTTTGAAGGGTAAAAATAACAGTATAAGTGCCAGTCTGTACCAATTGATACTTAGAATTCAGGTCAAAATAGCATTTTTTTTTAAATTGAAGATAATTTTCTAATGTGACTCTGGCTTCCCCAAATGTGCAAGTTGGATATCACTTCAGCATAAAGTACCGCTTAGCGAATAAATCCCTTAATTATTCTTACTGTTTGTAAAAATGCTAGCCTTGATGTTTAAGAACTTGCTTGTTTAATCCATTCATTTGGACAGAAAAATCTTAGGAAAAAAAAGTAAAATAAGAAACAATAAGCTTTCTTTTCAGTGTATATAGTAATTGTAAACTGGCTTGTCGCATTATATTCTTTACTATCAAATTCTATATAGCGTTTGTTGTCATGTCTTTATAATGAATATTAATATTTTCAGAGACTGTTGCTAATCAAAGCCATTTCAGAAACATCTTCAATCTTTTCAGAACAATGACTTTCAAACAAGTCTTGTATTGCGTGTCAGCTACATTGATTTTCCTGGGTTATGTTTTCTACAGTCCTGAAACTCATTTTCACAAAGGTCTAGGAGGACAATGAGGTTTAGAAGCTGACAGAGATATTTTGGGTTCTTGGTTCAAGTAGGGAGCATCGTAAAAGACAAATATCACCAAGTGTTTAAATCCAAGGACGAATTCAGTGTTCATTGGATAATGTCCTTGAAATATACACTATGTCCCTTCTTGCTGTAAACAATCTTATTGTTAATGTTTCCCTGAATATTTTTATGTGGGTTTATGCTGCTAATACTAGCAATATGTTTATTATTTACTAAATATTTTATCAAATTTTATGCCAGGTGGATCTAAACTAAGTTAATGATCTAGTCCACGGGTAGACAGAACTTGTTGATACACTTCCCATAAAAAGCATGAAGGGAGATGTAGTTCACAACATTTGGAGTGCCGAAGAATGTCTATCACTGACCTTGTTTATACTCATGAAGAAATAACTGGATTAAATCATTATATTTCATTAATGTAAGGAGTTACTCCAACCACCATGAACACATCAGTGTTTTGAAGTGGTCATGGTGCTTGGAGTCTGTCGGTGTAGCAGGTAAAGTTTAAATGCTGCACACACAGAATTAACACACGTTGCTGCTGATGGTGTAACTGGCAGCACTGAACGAGAGTTTAAGGTTGGCTAATTTTAATTCTTGCCCTATTGGATGTCTGACATCAAAGCACATATCATGCAATGGCAGCATACACCCACCCATGTCTCCCAAGTCCTTCCATCAGTCCATCCTGTATGGTATCTCTCACCTTCTAGAAAGGGATTGTGATTTCCCCGGGAGAGGATCAAGCTGTACGGAGGGAGGGGGACATGCAAGCATGGCTCATTCCTATTTTGTTTATTAATTTTAAATTTTTTTATTAGCTTTCTTAATTGTTTTTTTCTCATCTACCACATAGTTCGCTTTCAGTGGATCTCTTTGACTACAGATGAGTTTCAGGATAAGGGTGTAGAGAAGAGGTTATTATTACTAAATAGATAGAGAGTAGATAGGGATGATTGTTAGGAGAGGGAATTATCAGGAGAACGTTTATAATATAGACATAGAGACAGGGAATAGGTCTTAAGGAGATCACCATAACAAAGCACTAATGTTTTTTATTGGTTTTTTTTTCATGCACCCTTCAATCCAGTAAAAAAAATTATTTCATCACATTCAACACAAATTACACAAAATATTCATTTTATCAACTTGGCCATGGTAAAAATGTAGGGCCAATAAGCTACATTGTTGGTATAAGAGAGGCTGAGGAAGACTGATTTGCAGTCGATAAGGTGGGATCTAATGAATGCATGAAAATGAGTTTTGGGGCTTTACTGACTGGTTTAATTGAAATATACAATCATATAAAAATTAACATTCTGAGAAATAAAGTTTGAATCTAATGATGGATCCATCAACCTTTTCTGGCTACTTAAAACCAGTGACTATAATGGCACAAAGTAAGTAAATGACTTGTTTAATCACCTTTTTCCACCTATCTATTTATGTTCCTTTGCATCAGTCACGTACTTTCCATTCATTTTAACATCTCGTACTTAAATATAGAGCCGCAAAAACAAGTGTTTCTTTGAATGTAACCGATCTAAGTGGTTGATTGTGTACGATTATGGTTAAAGAGCAAATTGCTCATCTTAAAATGATCAGGAACTTTTGTGGTATAATGGGCAAGAGAGAAGTTCATGTACCACTGCATGTAGAAAAGCTTTCTATAGCCTTAGAATTAAAGGGAAATCAAGAAAAATACAAAGACTCCAAAACGTGAGTGTGTTAGCGCTTCTAGCCCTGAAACACATGTGAAGGAATACTTCTTGTCCCTCACCTTTAATTATATGCAAAAAAACAGTGTCTGGTTGTATGTAAAATATATAAATCAATTGTGAAGAGTTTAATAGTTACATGCCGCAGTTCTTACCCTTAAAAACCAGTGGGAGTCTGGATATTGTCCTAAACATGTAAAACAAGAACAGAAAACAGTGCTCTGGTAATGAAACTCACATTGATTAGAGCCTGTATTAGGCTCAATAATTGCACAGTAGTGTTTTTATCAGGTAGCACTACCTTCTTTCAACATTGACTACTCTCCAAGATAAACAGAAATACACATAGAAGGTAATAGTATATCAACACAATAATTCCTCAATGTAATGAAATTTGTATGAAAGACTCTCACCTTGCCTAGAGCCCTATTGTCTTACACAAGATGCTACCAAGGAGCTTGTCCATGCTTTTGTAATTTCCAGCATGGATTACTGTAACCCTCTCCTATTTGGTCTTCGTAAAAGCCGTATTGCCCCGCTACAGTCTGTAATGAATGCCACCGCCAGACTGATTTTCCTCTCTAGTCGGTCCTCTCACACCTCACCCCTCCGACAGTCCTTACATTGGTATTAATTTGTGGGGTGATACTCCACAAATAGTGATCTGGAACTTGGCAAAGACAGATGACAAAACTGTGCTGTAGGTAAGTATTTATTATAACTTGCTTTAAAACAAATACAATTAAAAACAACAAAATAAATATAAAGTGCACTTAGCACAGTCCTGATAGTCCAATAGCTTGGCATTGGACTATATGTTGTTTTTAATTCCATTTTTTTTTTAAACAATTTTTTAGGGGTAAGAACAACTGCATGTAACTATTAAGCGCTCCACAATTGATTCATACGTTTTACACTTACAGACACTATTTTTTGCAAATGAAAAAAAAGTATTTAATTCTTTCATCACTATTATTTATATAAACAAGTATTGCATGTTAAAAAAACATTTAGTTAGCCCCAGGAGGAAGCATTTCCCAAGTAAGTGGGTTAATCAATAAAAGCAGATATTGGGTGCTAGAGTAGGACCTGCCAGGAATGGGGTACATTTACGTTGTGGCAGGCTTATGCAATATATGGTCATATTGTTATGGGCAAATGCAAATATTACAAGTTTTAGAATGAAATATTGTATTTCTTAAACTGTGTACTTTGTCTTTTAGAGATATTGCAAACTGACAAGGTGTTATAAATGGAACATAATGTTTTTCATAGATGTTTCTTTAAGCAATAACCTCAGTGCATAATATGTTTGCGCCATTTTGTCCCAGACGAATTACAATAACAATAATGCATAAACAAGCTTCAAGGATATACTATGACACTTGCAGTACACAATATACTGTGGTAACCCCAAGTTAATGGAACTTCCCCAAATCCGGGAATCTCCCACGACTGTACACTTACGACTTATTATAAACAACAGATAAGCTATTCAGACTTAAAGATGCAATCTTGAACTAAGTCAGGAAAATTTCCATGAAGTATGCACCCTTCTGTTATGGCCTTGTATGTTTGCCAAATTAAGGGAGGTCCTAAAATGAATAAAGTAAATGAACTACGGTATCCCTAAAATGGAGACACCTAAGGTATAAATAGGTGTACTTTTAAATGTTAAGACACAGAGGAGAGACTTGGAGACAGACGCTGCTCCATCTTAAAATGACAGAGAGGCTGACATGATGACATGTTCAGAAGGCTATTAATGATATTTGCAAGCATGTAATTTAATCTTATAAACTCTGCTATAATGGATTTTATATTTTTATATAATAAATATCCAAAAGACAATCTTGCTTCCAAGACAATCCTTATTTTATATTGTATTCTCAATTATTTATATATGTTAAATAGAGGATCTCTTACTAACTATATAAAATTATGGCTAAGATATCTGTATGGTTAGCCCTACTAAGTTCTATGCTTTAAGACATTATAGTGGGAAATAAGGGAACCAGCCACGGTTACAATATAATTTAACTAAACCCCCATTATTTTTGGACTATATGTTTTCCTGTATGTTGTATGAATTGCCCCAGCAATACCCTATATTATTTGCACGATCAGATGTTCAGGTGAGTGCAGCTTCCTGGATAGATATATATATATCCCCTTCTGCCCTTCACTGATTTCATCTAAATCGTAAGATGCTAATTTTAACTCTCTATCTTTCTATTACTAGGTCTCTGTGCCTTGTAATATAGCCGCTGGACTCACTTATTCCTGGGCCTATGTTATGCCCATATTTATAGCCACTGGATTCACTTATTCCTACGCCTATGTTATGCCTATATTTATAGCCACTGGATTCACTTATTCCTACGCCTATGTTATGCCTATATTTATAGCCACTGGATTCACTTATTCCTACGCCTATGTTATGCCTATATTTATAGCCACTGGATTCACTTATTCCTACGCCTATGTTATGCCTATATTTATAGCCGCTGGATTCACTTATTCCTAGGCCTCTGTTATGCCTTTTAATATAGCTGCTGGATTCACTTATTGCTAGGCCTATGTTATGCCTTTTAATATAGCTGCTGGATTCACTTATTAATAGGCCTATGTTATGCCTTGTAATATAGCCACTGGAGTAAATTATTCCTAAAACTGGTATGGATAATTTAAAGGAGAATATCGGAGATAATATTCCTTTTGTCTGTTGACAATTTACAAGTCGTTAAGCCGGAAATAGTCTTCAGGTAAGAAGCTTCCATTTGTTGTGTTATACTCTAGCCAGAAATATGTCTCTCTCTGTGTATGATAGACAGGCTCTTTGGCTCAGTACCTGGTCTATTTCTAATTAGGAGATCATTCAAATTCCTTCTACTAAGAAGGTTCTAGAGTTTCTCAAACAGGACTCGTCTAGGACTAGGACTTAGCTACATCACATCAGAGGTACATGTCTCAGCACTTTCTCATCTCTGTATTCCTAAAGTGACATGGAGTCCTCTAAATATCTGTCGGCTGTATTTATATGATCCCTCAGTTAACCATTGCTCAGTTAACCCTACGGGATCCTTACCTGGGGTTTAAGTGTTCTGAACTTTTCACCTCTCTTAACTATGAAACTCTATCTCTCCACAATTGCTTAATATAAAGTTTGCTCTGAGGGCGGAGCTTGCTAGTGGGACGAGATGGACGAGATCTAACCATCTAATGCCAGCAAGCGCTTCCAGACGGAGTCAGCTGCAGTTGAATGCTCCACCATCACACCCTGGGTGATTTCTTGATCCAACTGATGCCTTTCTGATACCCCACCGGGTGACCAACTCTTAAATTCAAGTCTGCGGCCTACCTTCAGCTGCCACGCTTCTCTCTAGAGTCCCTCCTGGGCAGCTCCCTGGAACATAATGGACATGGGGCTGCCCGATACTCACCTCCTGCCTCTGCGGAGGGTTCCAGGAACATGGGCAGTGGTCTCAAAAGACAGAGGGAAGGGACATAGGGGTCATGCTCCAAAAGTCCACGCAGGCTAAATCAACCCCGGCGGGGGAACAAGAAGGTATGGCCACAACGCAGCACGCACAGGAGGTCCCACGACCTGGGCCCTCTCAAATACCCAATGTTGGTATACAGTATCCCCAGGAGCTCACAGGTAAGGCAACGAAAGATGACCTCGGGGTCCTGTTTGCCGACCTCCGCAAAATGATGGCAGCAGACAGAGCTCTGGTTTAGAAAGAGATCCAGGCAGTGACAAACCGGGTACAGGCCACACAAGGCCTGTCCTGAATGTGCAGACTGTGTTTGCTTCACTCAGCTGCTCGGTCCACCAGCTTCAAGCTAACCAGCACTCCATACTCATGCAATCAACTACACTTAAAGACCGTCACTGCCGCAATCATGTAAAAATCCACGGCATACCTACGACGATCACTTCGGACGAACTGCCTCACTACACCCTGAGGCTACTGACCTCTATTTTACCACCTGCCATAGCCAAGAAGATGACACTTGATGGGGTTTACAGAGTCCCAGGGAGTTCCAAAACTACCACCTCCACTCCACGAGACGTAAACCTAAGATGCACCTCCTTTGCTGACTGAACTCGCATTATGTCATCCCTGCATGACAAAGCACCCATACAATTTGAGGACTTTCCATTCTCATTCTACCAAGACCTATCCAGGGTGACGCTGCAATGGCCACAGGTCCATGGCACCTTTCACATCCCAACTACAAACTGCTGGAATCTCTAATCGCTGGGGACCCTCAGGCATCCTACAACTAACATGGATTGTTCACACACTTCGTGGCACTTCCACCACCTGCATGACCTGACTAATTAAGCAACTGCCATCACCTTTCTCTTACCTAGGTCTACCAGGACCTGGAAGTGCTTTCCCTTACCTGCCCACAAAAAAAGCCTAGTTTATTCTTAGTTTGATCGAATTTATGCTATATACATAGGTTTTGTTGTTATTAAGCTACCTATTACTGGGTCCTTCAGACAAAGAACACCATATGGTTCAATGGGGACCCAGCCCACACACCTTAGTCATCACTTTAGATGCCCCAGTCGAGGGCACGCATTGGCATGCATTGGCACGCATTGGCACTCTACTAATCTAATCCCCCCCCTCTCCTGGCGCGGACCCCTTGGTTAGTGGCGAGGGAGTACCTGTGTACCTGTAGAGCTGGCGTGGATCTGTCCCTGGGGTCCAATGGGGCTTCAGTGCGGTGGGCGGCAGAGTTCCTGTCAGGCGCATCGAGGGAACTGTGTTCTCTCTGCTCTGCTCCCTCACAGGTTGTCTACTGATGACGTCATATTCTGCCTCTCGGCATAAGCAAGCAGCGTGCGAGGGAGCAGAGCAGAGAGAACACAGTTCCCTCGATGCGCCTGACAGGAACTCTGCCGTCCACCGGGGGGGTCTATTAGGTGGCCTGTGGGCCACCTCTTGGGCCCCCCTATGACATGGTGAGCACTGAGGGGGCGGCATCAAGGCAGCCCAGGGTCGCAGGGGTGGTAGGTATGCCACTGTCTCTACCAATTAAAGATGAAATTATTGCCGTGGGGTTTGTTTCTCACTTCATATTCTCCCTCTGTTATTAATTTTTCATCTTATTTTATCTTTTGTTTAAAATCTCGTTACACTCTAGACACCTAATAGTTGTCTCTCTTTTTTTTACGCATATACGCCAGTTACATGAATGCTAACTATCTGTACATATCATACAGTTAGCTCACATGCGGATGTAATCCTATTTACAGTTAGTTCAATGTAAACCGCACACTATGGCGTTCACGTTTATGTACTAGTTTTTGTACCGATAAACCTATTATGCTCCATAAGATCTATGTAATATGTAATAATAGATAATATCTATCCATGCTATTTTAAAACATTGGTCATAGAACATAGCAGTTCAAAGATCTCACCCTGTAATATTGCAGGAAACAAGACTGAGGGTGGAAGGGGTAGGAGGGAGTATTTATACATTTGTCTTTAATTAGGTTTCTATCTAATTAGGGAGTTACACTGTTGTGTTGCCATGGCCTACGACCAGGAACAGAAAATTACCGTAAGTAGGAATACATTGTCTTTGTATATACATAATCTCATATATATTCTCATATAGAATCTCATAACATAAATGTGAAGGTCAAATCCTGGCATTGAATATCTAATTAGTCTATAATGTCGCATTAGCTGAATATCATTTTTTTTTTTAATATAGATTTTATTGTGTAATAAAAGGCAATACAAGTTTAGCATTTATAGGCATGGTGCACAGACCATGTCCAATTGCATGAATAAAGATATGGTACATAGAACATTATTATTTGTAGGTATAGCAACATGGCATGTAGAAGCGTGACAAGTTTAGGTACATAATCATAATAAGCTCAAGAGCCAAGTATCACAGAGAAGTAGATTAATGGTGTGTGACTTGGGCAAATTTGGATATGCATTGTGTTTGGTTGTAGTATGTCAGGGTGATTTGGCCATAAAGTCAAGCTAAGGTTTCCAGATGCGAATGTAGGCTGGGTATGAATGTGTGCGAGTTGAGTGTATTTCTTCCATGACTGTAGGACTCCGTTTAAGCTATCCATTTTCTGATTGTCAAGGGATTGTGGTGTCTCCAGTTTATGGGGTTTAGTGCATTCGCTACAGTGAGTAGGTGGCATAGTAATCTGCGTAGTATGCATGGTATGGAGGGTGAGAGGAAAAAAAGGGCAACTTTGGGGGATTAAGTGAATAAGTTGTTCCAGTAGGAGTTTATCTTTGTGCATAACCACCATATGTGGCCAGTGTTTCCGGCTGGGTGATTGCATCTACAGCAGGTGACCTGTGTGTGTGGGAATAATTTGTGTAATCTGGTTGGAGTTTTTTTCGTGGATCATGTTGTCAAAAATCTGCTTGATATCTGCCTCTGTGAATGTGATGTTGAGGTCCTCTGCCCATTGGTCTATGTAGCGAGGATGTGTTGGGGTAGTGTCTTTGAGAATGATCTGCTAGAATCTAGAGATTAGTTTAGTGGTGGAGGTGTGTCTGTAGCACATTGTTTCAAAAAGGGTGTGATCCCTGATCCCCTGTGGCAGCCGTGTGTTTGTTTGTAAAAATATTTGGAGCTGGGAGTAGCAGAAGGTTTGTATCATGGATGGGGTTCAGGAGGTCAGGATCTCCCCAATTGGTTCGATGCCTTGTTTGTCTAGTACCTTCTCGAGGGTAAGGTATTGGGTGTTATGTAAGGTGTTGAATCGTGAGCGGTCCATGCCTGGGCGGAATTGTGGATTATGTGTAATTGGATAAAGCGGTGAAGGATGCGGGGAGAGGCTAGCTGAATATTAATTTGAGTTTGGAAATCGAACATATTTTTGAGTTTCTCTCTCATTTTTTTAACCTCATTAATTCAGGGACCACCTAGCCCAGAGAAACAAAAGCTTATTAATATTTTAATCTCGTATTTGCCTTGCGCAATCAAAATCAGGACATGTTAAAATATTGTATTCTCTGTTGTAATTAGGAGTCATTAATCTCCACAGATGTTTAAGTGAAGCTGACTTTGTAAGGGCTGTGGAAATTGAAAGATGAAGCATTCATTAAAAGCATTTTCTAAAATATGTTGTATACATATAATAGAGTATTGTTTTTGTGTTGTACATGAAAATTCATGAATAATGAAAATATACATTCATTTATGTTTGCTAATTTATATTTAGGTTTTTGTGTTTATGTTTTTTTAACAACAGACGTGTGTGGTCTGCTTGACCCTGCATCACCCCTAACCCCACAAATATTTTTTTTGCTATCAGAGGTTCCACTTGTTTTCCTAATTTCACTTTGCGAGGAGGACCATGGACCCTCATGATCTAGACGTTGCATTGCTTTGTCTATGCAGTTATAAACGGAGGCAATGTCCAAAGAATCTGTGGACCGTATCTAGAACAATGAGCTGTTGTGATTATGATGCTTAGAAACATAGAGTGACCCCATAAATGTCTCTTCCTCCTTTTATCAAAGTATTGTAGAAAAAAAGTCTAGAGCAGAAATGTAGCAAAAAGAGTGATGTTGTTTTAGCTTAAACCCTTCTGAAGCAAAGCTGTATCAACAAAGTATATGAAATATGCTATGGAAAATTTCTTCTTGAGTCAAAATATGTTAATGACTCACATTACATATTAATAGTTAGTCCTTACTTGGGCCAAAGCTTACTAATGACTAAAGGTGGAGTTACAAAAGGTGGAGTTTTGTAAAGGTGGAGTTACAAAACAGATATTGTTATGTTTAGATTCCCCCCGCAACCCCCCACCCATAGAACAGATACTCATCAATGACAGGTAGATGTTTTTTTTATAGGTCCTCTCCTAGCCAAACTGTGCTCTGTCTATTGCTTAAATTTGCCAAACATCATGCTCCTCTTAAGAAAAATTTTACTTTTTCTTATGTAAAACTAAAAAAGTAATGTAAAAAAAAAAAAACAGGGACAAACGGGGAAAAAGGATTCATTTGAAAATAAATCCTGCAAAGTGTCAAGCCACTTTAACTATATTTCTACCATTCCAATGTTGATGAAAAATTTAAGACATTTTACAAGAAATAATTCCAATGTGTTCCAAGTCCCAAATTCTATTATGAAATTAAACAAAATTGTCTTACATATTCCATGTTTCTCCACCAGGTCTCTGCTCTTGTCGTTCCAATAGGCCATCAAGAATTACATCACAGTAGGCATTTCTTTTAGCAAAAGACTTAACGGTTGATAGCTGACCGTTATCTTGTATGATGTCATTCATAATCTTCACTAGCTGAATGAGGACAATAAACACACGACATGACAAAACACATGAACATGTCAACAAGAAACAGAACACATAATATGTATAACACGTTACTAATTTGCATGATATTAAATGTTCAACTTAAAATGGTCAAGCAGGTTCTTGTTTGGCAGATCTTACCGAGAAATGCTTCCATTACCTACTAATAGCGAGTTCTGTTACAGAGTGCATTGTTCAGAAGATGACAACAATTGTGCCAATTGGGAACAACAGAAAGGAAAAGGGATTTTTAGAGTCAACTTGGATGCCAGTGCTTTAAGAATACCTTTCTGCACTTCCAGTCTACTACTTATTAGTTATAAAATCTTACGCATCACTACGGAGCTCTGTGATAAACTCATACACATCACTACGGAGCTCTGTGATAAACTTATACACACCGCACATCACTACGGAGCTCTGTGATAGACTCGTACACACCACAGAGCTCTGTGATAGACTCGTACACACCACACATCACTACGGAGCTCTGTGATAGACTCGTACACACCGCACATCACTAGGGAGCTCTGTGATAGATTAGTACACACCGCACATCACTACGGAGCTCTGTGATAGACTCGTACACACCGCACATCACTATGGAGCTCTGTGATAGACTCGTACACACCACACATCACTATGGAGCTCTGTGATAGACTTGTACAAACCACACATCACTACGGAGCTCTGTGATAGACTCGTACACACCGCACATCACTACTGAGCTCTGTGATAGAGTCGTACACACTGCACATCACTACGGAGCACTGTGATAGACTCGTACACACTGCACATCACTACGGAGCTCTGTGATAGACTCGTACACAACACACATCACTACGGAGCTCTGTGATAGACTCGTACACACCACACATCACTACGGAGCTCTATGATAGACTCGTACACACCGCACATCACTACGGAGCTCAATGATAGACTCGTACACAACACACATCACTACGGAGCTCTGTGATAGACTCGTACACAACACACATCATTACGGAGCTCTGTGATAGACTCGTACACACCACACATCACTACAGAGCTCTGTGATAGACTCATACACACCGCTCATCACTACGGAACTCTGTGATAGACTCGTACACACCGCACATCACTACTGAGCTCTGTGATAGAGTCGTACACACCGCACATCACTACGGAGCACTGTGATAGACTCGTACACACTGCACATCACTACGGAGCTCTGTGATAGACTCGTACACAACACACATCACTACGGAGCTCTGTGATAGACTCGTACACAACACACATCACTACGGAGCTCTATGATAGACTCGTACACACCGCACATCACTACGGAGCTCTATGATAGACTCGTACACAACACACATCACTACGGAGCTCTGTGATAGACTCGTACACGACACACATCACTACGGAGCTCTATGATAGACTCGTACACACCGCACATCACTACAGAGCTCTGTGATAGACTCGTACACACCACACATCACTACAGAGCTCTGTGAAAGACTCATACACACCGCTCATCACTACGGAACTCTGTGATAGACTCGTACACACCGCACATCACTACAGAGCTCTGTGATAGACTGGCACACTCCGCATATCACAGAGCCCTTTGATAGACTGGTACACACCACACATCACTACGGAGCTCTGTGATAGACTCATACACACCACGGAGCTTTGTGATAGACTCGTACACACCGCTCATCACTATAGAGCTCTGTGATAGACTCATACACACCACACATCACTACGGAGCTCTGTGATAGACTCGTCCACACACCACAGAGCTCTTTGATAGACTCGTACACACCACACATCACTACGGAGCTCTGTGATAGACTCGTACAAACCACACATCACTACAGAGCTCTGTGATAGACTCACACACTGCACATCAATTGAGTTCTGTAATAGACTCGTACACACCGCACATCACTATGGAGCTCCATGATAGACTGGCACACACCACATATCACAGAGCTCTTTGATAGACTGGTACACACCACACATCACTATAGAGCTCTGTGATAGACTGGTACACACCACACATCACTATGGAGCTCTGTGATAGACTGGTACACACCACACATAACTATGGAGCTCTGTGATAGACTGGTACACACCACACATCACTACAGAGCTCTGTGATAGACTTGTACACACCGCAAATCAATCCGGAGCTCTGTGATAGACTCGTACACACCACACATCACTACGGAGCTCTGTGATAGACTTGCACACACCACACATCACTTGGAGCTCTGTAATAGACTTGTACACACCGCACATCACTAAGGAGCTCTATGATAGACTCGTACACACTGCACATCACTACGGAGCTCTGTGATAGACTCACACACACCACACATCACTAGGAGCTCTGTAATAGACTCGTACTCACCATACATCACTATGGAGCTCTGTGATAGACACTATGGAGCTCTGTGATAGACTGGCACACAATGCACATAACTATGGAGCTCTGTGATAGACTCATACACACCACACATCACTATGGAGCTCTGTAATAGACTGGTACACACTACATATGTAGTGCTATCAACATCTGTTGCAAACGTGTACACAGTACATATTATTGTGTTTGATACCTGTGGAGTTCTGTGGCTGTAATGCCTCCCGCGGACCGTGCTAACCTTCAACGCGATCGCGCATGGTGGTCCATAGTGCAGGAGGCAGAGTGCATTGTTCAGAAGATGACAACAATTGTGCCAATTGGGAACAACAGAAAGGAAAAGGGATTTTTAGAGTCAACTTGGATGCCAGTGCTTTAAGAATACCTTTCTGCACTTCCAGTCTACTACTTATTAGTTATAAAATCTTACGCATCACTACGGAGCTCTGTGATAAACTCATACACATCACTACGGAGCTCTGTGATAAACTTATACACACCGCACATCACTACGGAGCTCTGTGATAGACTCGTACACACCACAGAGCTCTGTGATAGACTCGTACACACCACACATCACTACGGAGCTCCTATTGTTGAGCTTGCGGCCAGTATGACCTATGATGCTGCGTACGTAAAGTATTTAAAGCATCCTCATGTTTATGTCATGCATGTTTCGACATCAGGTGACCTGAACCTGCCCATCACAGCCTACAGTAAGGACCAAACTTCTGGAATAAAACATGTCATGTGTCCTTAAGGGGTTAAACTTTTATTACCAGCCTTTCAGTGCCCTGTCAGGGTTTCCACTTGTGCTTATCAGAGCATGTTCAGTTTGTTTTCCCTACTGGTATTTTGACTTTAGCTTGTATTTGGACTGCTCTATATTTCTGGTATCCTCGTTATTTTTGGCTTGTATCCTCGTTATTGTCTCTTTCTCTGTACCAGAACTCAGTTGTTCCTGACTATTTGCTTGTACGTTAAAACCGGCCATTTTAAGGCCCAGTAATAACTTGCTTGGGTTTTTACTTAATTCTGTGTGTTGGGTCATACATCATACAACAATGGCACACCCGCACACACTATATTTTACTGTGAGTTTTATTCCTACGGAACTCTGTGGCACACTCGTACACACTACATATTATTGCGTTGTATTCCTGTGGAGCTCTGTGCCAAACTCATACACACTGCACATTACTGTGAAGTATATTTCTGTGAGGCTCTGTGACACACTCATATTATAAAAGTTTTATTCCTGTGAGGCTCTCTGACACGCTACATATTACTATGAATTTTACTCCTGTGAAGCTCTCTGACATGCTACATATTACTATGAATTTTATTGCTGTGAAGCTCTCTGACACGCTACATATTACTATAAATTTTATTGCTGTGAAGCTCTCTGACACGCTACATATTACTATGAATTTTATTGCTGTGAAGCTCTCTGACATGCTACATATTACTATGAATTTTATTCCTGTGAGGCTCTCTGACACGCTACATATTACTATGAATTTTATTGCTGTGAAGCTCTCTGACACGCTTCATATTACTATGAATTTTACTGCTGTGAAGCTCTCTGACATGCTACATATTACTATGAATTTTATTCCTGTGAGGCTCTCTGACACGCTACATATTACTATAAATTTTATTGCTGTGAAGCTCTCTGACATGCTACATATTACTATGAATTTTATTCCTGTGAAGCTCTCTGACACGCTACATATTACTATAAATTTTATTGCTGTGAAGCTCTCTGACATGCTACATATTACTATGAATTTTACTGCTGTGAAGCTCTCTGACATGCTACATATTACTATAAATTTTATTGCTGTGAAGCTCTCTGACATGCTACATATTACTATGAATTTTATTCCTGTGAAGCTCTCTGACACGCTACATATTACTATAAATTTTATTGCTGTGAAGCTCTCTGACACGCTACATATTACTATGAATTTTATTGCTGTGAAGCTCTCTGACACGCTACATATTACTATGAATTTTATTCCTGTGAAGCTCTCTGACACGCTACATATTACTATGAATTTTACTGCTGTGAAGCTCTCTGACATGCTACATATTACTATGAATTTTATTGCTGTGAAGCTCTCTGACATGCTACATATTACTATGAATTCTACTCCTGTGAAGCTCTCTGACACGCTACATATTACTATGAATTTTACTCCTGTGAAGCTCTCTGACACGCTACATATTACTATAAATTTTATTGCTGTGAAGCTCTCTGACACGCTACATATTACTATGAATTTTATTGCTGTGAAGCTCTCTGACATGCTACATATTACTATGAATTTTATTCCTGTGAGGCTCTCTGACACGCTACATATTACTATGAATTTTATTGCTGTGAAGCTCTCTGACACGCTTCATATTACTATGAATTTTATTGCTGTGAAGCTCTCTGACACGCTACATATTACTATGAATTTTATTCCTGTGAAGCTCTCTGACATGCTACATATTACTATGAATTCTACTCCTGTGAAGCTCTCTGACACGCTACATATTACTATGAATTTTACTCCTGTGAAGCTCTCTGACACGCTACATATTACTATGAATTTTATTCCTGTGAAGCTCTCTGACACGCTACATATTACTATAAATTTTATTGCTGTGGAGTTCTGTTATACACTCGTACACACCACACATTGCTGTGAATATCATCAATGCAGAGCTCCAGATTACACACTCACATAATTATCCAATGATGCAGATCTTGACATCTCATATACTACAAGTCTGTGCCATAGGAATATTATACAGGAAGATGATTAGGATGATTTGGGAGTCACTGGTTGACATATAAGTCATCAGTAATTAAATTCAGTTTAAGAACTTACAGTAGAAGTACCATTTACCTAGCATTCTAACACCAGTTACATATCATTATCTTTCATTATACTTACATTTTCCTTATCTTCAAGGGAAGAAGCTTCAATCTCGTAATCATGGTGTCCATAAAAAGAAATGACTAATTTTAGGCCATCACCATTGAAACAGGACTTAATTTGGGTAAACGGAAACTGATTCTTCAGGTTCCCCTTCTCAATATTAAAAATCATCTGTGAGATTAAATCAATCTAAAAAAAATAGCAAGACAATAATATATGTTATAAAATCAGAATTGTTCTTACTGCAAGGACTAAGGTTGGGTGATAGCTCACATCTTTATTTGTTTTGAAGTTTAATGCCTTATTTTTGTAAAAAACATAACCCTAATAAGCTTTACTTAGCATAGTTTATATAGCTAGAAGGATGACACAACAAGCACATATCACTGAAAAGTATTAACATTCAGCCTAAAACAATTGTAGAATGTTTAAATGAAAAGTTTGGCAAATATTTTTCGATTTTTTTGACAAGTACGAGTAAGAATGTTAATCTTTTAGAGAGGGACTAGAGATGGACATTTTGCTATTCAAATAATAGCATACTCTGCTATCACATATTGTCCTTATATGTTATAAATTGGGACATTTATACAAATTATATAATTGCACTCCTGTATCCATATATGTAGTGGGTAAAAGAACTGTTTGTCAAAAAAAAATGATTGTCAGAATTTTTTGTGCCTTTACT
This sequence comes from Pelobates cultripes, assembly GCA_933207985.1. Classification (NCBI taxonomy): domain Eukaryota; kingdom Metazoa; phylum Chordata; class Amphibia; order Anura; family Pelobatidae; genus Pelobates; species Pelobates cultripes. The sequence continues at coordinate 262,544,502 of OW240917.1, forward strand.
TTTCATTAAATGTTTTTGCCCAGAAGTGTTAAATATTGTGAAGAAATTACCCTTTTTATTCATTATTTCTTCATTTCCCATTTGGTAGATGTAACTACCGAACAAAGACCACCCCCTGGCTCATTAAACCTCAAAGCCTGTTTCAATGAAACTCTCTACTACCGAACGCCACGTGGCTGAGAAAACCGCGGCCATCTTTTTTCATGCGAGCAAAGACAGCAGAACTTGGTTGTCGAGTGTCTGGAACTAAAATCGGACACTCGACCTCCCGAACACCGGTCTCCAACACACGAACGCTGGATCTATATGTACCGATTAGCTAGAAGAGCGCTATTCGGTACGGTTGTGCATATGAATGAGGGGAACAATCGCTGCTAGGAGCCAGGGGGATTCATTCGGTACTTTGTTAGTTTTCTCCTTTTACGGTTGTGACCGGCAAAACCACCCAACCTTGTGGAACTATTTTGGGCAGCCCCCTCGTGGTGAACCGGGAACTTAAGACTTCCATAGTTTTTGAGAACCCCTGAACCGATTTGGGTGAAATTTGAATTTGTTGGTCATCCAGATCAGGGCTATCATGGGACATATTATTTGTGGGGTACCTCATATATAAAGGGGTGTTCCAGATATTGAGGAAAACTGTGATTTTTTTGCCTGGAGATAATCAAGTTATTACTTTATCAGACTTGATTATCTCCATGGCTAGGGGAGGGGATTGTATGTTTGTGCTGGGTGTGTTTTATGATTGTACTGTATGCGATTGGTTATACTATGTCCCTCCCTCTGGGATGTCCCCTTGCATGGGGACTTGCATAAAAGCCTCTGTGTGTTAATTAAAGGCAGTTCACTTTGTACCCTTCTTCTTGACTGTGGCTGATGTTTGGGGATTCGTATACTTTACTAAGGGAATTATCTGGTAAAGCTATTTGTATTTCATATAGATTTCGTCTATTTCAACTACCGAACGGAGAGCTACATACACTAGGCTCTGGCGGTTCGGGAGGAAACTACCGAACGAGGTTTAAATACACTTGGTTTCCTTGCAAATATGAACTCTTTTCTAATGAAAACTTTAATTTCTGTAAATATTTTTTGTATTACTATTTTTTGCAATAAAACCAAGACATAAATCAGTCAATGAGGCAAATCGTAGTGCCGCAAGTGAAAGTAATATAAAATGGGCCAATTAAACAATTTGCATTAAAACACATATTATTTTCTAATATGTTATCATTCCCCTCCAAAAAGGGAATTCCCCAAGGTCCACGGATTTCTAAAAGAATTTATTATAACACTGTTTTTAAGGTAAACAATACTTAAGTTGTCTATTTGTTTTATTCTGTATAACTTTTTATATCTGATTTATAAATGTTTGATTTCTTGTATTGCCTTTAGAAAATTTTGAAAAATCTATTTTCATAGATAAAAATCTATATTCATAAATGTACCAAGACGTAGAATCCAACAAAGTATCACGCTCTTATGTAACACATCACCCTTAAGCTTCCAAAGTATAAACTCATGGACCTCTAGGATGTGCATCGAAATCTTCTTCTAGATCACCTTTAATTTTCATCAGCCAGGACGTGCTTTGCGGTATCCAATGCAAAGTGCAGAGAATATTTAGCTTGTTAGCTGGCTTACTGCCAATGATTGTGTTAGAAAAGTGAAGAAGAAAAAAAATTCTAACCGGCACTTTGACTTGCCATCGCTGAGAAAGGCCAGGGGCTTTGTATTATTTATAAAGCTTCAATATTTAATCCAAAGGCAGCTGGGGGCGTACAGAGAACTCAATAAAGTAATACATGATCACATTTCATATATAAAGCTGGGAGAGTTGATAAGTTACCTGTAATATCCGCTTTTTTCTTCTGTATCTCTGCTTGTAGACAGTGAAGTTGTATTGCTGTGTAGTGGGTGGATCCTTGGAGCCCTGTAAGACATCATTAGAAAGTATGCCAAACGTACACCTGCTGTTCCTGCAAACCCTTGTCAGATCTGATGAATTGTTTATGAATGAAAACATCGACTAGCGTTACTCATTCCTAAATACTCTTACCCATTCTGTTGAATACACTGAGACAGAAAAATATGCCAGGCGGTTAATATATGGATATATTCGTGCCAAGAAAAAGATTTTGTTTCCTGAGTGTTGAATTTTAAAATATTGCTGGCTGTTGTTTTGTTATTTTGTATTGTTTTTGTTTTTCGAGAATCCCCTGATTTCTGGATCTTGGCTCATTCGGAAACGAAAGCAAATTTAATTCCAAACTGAAACTGGGGTTTGTTTACCAAACTGTAGCTAACTGAAATACAACAGTTACAGAGCTGCAGAATTTCTCTTAATCAGCTTTTTGGAGATTAATGAAGAAACCCAGATTGTACAATAATTATTGAACAGACTTTGCCAACAGATTTTGTTTACGATGATTGAGCAGGTCTAATTATAGCTATATCCTAAATACATCTGAATATGTCCCACGTGGGACCCTTTTTTCTGGATGGGGACATTGATACATATGTCTTGTAGTTTTTATAAGCAAGTGCACTCTATCTCGTGGGTATATTTACAGTTGACGTTGATTACTCAGGCAAGGATATTTGAAAAAGCTGCAGCAAGTGTGCAATGTGCAAGGTAAAATTATATATATCCAAACTAAATCCGAAATACAGGGTTAGTAAATAGCTATATCCCAGATATACAGGGTTAGTAAATATCTGTATCCCAGATATACAGGGTTAGTAAATAGTTAGTTTTTTCCCTTTGTTGGTCACCACTCACTTGATCTGTGAATTAAATCAACATTCAGTGACAGTCCCCTAACCAACAAACAGATTTTTTCCCCATCAATCATCGCCATGAACAAAACTCGGAGTCACAAATCCAAGCAACATGCTTGTCCATTGCGTGAGATATACGTCCACATGGTCATTGGATGTTATGACTTTCAGATGACTCACCAATCTGCCTAGGTTCGGAGGAATTGCAATTTGGTCAAAGATGACTGAGCAAGTCTATAGTATACTTATAATGATATTCTGTGAATTTATTATCGAAGAGTACTTAACATATTGTCTACCAGTTGAGGGATCATAACAATGATAAGAGAAATATTGTGAAACCAAATACAAGGCACTCAGAGGTAAATGATTCCAATCACTAATAGTCATTGAGTCATAAGAACTTCTCCATTTCCTTTGACAATAGAAGGTTTATAAACAAGTGAATACGATTATGAGGAACTATGTTTTTGGTACAGTATTTGTAAGTCATTGTCTAGAAAACATTATGATATCAATGTGCCAGTGTTATACATTTAATTTAACTTCTCCATTGAAACAATATGTGACACTGAGACAGATGGCAATTTGAAACTGTAGTTCCAGTTAAATATTAGAAATCTGCAAATTGTTCTATTTGTACCCAAGGTAATTGCTTCACTGTCAGAACATAAATACTCTGTACCATCTATATAGTCCAACTCCTTTCACTTATTATCATGTTTCCAAAGTAGCTGAAACAGTAAATATGTTTTAAAAATGGAAAACACACAGAAACTCTAACATCTAAATGTAACAAAAACAGGAGAGTTTTTTTAAATAAACTTGGTGGGATGAAATTCTAGAGATGACCTTTCATAAAGTAGACTATAGAAACAATGGCATTGTCTTGTTGTAGATAATGAAATGAAATCACACTGCAGACTGATGAGGGAGCAAGATTGATTTTACTAAAGTAATTCTAACGATATTGGGTTTAGCTTTGACCTATAAGAGGCCATGTGTCCTATATGATTTATGTCTCTGTGTGTCTCTTAATATTTTGTTTGCAGCAAAGCAGAGAAGTAAATGAGCTTGTTGGACTGAGTGCAATGTGGAGGATCACCTATGTCCGCATGGCTGAGAATATTTACACGGTTTGGGTATCTGCCTTTTGTCTGCAGGCTTTTAATTTCAAATGAAAGAAACTCAAACAGTAAACAATTAGGAGGAATCACACCAGTTGTGTGGACATATAGGGAAACATACACATACAAAGATATGGATATACACACTGTAACATCACCCCCAGGCATAAAAGGGTTAAACTGCTGTTTAGTAGATCTTCCCCTTCCAGAAACACAGGCAGCTACCGTAGACACCAATCCACCAAACCGGAGAAGCATACGAATGCTGTAAACAGCAGAATAGGAAAAACCATATGAATAGGTTTACACTCCTAGCAGTCAAACTGGAACAGCATACAGTAAATCCCCCCAAGAACGAGACAAGGCTCCGTTTTGTGGGTCAAGCAGGAACAGACAGAGCTGTGCGTTTATTGTTCTTATATACACCTTAGTACCACCCACAGGGTTTTGGAACACAACCAATAAACACATACAATACACTCAGACACTCCCACACAAAATCCTCCCCTCTGCCTGTGATACAATTACCTTACATAATGGGTAATGTAATTATCGCAAGCAGAGAAATACAATTTTTCCACATTATTCAGAACTTGAAAAGTATGCATCACATTCACATACAACTTACATTTTCAGAATCATACCCCAAATACAAACATATGTCAAAACCATCCAAATTGGTCCAGTGGTTCAAAAGATAGATCGTAGTCCTTTATGACCAAAAGAAGCATGGCTTTTCTACCCAAAACCAGTTCCACAGAGTCTTCTATCCTGGAGATAATTGGGAAGTAATCCAATTTTCTCCAAGGACAGAGGCAAAACTCCATTGAACACATGGCAGCAAAAGACAACTGTGCAGACATTGCACAAAACAGGTACATTCAACATATCCCCAGATAGCTCAGATCTGAGCGCACATTATTACTGAATGGCGCTCAGAGCACACACATACAGTTCAATTGCCATGAAGCCAAAGTCTTTCCCATAGTCTTTCATTATACGAATGGGCTCCATGGCATAGCTATCTGGGGTATCACCGCTCAAACAGGGCCAGCACCGAATGACCCAGCTTTCGTGTCTCCGCAGGGGAAAATCAAGCGTTTCAACATGGGGCCATAGTCTAAAGGCAGCAGGCGGGCAACCAGGCTCCTCCAATGCACAGTGGCGAGATTGGTCCACCTTAGGTCAAAATTCAGGAATAGTCATCAGGATTACTCTGTCTTTGTGAAACACCGTAAAAGGCTCTTTGGCTAATAGGGCATGGTGCTCAGACACCCTTCTACCTGAGGCTAAGGCTACCAACAGAACTGCTTTTATGGTAAGATTCTAGTGGTTCAAAGGGAGGACCGCTCAAAGCTTTTAATACCAGTGGTAGGTCCCATGGAGGAGCATATGACTTGATAGGAGGCTTTATCTTTAATACCGCTAATATGAACCTGGTCACATCCTTGTCCAAAGCCCATCTGTGATCAGTTAGGGCTGAAAGAGCTAAAATATGTACTTTAAGGGTGTTGTAGCTTAACCCTTTGTCAAGACCTAGTTGTAGGAATTCCAGAATGCTAGTAGTAGAGATTGACTGAATATTAATTTGCCTAGATGTTGCCCAAGAGAAAAAGACATCCCAGATTCTGTAGTATGTGGTGGACGTAGAGCACTTCCTTGCTTGTAGCAGAGTGTCTATTACTGCCTGTGAGAATCCTTTTCCTTTTAACCCTTCCCTTTCAACTTCCATGCCATCAGATTGAGAGAGGCTGGGTCTGGGTGGAGAACAGGGCCTTGATGTAGAAGCGAAGCAATCTTTGGAAGCTGCCAGGTGTCTGATTTGCAAAGGCTCAATAGTAGGGGAAACCATGGTCTGCATGGCCAAAAGGGAGCTATGAGAATGATGAATACTTTCTCTTGTCTCAACCGTCTCAGAAGTGGAGAGATGAATGGAGTAGGAGGGAATGCGTAACCGAGGTTGAATTGCCAATCGCTTGATAGAGCATCTCTTCCTATACCCAGAGGATCGATGTTCTTTGAGAAGAAGTCTCTTACTTTTCTGTTCTTGTTTGTTGCCATAAGGTCTATTTGTGGTATGCCCCATATTCGTGTTATCTTCTCGAATATCTTGTCTGACAAGCTCCATTCTCCTGGGTCTATTTCCACTCTGCTCAGGAAATCTGCTATGGAATTCTGGATTCCAGGAAGATGTACAGCCAATATACCTGCTAGATGTGTTTGCGTAAAGGCCATTAGGGGTTTCATTATTGACATCATCTTTTGACTCCTGGTTCCTCCTTGATGGTTTATGTAGGCAACTACAGTGGCGTTGTCTGTTCTGATTTTGACCCACTTGAAACGGATAAGAGGGAGAAAATATTTCAGAGCTCTGTTAACTTCCATCAGCTCTAATAGATTGGACAGAGTGTCTGTTGTTGAAAAGGGCCATTTCCCTTGTATGAAGTGGTCTTGCAGGTGAGCTCCCCATCCCCATAGACTCACATCCGTGGTTACAACAGTCCACATGATTGTTCCGCAAGGGGAATGCTCTGAACAGGAACTTCTTTTGTAACCACCACATCATAGGTTTCCTGTTCTGAATTGGAAGATTGAAATTCTTCTGGAATTTCCTCATCCTCCATTGGGCCCATCTTGTTAGCCCTATTGTTGACGACATTGAGCCTAGAAGACTCATGCGTCTCTCTACTGAGGTCACATTGAACGCCAACATTTCTTTGATTTTGTTTTTAAATTTTGTACCTCTTTCTTGAGACAGGTGCACTGTGCCTTCTAGTGTATTGAACATGGCTCCCAAATATTTCATCCTCTTAGCTGGCTGCAAATGACTCTTTTTCTCATTTATCATCCATCCATGAAGATGTAGGAAACACATACAGAACTGACCATGGGCCTGAAGGGTATCTCTGTCTTCTGCTAATATAAGGATGTCATCCAGGTAATGGTAGATGGCTATGCCCCTCTTCCTGAGTTCCACAATTAAGACAACTAAGACCTTGGAGAATGTTCTTGGAGCTGTGCTGAGACCGAATGGCAGGGCCCGGAATTGAAAATGTCCTTTTTCTACCACAAAGCGAAGGAACTTCTGATGTTATGGGGATATGAAAATAGGCGTCTGCCAAGTCTATAGAAATCATCCATTGGTCTGGAAAAACTGTTTTTATGATGAATTGGATAGACTCCATCTTGAATTTTTGGATGTGTAGGTACTGATTTAACCTGCTTAGGTCTAGGATAGGCCTCCATCTGCCTGAAGCTTTTCTGGTGAGGAACAGATGAGAATAGAAACCTTGATCTTGTAGATTCCGAGGAAACTGAATGATAACCTTTTCTTCCTGGAGTGTAGAGATGAATTTCTTTAAGGCTTGTCTTTTTTCTTCTTCTTTTTTCCTCTCCTGGCCACTTTGTTGTTTCAAAAGAGTGGATTGGAGGAGGTCTGGAGCACTCTAAACGATATCCTCTTCTTATGATATCCAACACCCATCTGTCTGTGGAGGATTGATCCCATGCATCTGGGAATAGTAACAGACGTGCCCCCTGTGGCGAAACCTACCTCGCCACTGTGAACTGGAGAAGCCGGGTTGCTCGCCTGCTCCCTTTGGACTATGGCCCTGCAGGTTAAAACGTTTATTTTCCCTGCAGAAAGGCTTATTCATGCCTTTCTGCCGGGGTGTTCGGTAGATTCCAACTACCGAACGGGGGACTACCGGGGAGCTGGAGTGTGCCGCCAATTGACCGCCCAGAAGCTGCGGTTAACCGCAGCTTAATTGATTATTATTATTATTATTTTATTATTTATATAGCACCAACAAATTCCGTAGCGCTGTACAATGGGTGGACTAACAGACACATAATTGAGATCAGACCACTGACGTACAGGAACAGAGGGGGTTGAGGGCCCTGCTCGATGAGCTTACATGCTAGAGGGAGTGGGGTATAGTGACACAAAGGGTTAAAGTAGGGCAATTAAATAGTTTGTTACAGAAGGGTTTATTGAGTGCTTGGTAGGTCATTTTTGACAGGTGAAGGAACGGAGTCATGGGGTGGGGGATGAGAAACCTGATGACAGTTTCATTGATACGCTTTAATAAAGAAGTGAGTTTTCAAAGATTTTTTGAAGGAATGGAGGCTGGGTGAAAGTCTGATTGAGGAGGGAAGGGAGTTCCACAGAATAGGTGCAGCCCTGGAGAAGTCTTGAAGGCGAGCATCAGAGGTGGGGATCCGGGCAGAGGATAGGAGTAGGTCTTGGGCTGAGCGCAGGGGTCTCGTCGGGACATACTTGTGTATGTGGGAAGATAGGTATGTTGGAGCAGCATTATGTAGGGATTTGTAAGCAAGCGCCAGAATTTTGAATTGGGCCCTATATCTAACTGGAAGCCAATGCAGGGACTGACAGAGCATGGAGGCGTGGGAGGTGCGACCGGACAGGAAAATAAGCCTCGCAGCCGTATTCATTATAGATTGCAGCGGTGCAAGCTGGGAACATGTAAGACCGGTGAGAAGGGGATTGCAATAGTCAAGGCGAGAGAGAACAACAGCATGAACCAGTACCTTAGCCGCGTCCGGCGTTAGATATGGGCGGATGCGCGCTATGTTCTTGAGTTGGACACAGGATTTGGCTATCGATTGAACATGGGGAGTAAAAGAGAGATCAGAATCAAAAAGAACCCCTAGGCAGCGAGCCTGGGAGGTAGAGGTGATAGTAGCGCCGTTGACTTGGATGGAGACAGACACAGGAGTAGCAGCACTTGAGGGAGGAAAAACTAGAAGTTCTGTTTTGGATAGGTTGAGTTTAAGGAAGTGAGCAGCCATCCAGTTGGAAATAGCAGAGAGGCAGTCAGAAACACGAGTCAAGGTGGGCAGAGAGAGATCAGGGGAGGACAGGTAGATTTGCGTGTCATCTGCATATAAATGGGATTGGACGCCAAAAGAGCTGATGAGTTTACCAAGGGAGGCAGTATAGATAGAGAACAGTAGGGGGCCGAGGACAGAACCTTGGGGGACGCCGACAGGGAGGGGTTGGGGAGAAGAGGCAGAGCCAGAGAAAGAAACACTGAAGGAGCGCTGGGAGAGGTAGGAGGAGCACCAGGAGAGAGCAGAATCAAGTAGACCAAAGTTACGGAGAATGTGAAGAAGCTGTTGATGATCAACAGTGTCAAAGGCGGCAGAAAGATCAAGGAGGATTAGGATAGAGTATTGGCCGCGAGATTTAGCAGCAATTAAATCGTTGGATACTTTGGTCACAGCAGTTTCGACAGAGTGACCAGCGCGGAATCCAGACTGAAGGGGGTCAAGCAGAGAGTTGGATTCAAGAAAGTCTGTCAATCTGGCGTAGACAACTCTCTCGAGGATCTTGGAGGCAAATGGCAGTAGCGAGATAGGGCGGTAGTTGGATGGGGAGTTGGGATCAAGGTTGGGCTTTTTCAGAATTGGGGTTACGGTTGCATGTTTGAAGGCAGAGGGAAATGTGCCAGAGGAAAGGGAGAGATTGAAAATGTTAGCGAGAGGAAGAGCAAGAGAGGGAGACAAAGTGCGGATGAGATGCGAGGGAATAGGATCGAGGGAGCAGGTTGTGGGGCGGGAGGACAGGAGCAGAGCAGAAACCTCTTGTGCTGTAGCAGGTGCAAATGAGCTTAGGATGACACGGGGAGTGGGGTTGGGTGATGTATTGATACTGGTCGGAGAAAGATTAGAGATCTCTTTCCTGATTGTAGAGATCTTCTCAGTGAAATGAGATGCAAAGTTTGTGGCGGACAAGGTGGTGGAAGGAGGGGGAGTCACAGGGCGAAGAAGTGCATCAAAAGTGTGAAATAGGTGTTTGGGTTGGTGGGACAGTGTGCTTATGAGGGTGTTGAAGTAGCTTACTTTTGCAGAGGAAAGAGCCATGCTGTAGGAGCGCAGCATAAATTTATAGTGGACAAAGTCAGATGCAAAGTGAGACTTTCTCCAGCAGCGTTCAGCAGTTCTGGAACATTTTTGGAGGTAACGGGTCAGCTTGGTGTGCCAGGGTTGTAGTTGGGGGCGCTTGCTGCGTTTAACTGTAGGAGGTGCCATGATGTCAAGTTGAGAGGAGAGAGTGGAGTTGTATAGTGAGGTTGCAGAGTTAGGGCAGTTGTGATTTGAGATGGGTAAAAGGAGTGTTTGGAGTTTAGTGGAGAAGTGCTGGAGATCGAGAGAGTTGAGGTTTCTGCGAGGTTGGAGAGTGGACGGTGGTGAGATTTTGGTATGGGGTATGCAGATGTTAAATGTTAGCAGATGATGGTCAGACAAAGGAAATGGAGCAGTGGCGAGATCAGAGGTAGTACAGAGATTGGTGAAGATGAGGTCAAGAATGTTTCCTGCAGTGTGAGTTGCTGAGGAAGAAATCTGTGTGAGTCCAAAGGAGGAGGTTACAGAGAGCAGACGAGAGGCATCAGGGCAATTGAGCTTGTTGATAGGGATATTGAAGTCCCCAAGTATGAGAGAGGGAGTGCTAGAGGAAAGAAAGTGGGGTAACCAGGAGGAAAAGTGTTCAATGAATAGTTTAGGGTGACCGGGGGGGCGATAGATGATGGCAATTCTTAAAGGAGTGGGCTTAAAAAGGCGTACAGTGTGAACTTCAAAGGAAGTAAAGGATAGGGCAGGGGCAGGGAGGATAGGTTGAAAGGTACATTGAGGGGAGAGAAGGATGCCTACACCACCTCCTTTACAGTCAAGTCTAGGAGTATGGGAGAACTGTAGACCACCGAAACATAAAGAAGCAGGAGTAGCGGTATCGGATGGAGATAGCCAGGTCTCAGTGAGTGCCAGTATTGTGAGAGAGTTAGAGATGAGGAGGTCATGTATTGCTGTAGATTTGATATTACTACAAATGGAGCGAGCATTCCAGAGTGCACACTGAATTTTGTTAGAGGAGGATAGACTGCAGGGTATTTGGAGGAGGTTTGCATGGTTTCTGGTTATTTTAGTGTGAGCAGATGAGGTGAGGGGCCCTGGGTTGGGAGAGATGTCACCAGCTGCCAGAAGTAGGAGGAGAGATAGAGACAGGAGGTATGAGTGGGTTTTATATGGGAGGCGACTAGAGTGAGATTGGGTTAGAGCAGGAGAGAGAGAATAGAGAAATGAGTGCAGGGCTTGAGATGAGAGAAGGGGGGAGTGTAGCAGAGAGGGATTAATGTAAATGTTAGTGTTTTGTTGAGGGAAGTGGGTGGAAGGGGATATTTTGATCCTTAGGGAGATGAGAGAGAAGGAGAGGAGAAGAATATAGAGCATTGCTCTGATAGGTAGGTAATTAGAGGGATGAAGAATGAGCATAAGGGAGGAGAGGGAGTGAGTGTTAGGGGTTAAGAAGGTGGATTGTGCTCATTATGGGTAGTGTTTGCAGCTGCTATTTGGAATTAACTAAAGGTGTGTGTGGGATTCTATCCATAAATGTAGTAAGGAACTTGGGGTGGGGTGGTGAGGGGAGGGGTGGGCGGGAATCTGAGCACTGTTCAGGTTTGCTAGAAGTGGTCTTTTAAAACTCAGACTGTGGAAGACAGAGATGATAGGGTCAAAACAGGACTGCAATAAAAGCTATGGAATGGAGATGCACAGAGGAGGTGAGGATTGGTCAAGCAAGACATTCGGGTGGGTATCAATAAAATAAGGGGGGGGGGGAGAAGAAATAACAGAGAAAATCATGATGAACGCTGGGTGGCCTTTGTTCGTTTGCCGAACACGTGGCAGTGGCCATTTTAAGTCCCGAAAGGCCAGCGGTGCTCAGCACTAACACTGTGGAACGGAAAACGGACACTTCCTTGCGCCAACACAGCTGAGCCGTCCGCCCCCTGGTTCCTATTTGTGCCCTTGGTGTCGAACACCGGTTCAGTCGGTACTTTGGGATATGTGAATATGTTAACCCAGATAGCTAAGCCATGGAGCCCATTAGTGTAACGAAGGACTATGTGAAAGACTTTGGCTCCATGGCATTTAAACTGTATGTATGTGATCTGAGTGCCATTCATCTAATAATGTGCGCTCAGATCTAAGCTATCTGGGGATATGTAGAAATGTGTGTATTATGTACTAAATGTATCAGCATGCAATTTTATGTCTTTTACTGTCTTTTTGTCTGCCATGTGGGTAATGGAGTTTTACCTCTGTCCTTGGAGATAATTAGATTCCTTCCCCAATTATCTCCAGGGCAGAGAGGAGGGATTGTGAGGCATTGTGGGAGGTAACTCTTGTGTGATTGGTGTATTGGGTAATTGTTGCAAATCCCTCCCTTGCATGGGAGAATCCTTTATAAGCCTGTTGTGTGAATAAATCAGTGTTGTTCCTGTTTAACCCTCAAAGTGAAGTGTCGTCTCATTCTTAGGGGGAATTTGACTGTATGCCGATTGCCAGGAGTGTAAGCTGTTCGTAGGGCTTTTCCTGTTCGGCTGCTTCCAGGGTTCGTGTGTCTGCTGTTCGAGAGTTGGTGAATACATTACGATTTGGAGTTGAGAGGATTTGGTAGTACAGTACTTTACTGAATACTATCTAGAGGTCGCCTACTTAGTTTTATCACCTTAAGCAGCATTCATTACCCCCACTCACAGCAGAAGAGAAATTACGTCATAAATCTGGATTAGAATGAAGCACCCTTTGACTTTCCACCTCTTGTAGATGACTGACCTCCTCTTCGTGGATGGGATCTTCCATGTTCTCTTCCTGGCTTGTATGATCTTGAATCTCGAAAGGAAGAGTAGTCTGGGTATCTCTTGTACCTAAAGGATCCTCTAGGTTTACGATCTTGTGGGAGAAATGCTCTTTTCCCTTTGGCCGCTCTCTTGATACATACATCCAGATTTGTCCCAAACAGCATGTCTCTGTGGAATGGTAAGGCACATAAACTGGCTTTAGAAGAATTATCCGCTGCCCAGGATCTTAACCATGAAGCCCTTCTGGCTGAAATGGAGAGAGCCATATTTCTGGCTAAAGCCTTAACCAGGTCTACTGAGGCATCAGAAGTAAAGTCTACTGCTAGCTTTATGTCTCTGAGGCTTTCTAGAAGACTGGCTCTGCTTTTGCCTCTTTGAATGTCTTCTTCTAGATTCTCCATCCAAATTCTTAAAGCTCTGGAAACTGAGGTAAGAGCCACTGCTGGATGGAGGCCTGTGCCTGCTGCCACATGAGCCTTAGCGAGGTGTAGATCCGTCTTTTTATCCATGGGACCTCTAAATGATCCTGCGTCGTCAACTGATTGATTTTTGGTAGGGTAGTGTGTTTGGCCAGTCTTACCACAGCAGCATCTACCTTGGGAGCAGAATCCCAGCAGCTGGAGTCATTCCTCCTGAAAGGATAAAGGCGAGCAATTCTGCGTAGGGCTGCTAACTTCTTGTGTGTGTTAGACCATTGATCCTCAATCAGGTCTTTAATTGTCTCGTGTACTGGAAAAGTAGCTCTTTTCTTTTTTAGATCTGCAAAGTATCTGCTGGAAGTAGAAGGTTGTGCTGAGGAAACTTCCTTTAGGCTCAAGGACTTGTGTACTCTGGCAATTAAGTAATCTACTTGAGCAGGTTCCATAAAATCTGGGGCTACGGATTCTTCTTATGAAGAGGAAAGCCCTTCTCTGTAGGAGTCCATATCCATGGATTCATCTGAGGATTTCTCCTGAGAGTAATCAAAGGTGTCAGCAATTCTGGGCCTTTTGTTTGATTTTCCTGCATCCTTAATGCCCTGGGAGACAGCTTGTTTGATGAACTGCATTATATCCGGTGTAGGTGCAGCATTAGAGGCTCCAGCTGCTGCTGACAGGCATTCTGTGCATTAACGCTTCCCTTCCAGGGGTTTATTGTTGCAGGCTTCGCATCTTTTCTTCATAGGCGACTTGCCTTTGGAAGTTCCAGATGCTTTAAATCCCGTAGAACCATCATGATAGGGAATATAATTAGTTTAGGCACTCTTTTTGTTTATAATTATTGCATTAAAAAAAAAATAAGGCTGGCTTACCTATAACCTTTAGATTGTGACCTTTGTTTATGTATAGATGCCTCTGTGTCCGATGAAAAGGATCTGTCTTTTTCCATTTTTTTTCAGGCTAGTATATAAAAGAATTGAAATATTTATACTAAACAGTATAAAATTCAACTTGAAAAAGGAGGGGAACATACCTGAGGATCAGCAAAAATATTGATTGAAGTAGACACTAAAATGAGAAATATCTGTCACTGGGAACGCTGCTTGTAGCAAGAAATACCTGAGAGAGGTAACAAAATTTGATTTTGGCGCCTTAAAAAAGGCGTGTGACGTCACTGATGACGCCCCGGAAGTATCCCGATCTGCCGCACTGCGCACGCGCGGAAACAACACCCCGCGCATTCGCGTAAGCTAGCATGAAGCAATCGCTTGATCGCGCATGCGCAGAATGGCCGGAGGACACCGAGCAAGATGGTGGCTCCCAGAGACCGGAACCGTCAATTTATTTGGCAAAAAACAGCTATCCTGCACCTCTGCCCCTCGAGCCATACCAGACCAGAGGGCAGAAAGACCGAAGAAACCTAGCAACTCCAGGATAACAGCTATAAGGTAAATTTAAAACCTTACCTTTATACTTGTTCTGTAACAGAGTCAGTCAAGGTGGAAGGGGGAACCTAACGACCACAAGTAATGCCATATACAAACCCTTAGGAATATATTAGAAATACTGTGGATGTCAGAAATGATAGAAAAAAGAAACCCTAGAAGATGAGGTTCTTCTGCCACTTCCTGCTACCGCTTGGTCACAGCAGGGAATTCTTCTTATTGGCAATTTAACTTGCTACCCCTAGGGTCACTGCAAGTGGCTCCCGGTCACTAAAGGAGCATCTCCAGGGGGTTTTCCTTTGCGCAGGGCCACGTACTGAAGAGAGGCTGAACTCCCTTGGGGCAGAAGGTAAAAACTCTCAGGTAAGCCAAAATAAAAAAAAAATATTTGTAGTCTGGAAAGACTAAAGTCCTATAGGGATAGGACAGGAACAAAAAGACTGAGGGAGGAGATGGTGGGAGGGGGGTATTTATACCCTTATTTTAAATTAGTTCCTGTCTAATTAGGGATAGGGAGGAGCTAACCCATTGTTGTACTGTCATGGATATGGCCAGGAAATGGATATACACACATACATACATACATATGAAGATAGATACATGCATACGCACATATGGAGTTACACACATACATATATATGGAGACAGATACATACATACATATGGAGATAGATACATACATACATATGGCGATAGATAGATACATATGTAGATACATGATTGATATATACATACATTAGGAGATACATACATACTGTCAGCATTACTAGTTGATCCAGCACGCAGAATTATATCACACCTAGGACTAAGGATAATGTTTAACCCGGACCTTAGAATGGCCAGACTTAACGTATCCAAGAATAGTCAGTATACTTGCCAAGGTCAGGGATACAGAAGGAGACACAACGATGAAGGAAAGCCAAAAGTCAAGGATACCAGAATACAAGGAAGTCAAAACAAAGTCAAAGTGAAAAACCAAAATAATAAGCTCAGGAACACACTCTCGGACTACCTCTAAGGGAAACCACGACAGGGTAATGATTAAAAGGAAAAATTAGTTTAAATAACCCTCTTGCAGATCAGATCATCCGTAACCGGCCTTTGACCCCAAAACGTGCATACGCGTCTTTTGCGTGACGTCACACACACGTCAACGCCATCATTACCATGGGCTGATGTGGGGCTACAATATGGCATGGATCTGCTGCTGAGCGGCACCTCCATTATGGCCAGGAAGGCAATTTCCACTGAAAATGTCATAAGGTGAGATTGAATACGTGACACATACATATGGAGATACACACATACACAGTGGTGTATCCTGGTTTTGTGCTGCCCTAGGCCCTCCCCCATGCCACCCCCACCCATCCCTCCCCCCTGCCCCACCTTCTAAATACACACACACACACACAGTCAGACACACACACAGTCAGACACACACACAGTCAGAAACACACACACACACAGTCAGACACAAACACACACACACTCAGTCAGACACACACACACAGTCAGACACAAACACAGTCAGACACACACACAGTCAGACAGTCAGACACAAACACACACACACAGTCAGACACAAATACAGTCACACACACACACATACACAGTCACACACAAACACAGTCAGACACACACACACACACAGTCAGATACACACACACAGTCAGACACACACACACACACAGTCAGACACACACACAAACAGTCAGACACACACAGTCAGACACACACAGTCACACACACACACACACACACACACAGTCAGACACACACACACACAATCACTCACATTAACACATTTTTATTTTTTTAATCTAACCCCCCCAGCCTCCTTACCTTTGGGAATGCTGGGGTGGGGTTCTCTCTCTCCCTGGGGGTCCAGAGGCTACCGGTCAGGCTGATGGGCTGTCTGCTGGCGAGGGAGCACTTCCTCTGAGCGGTCTGCTCAGCTCCCTCGCGCACCGCACAGTGAGGCTGGGAGCCGGAATATCACGTCATCAAACCGGCTCCCAGCCTCACTCTGTGGCGTGCGAGGGAGCTGAACAGTCAGCTCAGAGGAAGAGCTCCCTCGCCAGCCGCCCGCCCGCCAGACCACCAGCCAGCGCCGCCCGCCAGCCCAGCATGTCAGTTAGCCGTGAGGCTAACAAGGCATTTGCCCTGGGCATTTGGGGGCAGCGTTTTTTGCCGAACCCCTGAAAAATGCCGCCCAAGGCAAATGCCTTGTTTTCCTCGCGGCTAATACGTCTGTGCACATACATGCATATATATGGAGAAACATACATACATACATACATTCATACATATGGAGACACATGATAGATACATACATACATTAGGAGATACATATTTAGTGGAGCTCCCTGTACCCCGGCTGGGTACCTCCGCCGAGGATTGCTATCTAGCTGGAACTGGGGAAAAACGGCAGCACTTCTGTCTGAGTTGCCGTGGGTTGACTGGGGTTCTTCTGGAGTCTCCATTGCATTCAGCACAAGCCCCTCCCAGGAATCTCTGGGCCTGGGAGATACAGTTGCAAGAAAACGTTTGTGAACCCTTTGGAATGATATGGATTTCTGCACAAATTGGTCATAAAATGTGATCTGATCATCATCTAAGTCATAACAATAGACAATCACAGTCTGCTTAAACTAATAACACACAAAGAATGAAATGTTGCCATGTTTTTATTGAACACACCATGTAAACATTCACAGTGCAGGTGGAAAAAGTATGTGAACCCTTGGATTTCATAACTGGTTGAACCTCCTTTGGCAGCAATAACTTCAACCAAATGTTTCCTGTAGTTGCAGATCAGACGTGCACAATGGTCAGGAGTAATTCTTGACCATTCCTCTTTACAGAACTGTTTCAGTTCAGCAATATTCTTGGGATGTCTGGTGTGAATGGCTTTCTTGAGGTCATGCCACAGCATCTCAATCGGGTTGAGGTCAGGACTCTGACTGGGCCACTTCAGAAGGCGTATTTTCTTCTGTTTAAGCCATTCTGTTGTTGATTTACTTCTATGCTTTGGGTCATTGTCCTGTTGCAACACCCATCTTCTGTTGAGCTTCAGCTGGTAGACAGATGGCCTTAAGTTCTCCTGCAAAATGTCTTGATAAACTTGGGAATTCATTTTTCCTTCGATGATAGCAATCCGTCCAGGCCCTGACGCAGCAAAGCAGCCCCAAACCATGATGCCCCCACCACCATACTTCACAGTTGGGATGAGGTTTTGATGTTGGTGTGCTGTGCCTTTTTTTGCCACACATAGTGTTGTGTGTTTCTTCCAAACAACTCAACTTTGGTTTCATCTGTCCACAGAATATTTTGCCAGTACGTGCAGCAATGTTTTGTTTGGACAGCAGTGGCTTCCTCTGTGGTATCCTTCCATGAAATCCATTCTTGTTTAGTGTTTTACGTATTGTAGATTCGCTAACAGGGATGTTAGCATTTGCCAGTAACTTTTGTAAGTCTTTAGCTGACACTCTAGCATTCTTCTTCACCTCATTGAACAGTCTGCGCTGTGCTCTTGCAGTCATCTTTACTGGACGGCCACTCCTAGGGAGAGTAGCAGCAGTGCTCAACTTTCTCAGTTTATAGACAATTTGTCTTACTGTGGACTGATGAACAGCAAGGAGATACTTTTATAACCCTTTCCAGCTTTATGCAAGTCAACAATTCTTAATCGTAGGTCTTCTGAGAGCTCTTTTGTGCGAGGCATCATTCACATCAGGCAATGCTTCTTGTGAAAAGCAAACCAGAACTGGTGTGTGTTTTTATAGGGCAGGGCAGCTGTAACCAACACCTCCAATCTCATCTCATTGATTGGACTCCAGTTGGCTGACATCTCACTCCAATTAGCTCTTGGAGATGTCATTAGTCTAGGGGTTCACATACTTTTTCCACCTGCACTGTGAATGTTTACATGGTGTGTTCAATAAAAACATGGCAACATTTCATTCTTTGTGTGTTATTAGTTTAAGCAGACTGCGATTCTCTATTGTTGTGACTAAGATGATGATCAGATCACATTTTATGACCAATTTGTGCAGAAATCATGTCATTCCAAAGGGTTCACATACTTTTTCTTGCAACTGTAATTGCGTTAAAGACCAGTAAGTTAATTATCTTCCATGAACACATAGGCAAACACAAAAACATAAAACATAAAATACCCCAAAACATCATAAAAACTTACTATAACCCCACAAATAATACATCCCCACATAACCCTTATCTGAGCACCCACGTTCTCCAAATAGCACTCAGATCCATGCAGTGTATGGGGTGAATGGGAACCCACAAATTCCTCCTGCCGAAATTAGTTCCATAGTGGTAGCGGCTAAGTACCGCTGAGGACTATTCGTGGGTTTGGTTCATGTGAACGGTTGCCAGAGAAGGTTCCATTTGCATGAAGGGAAAGTGCCGAACCAGGGGCACCCAGAGAAAGCTACTAATGGCAGGGTAACTCCCAAATGGTGTCTCCATCCTGGACCATAGCTAGTGGGCAGGAGGCCAGCTTCCACACTCCTCCAGAACCCCATGGCAAACGTTTGTGGTAAGGCGTGTTTGTCACAACATACATACATACAAACATACATGCATATTATTATTACTAGTATTTATATACCCAGCATATTCCATATAGCTTATATATATATTATCAAAGGGGGAGATTTAACCATAAATGAGACAATTACAAAAACTTACAGGAACAATAGGTTGAAGAGGGCCCTGCTCAGACGAGCTTCCAGTCTATATGAAGATACATACATATGTGGCAGACCTGGCATCAGTCCCTGGAGTTGCCCGAACTCCTATTGAGTTCTTGCGAACAGATCCGTACCCTCCTGTTAGGGAACAGAACAGAACTTGTGTGGTCCTCTCTCTGTTATTGACTTAGAACTCCGACCACCCCTGGCTATTAACTGCAATTAAGGAGTACTTGAGTGCCATTTTGTCTCCCGAACACAGGTAGCAGTACTTGGTCGTTGAGTGCGTGGAACTAATTTCAGCTACACGTTCTCGAGAACCCCGGTCAATATGGTACTGCTGCCTGTATTCATTCTTGACCATCTACATGAACCACGTTCAGGAGATATGATCTACCGACTGGGAGGAGCATTTGCTACCTAAGAGTCAGGGGGAACGTTTGTCAGTGTTCGTGCAGGAACGCCCGAACCAAGACCAGCCACTGCCCTGGATTCTCTGGAACTCTTTTTGGGCATCACTCTGTGGCTGGCTGGTGACATCTTCTCACAAATAGTGATCTCGTTCCACCAAACCAATCTCAGCACTTTTCGAATATGTGATTCGCTCAGATTCAGGCTATTCAGGGATATAAGAATTGTGAGGTTGCTGTAATGTTTTATTATGTTTTTGGGAGATAATTGAGTTATTTAAATTCCCATCTCAATTATTTATCAGACTTAGAGCCTTTTGTGAAAATTCCCTGTAAACTTGACCTGGACACCCCATACTATGGGGTGTGCATAAAAAGCAACGTGTGGAATTCACCTGAGGAAGACCTGTACATAGGTTGAAACGTGCTGTGCTGCTGTTTCAGCTTACTTTTATCTGTTCATGGAATAAAGTGATTTTAACATTGATCATCTGATTCCTGTCTCTTCTGGATATCTCCTTGTTCCAGCAAAAAATCTCACTACAATCCCAATAGTGGATGAAGTACCTATACAGCTCAGAGCCATTCTTTAAGAGCTCTGGAAATTGTGAGTGTGCTATTTTTAACCATCTTCTGGTTAGACGGTGAGGTAGCTCAGTGGGCTAATGCATCATCAGTAGAATCTGTTCAACCCTTAAAGGTCGCAGGTTAAATCCCAGCAGGCTTGACTGAGCCCTTCATTCTCTGTGGTAGATGAACTGAGTACCATTAAATTGGGTAAAAGTAACAAGCCCTGGATGTTGGACAAATGTATCATCCCCAGGATGTACTTGGGGATGTAGTTCGTGAAAAATGCCCCGTTGAAACAAAATGAAATAAATAAAATAATACAATAAAAATAACAATAATAAAGTGCCTTCTTGGTCTCTCCGCTCTGCATGTTTCATCCTGAACAGGACCTCCTCAGGGAAAATAAAAGTAAGAACATTGGTCTCCTCAGTCCGTTTTTAAGTATGGGGACTGTATCTCGCTCCATTTCCACGTCCAGCCAGGATGTGACCTATTTGTTACCATCACCTGTCGTCGTGGATCTCATCATATGTGCTCCAAGCCTCTCTTCGGAGCTGCACTGTGAAAATCCTATCCAGCATCACGTGGAACGCATCTTGCATTCCACAGTCACAAACCTGGAAGTCCATCAGTTTGTGAGACGGATAAATGCAGATGCACATTAAAAATAAGAACAAAAACAAAATACCAATTTTAAAGGGTAATAGATGGAAAGGTATACCTAATAAGTAGAATTCTTAGTGAGAAAAAACCCTGATGACAAAATGGGTGAATGTAAAAAATATACATCTAATAATAATTTATTCAATCTAAAAAATTGTGTATAAAAAATTATAATAATAAAATATTATTATAAAAAAATATATTATTATAAAAAAACACACCATGTCAAAATCGACCTATAGGACTGAAAGTCTTTAAATTAAAAATCCAGAAACCTTCTCTTTGTCTTAGTTTTCTAATTAGATTACCTCCTCTGACATCTAGGGTCACTTTCTCCAAACCCGTGCACAAAAAAGTTTCAAAACTAAAATCAGGACAATTCTAACAATGGACTGGTACAGACTGGGTGATTCATTTCTTCTGATGATTCATTTTATCCAAATCTTGATGGGAAATATTTACCAACTGGTTTGCCCCACTTTGACTCATTTTGGCCACTTGAAGGAACAAGCCAGATCCATAAAACACATCTTGCTGAAAAGCTTTGTGTGTAAAGAGTGTGTCTACTTTATTTCATTTTGCAAAAGTGTACATTTCAATAGAAATTGTAATTTTTTTTTAAATATGGTATGGTCACACCCCCATGGCTGACTAGACAACTGATCATGTTACTTCCTGGTTGTTTAGTCGGGCTGCTGATCAGCTGCATTGGGAATTTAGTGATTGGACAGAAAAGGAAAATCTGGGCAAATTTTCATTTGGGGCATATTTAATGAACAGTGAGTTTTAATTATTTTGTACTTGGGCAGGAGAATTACCTTTTAAATCTGGACACAAACTTTCACTTGGATAAGGTTCTTTTCCAGCTTCTTTTATGCAACAAAACTGAGTGATGGTTATTACGCATTCACCCGGAAAAACAACAGTATACGTATTATCCAAAATCTGGCTTGTGTAAATGGTTACAGCATATATATTGATTTATAATACACTATTAGTGGGTAAACAAGTGAACATTAAAACCCATAGTGATCAGATAATTTGCGATAATACATTCAGTAATATGTAATAAAGAACATACCATCTTTTCGGGCTTCATTTGCTCTTCATCAGACTTATTTTCTTGTTTCCATAACGCTAATGCATCATCAATGGTTATCTGCTTTATTTTCACCTTGTGTAGTATGTCCAAAATCTCTTCCTGGCTTAGCTAAAACATACAGCAACAAAGGTGTAACTTAGTTAACCGTAATAGACGCCTTCACCAATGTATTAGGACCAACACATAATGTATTTACACAGTAACAAATGCTTGGCTTAGCACAAACATACAGCGATAGAATCTTGACTTACAGCACTATATCTACAGTCAGCTGTAGTGAATTTGGTGATAGGAGTGCCTGGCACCCTCCCTTGGGGAGCAGTCTTATTGTTTTTGTACCATTTGACAGCTTATCTTGTGGCCACAACTCCTGGTCACCCCTTATCTTGTGGCCACAACCCCTGGTCACCCATTATCTTGTGGCCACAACTCCTGGTCACCCCTTATCTTGTGGCCACGACTCCTGGTCACCTCTTATCTTGTGGTCACAACCTCTGGTCACCCCTTACCTTGTGGTCACAACCTCTGGTCACCCCTTATCTTGTGGTCACAACCTCTAGTCACCCCTTATCTTGTGGCCACAATCCCTGGTCACCCCTTATCTTGTGGTCACATCCCCTGCCTCATTTCTACAGAAAAATCCAGTTAGCTCTACAGAACTTTTTAAGGCCAAGCAGGAACTATTAACATGTGAGCCTGGTCCTGCATTGGCCATAAGTTATATTACACAGACATCTGGCAGGGAACTCAGGCAATTTGTCAAAACTATACTAAAATGTCTGTAGTAGATATGGTGTTTGAAGAATACCTGTAAACGTACAGTGATGAGTTCCTGGCTTAGACTAAACATATAGTAAATGTTTTTTGACCTACATTAAATATACAGTAAATGTTCTCGACTTAATTTAAATATACAGTAAATGTTCTCGATTTAGATTAAACATACAGTAAATCTTTTCGATAACCCCCTAGTGATCAGACTGTTTTTCATTTTCCTTACCGTTTGGGACCAGGGCTGTTTTCCATTTCTGCGGTGTTTGTGTTTAGCTGTAATTTTCCTCTTACTCATTTACTGTACCCACACATATTATATACTGTTTTTCTCACCATTAAATGGTCTTTCTAAAGACACCATTATTTTCATCATATCATATAATTTACTATAAAAATGTTTTATAAAATATGACGGAAAAAAAAAACACACTTTTTCTAAATTTGACCCCCAAAGTCTGTTACGCATCTACAACCGTCAAAAAACACCAGTGCTAAATAGTTTCTCAATTTTGTCCTGAGTTTTGAATTACCCAATGTTAACATGTTCTCAGCTTTTTTTGCAAGTTATAGGACTATAAGTACAAGTCAATGGGACCTGATGGAATACACCCAAAGTTATTAAAAGAGCTTAGTGGTGTACTAGCAAAACCATTAACAGATTTATTTAACCAATCATTGTTAACAGGAGTAGTCCCAGAAGATTGGAAGTTAGCGAATGTTGTGCCCATTTACAAGAAAGGTAGTAGGCAGGAGTCGGGCAACTATAGACCAGTAAGCCTTACTTCAGTAGTGGGGAAAGTAATGAAAACCATGTTAAAGGATAGGATTGTTGAACATCTAAAAATACATGGATTTCAAGATCAGAGACAACATGGGTTTACTTCAGGGAGATCATGCCAAACTAATCTTATTGATTTTTTTGATTGGGTAACTAAAATTATAGATCAGGGTGGTGCAGTAGACATTGCTTACCTAGATTTCAGTAAGGCTTTTGACACTGTTGCACATAGAATGCTTATCAATAAACTGCAATCTTCAAGTTTGGATTCCAATATTGTTGAATGGGTAAGGCAGTGGCTGAGTGACAGGCAACAGAGGGTTGTAGTCAATGGAATATATTCGAAGCTTGGGCTTGTCACCAGTGGGGTATCTCAGGGATCTGCACTTGGACCAATTCTCTTTAATATTTTTATTAGTGATATTGCAGAAGGTCTTGATGGTAAGGTATGTCTTTTTGCTGATGATATGTAACAGGGTTGATGTTCCAGGAGTGATAAGCCAAATGGTAAATGACTTAGGTAAACTAGAAAAATGGTCACAGTTGTGGTAACTGACATTTAAAGGTAGGCAGACAATGTAATAGAGCAGCAGTAAATGCTAGCAGAATCCTTGGTTGTATAGGGAGAGGTATTAGCAGTAGAAAGAGGGAAGTGCTCATGCCATTGTACAGAACACTGGTGAGACCTCACTTGGAGTATTGTACGCAGTACTGGAGACCGTATCTCGAGAAGGATATTGATACTTTAGAGAGAGTTCAGAGAAGGGTTACTAAACTGGTTCATGGATTGCAGGATAAAACTTACAAGGAAAGGTTAAAGGAACTTAACATGTATAGCTTGGAGGAAAGACGAGACTGGGGGGACATGATAAAAACATTTAAATACATAAAGGGAATTAACACAGTAAAGGAGGAGATTATATTTAAAAGAAGAAAAACTACCACAACAAAAGGGCATAGTTTTAAATAAGAGGGGCAAAGGTTTAAAAATAATATCAGGAAGTATTACTTTACTGAGAGGGTAGTGGATGCATGGAATAGCCTTCCAGCTGAAGTGGTAGAGGTTAACACAGTAAAGGAGTTTAAGCATGCGTGGGATAGGCATAAGGTTATCCTAACTATAAGATAAGGCCAGGGACTAATGAAAGTATTTAGAAAATTGGGCAGACTAGATGGGCCGAATGGTTCTTATCTGCCCTCGCATTCTATGTTTCTGTTTCTATGTTTCTATGTCTCAAAATATATATTTTTTAAATGTATCAATAGTGACATTGCAACACTGTTATCTGTCATAAATCTCTGAATCACACCACACATTTTTTAAAGTAGACAACCCAAGGTATTGCAAACGGGGTATGTCCAGTCTTTTTTAGTAGCCACTTAGTCACAAACACTGGCCAAAGTTTGCATTGATATTTGTTTGTGTTAAAAATGCAAAACACAATCATGAGCGCTAACTTTGGCCAGTTTTTGTGACTAAGTGGCTACTAAAAGAGACTGAACATACCCCATTTGCAATACCTTGGTTTGTCTTCTTTTGCAAATGCCATCATGGGGTAATTCTCATTTCTGGGCTACCATATGCTCTCAAAGGCAACACAACCAATGTGGCAAATTTCAACGTGAAAAAAACAGAGAATCAAGCCTGATATTTGACCCTGTAACTTTAAAAAAAAACCTATAAAACCTGTACATGGGGGGTACTGTTATACTTGGGAGACTTCACTGAACACAAATATTAGTGTTTCAAAACAGTAAAATGTATCACAACAATGATATCATCAGTGAAAGTGCGGTTTGTGTGTGAAAAATTAAAAAAAAAAAAACGTCACTTTGACTGACAATATCATCGCTGTGATATAGAATGTGACGGCAGATAAGAACCATTCGGCCCATCTAGTCTGCCCAATTTTCTAAATACTTTCATTAGTCCCTGGCCTTATCTTATAGTTAGGATAGCCTATCCCACGCATGCTTAAACTCCTTTATTTTTTACTGTTTTGAAAAACCCATATTTGTGTACAGTGAAGTCTCCCAAGTATAACAATACCCCCAATGTACAGGTTGTATGGTGTTTTGGAAAGTTACAGGGTCAATATAGGGCTTGCCCATTTCAGTTTGCTTTGTCTATGTTGTCTTTTGAGACCATATGGTAGCCCAGGAATGTGAATTAACCCCTTCATGGCATACCATTTGCAAATGTAGACAATCCAGGGTATTGAAAATGGGGTATGTCCAGTCCTTTGTAGTAGCCAATTAGTCACGAACGCTGGCCAAAGTTAGCCTTTTTGTTTTTTTCATTTTTTTAAACAAACACTGCACTTTTACTGGTGATTTCATCATCATGATATGTTTTACTGTTTTGAAAAACTCCTATTTGTCTCCTATTTGAACAATGACTGGCTAAATGTTCCACTCCATCTGTAAACAATGGGGGATCTCTCTGAGGCTCCATGGAGTATAGATGGTCTTGATCCTCTAAAGCCGATGTGGCAGCTGGCACAGTCTTTCATCTTGCTGTAAGCTCTTACCTCAATCTCTAAGGATCTAAAATTGGTATGAATATTTTTGGAGGTGCATATCCAAGATAAATTTGCTTTGTGTGTTGACAATTTACAATTTAAAAGTCATTAACCCCTTAACACTGGAGGGCCTACTATTACGTCCTAATAGTACGCCCTCCAGATTTTTCCTATTTACCCGGTCGCGGCACATCTTCTCTCCTGCAGCCCCCCCAGCCATGTGAGAGTGGGGTCCTTGTGAGGACCTCACAATTATATGGCCGGGATAGCTGGATGCTGTATTGCCAGCAGGGGGGCTGCCTGTAATGACAGGTAGTCCCCCTGCTGGCTGGAAATAAATTAAATGAAAGTTAATAAAGTGTAAAAAAATATATATATACTTAGATCATATACATACACACACATACACTCTCTGATCTCTCTTTTCATGAAAGGGCTTTGATATGGAGGTACCTAAATATCTGTTGACTGTATTTATATGATCCCTCAGTTAACCTTTGAGTGAGTGTTTGTGTCTGTGAGTGAGAGTGTGTGTATGTCTGTCAGTGTATGTCTGTGAGGGTGCCTGTGTGTCTGAGTGATTGTGTGTGCTGGTCAGTGTGTGTCTGTGAGTGAGTAAGTGTGTGTCTGTCAGTGAATGTGTATGTATGCGTGTGTGTGTGTGTGTGTCTGAGTGATTGTGTATGCCTGTCAGTGTGTGTGTGTGTGTTTGTTTCTGCATTATGTGTGTATGTCAGTGAGTGTGTGTATGTCTGTCAGTGATTGTGTGTGTCTGTCAGATTGTGTCAAATCAGTGTGTGTGTGTGTCAGTGTATCTGAGAATGTGTGTCTGTCAAAGTATGTGTTAGTCTTTAACAGGAAGACGTGTGTCATTGACAGGAAGGAGTGGGACAAATATAAATTAGGGGGTGCCCAAGTTCCGTCATGCCTAGGGTAGCACATATCCAAAATACACCACTACACACACACACTTTTCTTTCCTATATATGTATAATATATTTAAAAAAATAAAGCATTTCCTAATATATTATACATATATCTTGCATGTATATGATTACATTATAAGTGTATTTTGAGATATATGTGTATATATCTCAAAGTACACTTATAATGAAATCATATATATGCATTAAATATGTATAATATATTATAAAATGCTTTAATTATTTTATAATATATTTAAAAAATAAAATAAAATGTATTATACTTTTAGCTGCCTGGGGGACAGCCTAACAGCTCAGACAGTCCCCCTGCTGGCAGCGCCACAGACTCCTATTGCGCCCATGTGATCATGGTGATCACATGGCCCTGGAGGGCCGGAGAGGCCAGAGCTTCTGCAGGGGGACTGCTGGGGTCTGAGGAAGTCCTCCCTGACCTGGATCGCCGTGGATCGCCATTCCAGGTAAGTAAATGGGTCAGTTTTTACCATGGATGTATCAGGTACGTCCAATGTCATTAACGACTGTTTTTTGTCTGCGGTCGGGAAGAGGTTAAACATACAGTATATGTTCTTGACCTAGATTAAATATACAGTAAATGTTCTTGACTTAGATTAAACAGAGTAGCAAAATATAAAATCTGTTCTGTACAGTTCATATAGTCATTAAGAACATTTAAGACAGCATCAGGCTGTTTGCCCATAATTAGGATCTACAGATATTTAGATTATCGAAGGCTATGTTTACCCACAATAAAGATGAACACTGGATGATTATCCCACTCTGGACCCATAGAAAATGACGCAACTTTGAACACGCCATGCTCCAGGCATCCACATATTACACGCCACTTCCTGCCAGATGTGACACAACATAGGTGTGCTGGATTAAGTCATCATGGAGAGGTATTTAACAGCAGGATTTTGCAAAGGATGTCTATATATAGTAACAGAGACTGAAATATATGATATCAGCATCTACACTGACCCAAAACACATAGTAATTGGGACTTCTCAATTAAGTTGTTATGGTGTCTGAAGCTCCTGGATGTCATCTTTGCTTAAAGGATCAGTTTGCGCACCATAACAACTTTAGCAAAATTTACTTATTCATCAAAAAGTTTGTTATGGTGCAAGGAGGTCCCTGGCGCTGGCTGACCTTTAGGGGTTAAACTGTTTTTGAATGGTTTAACACCAAAGCAAGTGTTCTGGTGCCAGATCGCTCTGCCCCCTTCCTATCTAAAATTCTACATAACAGAAGCCTATGGTAGCATCCGGTGAAGAGCCACTGATTGGCTTACAGTAGTCAGCTGATGCTTCAAGCCAATCAGTAGCTCCCCATTCATTTAAAAGGTACATACCTTTTTTATGACTGGTAGACTGCTGATTGACTTAAAACATTGTGTTATAAGTGTTTGTCTAATCTGTATTTTATATTGTTTCAAATCAGTGACTTGGAAATTCATTTCACCTTAAAAAACCTTTTGAGACATAGGAGTCTGTAAAGGATTGAACTTTCATGGAGTGCTGACTTGTCAATGTACAAACTCCTACTGGCAGAAAAATCCTTTCTTCACACGAGCCAAGTATGAGATGCCAATAGCAAGCGCAAGTTGTCTTTGCTATGTGTATTTGTGTTAGAGAAGGAACAAAAAATATTGTACGCACGAAAAATAAAAAAAAATAAATGAGAGTCAGGGCAAATCAATAAAACAATAATAATAATAATAGCACAGTAAAGGAGGAGACTATATTTAAAGGAAGAAAAACTACCACAACAAGACGACATAGTCTTAAATTAGAGGGACAAAGGTTTAAAAATAATATCATGAAGTATTACTTTACTGAGAGGGTGGTGGATGCATGGAATAGCCTTCCAGTTGAAGTGGTAGAGGTTATCACAGTAAAGGAGTTTAAGCATGCATGGGATAGGCATAAGGCTATCCTAACTATAAGATAAGGCCAGGGACTAATGAAAGTATTTAGAAAATTGGGCAGACTAGATGGGCCGAATGGTTCTTATCTGCCGTCACATTCTATGTTTCTATAAATAATAATAATTAAAAAAAATCTTGTGTAAGCAGGGATTCTAAAATTTAGCACAAGAAAAATAAAATTGCTGGTTTCTGGCTCCAGCAAGTGTTTCACAGATCCCATACAAATCGAAATGTCATTTGGTGGGACAGAGGACTAGGCAGGCAAATATATGGGGGACAGACAGATAGACATAAAGGCAGAGAGATGGAAAGTGAGACAGACAGATGGCCCTATTGATTACAGCAACTTACAATGTCACATTTATTGATGGAAGGTATAAGTCATTCATTCTATTCTTGCACAACCGGACTTTGAGAATGATTCCAGTTTAGATATTTTGACCTTCACCTTGAATTTGCACTTTACTGAATAAGCCTTTGGCTGTGCCACCGTCAGAGAGGCCCACTCCACAGACAGAAAGACAACAAAGAAAACTGGACAATCAACATGGAAAGTGTTTTTTAAATTCTACACACCAGAGATACCTTGACTTCTTAAGATTATTGGAATTGTAACTCACTAACATAGTAGCGGTTTATTGTTGCTCGTTATGCCCTTTTGAGAGTCGTCTTTTCATGATAACAAGCTTCATAATTGGCTTATCTCCTTGGTGTCGTAAACTTTTTTCCTGATATTATTAAAAAATACACAAAAATGGAGGAAATTTAATTTTCACTTTTTTTACAATGGAAGTTGTGGGATCTTTTAATGAGATTGTCCCTATTGTAACATAAAATCAATAAATCCACGACATTCAAAGCAAATATACACAGAATAAAATGTTGGTTACCTCTAGATATCTGTAAACTGGTAACATAATGGAATCTCTTAGCAGTCTAAGCAACGTCTATTGAAATACATGTCTTGTAGAATATCTTTATCTTTTTGATAAATATTATGTTACTTCGTTTTGTTGAGTCTTCATGGGTGATGATTACATCTCAAAACCATTATTTCACAAAATAAATAAATTAATGGATAAAAGTATATAAAAGGGCCTTTTGATCTTTCTTAGAATGTGAAAGGTATTCTAGAACCACGGAGAAAACTCTGAGAGATTGAGAATGAATTATTAAACAGGAGAATGCACGGTTTAAATACACTCAATAAGGACTGGCAGTCTGTAGGTCTATTTATGAAGCAATGTAAGCTGACAACTGACAAGTACAATGTAGGCCAAAACAGTCACATTTTCAAAACACAAATATATAAAGTTGGGGATTTACTTTCAAAGTTATATTGGTCCACAAATGTGTGATTGAAAGTTCGGGGGTGTAACAAGGTTGATTCATAAAAGTGCCAATCTCTATGGAAACCTGCACTTTGTGTAAAAGGAAAAACGAGGACACACTCTTCACACATGAAGCAGTTCAGTAAGCTAAAGTTCTTTAGGTATTTGAAGTGTGAAGAGTGTGTCCTCTTTTTTTATTTAACAAAAGTGCAGGTTTCAATAGAGATTGGCACTTTTATGAATCAACCTTGTTTCACCTCTTGGCAGTCAGTCAGATAACAAGTTATGTTACTTCCTGGTTGTTTAGCACAGTGAGCTAGTAATTGCACCTGCCTTGTAAACACTTGTGCATTGTGAATTCTGTCATTGGACAGCTACAGAAAGTCTAGACTGGGAAAGCAGGGGGAGAAGGGGGAGCTTACAAAGGCCACAGGCAGGAGAACTGCACATTGTAGCAAGATGTTTTAATGTAGATAGATTGATAGATAAATGATGGTGTGACAGAGCTCCTATACACTGACTGAGTATCTCTGCCAAGTCCTCTTATCTGGATGGATGGATGGATGGATGGATAGACAGACTGATAGATGAGATGGATGGATGGATAGATGTATGGAAGGATGGAGGGATGGATGGGTGGATAGACAGGCAGATAGGTAAGATGGATGGAAGGTGAATGGATGGATGGAGGGATGGATGGATAGATAGTTAGATAGATAGATAGATAGATAGATAGATAGATAGATAGGTAGACACAGACAGATGTCAGATAGACCAGATGGACGGATGGATGAACATTGAGTATCTATGTTTAAAGTGGGTGTTCAAGGCAGTTTATTCTGCTGTAGGATCCGTTTCTACGTTTTTAGTATCTCTGTCTCTCAGTGGTTAATTAGAAGTTGAGCGGAAGGTTGTGTAGTGAGGAATGGAACATTTCAAGCTCAGCAAACAGAGTCTCTAACACAGTTCCACAAAGAAACCTCAATCTTATATAACAGCTTTTGTTTTCTACAGAAACTTGACCCATTCCACTTTACAAACAATGACTCAAAGAGTCTGGAATCCAGATAAACCTCTTTCAGTGTTGGCAGTCAGCAACATTTCCTCCATTATTATGACAGTAGATTAAACTATCACATGCCCAGGCTGTAGATGAAATATATGATATGTGATATACATTTAATGACAATTGTTTTATGTTCACATTAAGAGGTGTATTCACTAAACGATGGATTCTGGTGAATTCAAACCTGTAAATAACCCCTTTAGGGTAAACATAAAATACTTATTTATTAAGTAGAACAATTCATTAGAAAAATGCAAAGTTATGCACTTCAGGGAAAAGAATGCACAAGCAACGTATACCCTAAATGGTAGTGAATTAGGGATAACCACACACGAGAAGGATTTGGGAATTGTTATAGACAACAAATTAGGCAGCAATATGCAATGTCAATCTGCTGTTGCTAAGGCCAGTAAGATTTTGTCATGTATAAATAGGGGCATTAATTCTCGGGATGAAAATATAATTTTGCCTCTTTATAAATCGCTGGTAAGACTACACCTTGAATATGCTGTGCAATTTTGGGCACCTGTTCTAAAGAAGGATATCATGGCACTAGAAAAAGTGCAGAGACGAGCTACAAAATTGATAAAAGGAATGGAGCATTTTAGTTATTATTTTTATTGGTATTTATATAGCGCCAGCTTATTCCGCAGTGCTTTACAATAAAAGGGAATTTACTAAATGAGACAATAACAAAGGGTAACAGGAACAGGGGTTTAGGACCCCGCTGAAACAAGCTTACAGTCTAGATCAGGCTTCCCCAAACTCCGGCCCTCGAGATGTTGCTGAACTACAACTCCCATTATTCTCAGCCTATCTATTTCATTCATAGAATCGTGGGTTGTAGCTCAACAACATCTGGAGGGCCAGAGTTTAGGGAAGCCTGATCTAGAGACAGGTTAACAGATTTAAACCTCTTTAGTTTGCAAAATCTGTGCCTCAGAGGGACGATAATAGCATTATGCAAATATATTTGGGGTCAATATAACCATTTTCTGGAAATTTATTCATAAAGAGGACACAAGGTCATGTGTTTAAACTGGAAGAAAGGAGATTTAGCCTAGACAAAGGAAAGCTTTTTTACAATAAGATTACTAAGGATGTAGAATTTTCTGCCTGAAGGGATGGTGTTATCAAGGTCTATGCAGATGTTTAAACAGCAATTGTATAAATGAAAAATCAAAATAGGATCAGCGCTAGTAATACCTCTAATAAAATATGTAATAGTGTAAAGGCAGCACAACTAAAAGGGGAAAAACCCTTATATCCCCTGTAATTGATTAGAACATAAAGAACAAGAAAGAAAAGGGCGCGCCTATTATGTAGTATGTAGCACTAAGAGTACACACTTAAAATTATGATAAAAAGATAATAAAGATAAGTAATATGATTTATAAAAATATCAAATATTAAAATATCAGATAAGTAAAATATAATAAAATGTTAAGAAAAGATTACAAGTCCAAGATAAAAAATCCACAATGCACGGAGATGATTCTTGTAAGTGGATAGGAGTTCTTCCCAATGGAAACTTGAATTTTCAGTCAGCCATATGTGGAAAGAGAGGAGAAAGGATCCAATAGTGCAATACGTCAGTTTATATGGAAGTATGTGTATAAAATCATATAATATACTCACACTTTCCAGAGCTAGAATCCAGCTCTGGTATAAAGCGCTTGAAGTGGATTGATCCCCACTCAAGGCCATATGGAGTAATGAATCAACAGGAGTTCTGACCGGAAATTAAAAAGAATAAAACATATAGTGCTCACTGAATATCGTGAATATGATAAGTAGAGAGTATGAAATGTACTTACAATAATCTGAGCAGAAATCACTGCTCAGATAGTAGCGTATGGGTGGTATAATCCCCACCTAAGGATTATTTGGCGTTCCTTGAAAGTGATGAAGGTCCAAACAGTCAGGTTGTGAATGTTAAAACTTAAAATAAAAATAAAGATTAAATATAAAAAAGGAATATGGCTATAACAAATATTTTTGGGGGCCAAAATTCCTTTATTACAATATTTGATAAATATTGTATTTTTATATATATATTGTAATAAAGGAATTTTGGCCCCCAAAAATATTTGTTATAGCCATATTCCTTTTTTATATTTAATCTTTATTTTTTATTTTGCAATTGTATAAATACTTGCAAAAACACAACACTCAGGGATATAATGTATATCCAATGAGCTATCTGACTGCATTTCTGGGGTGAAGAAATCTAATTTGCCGCAACATGGGAAGCACTTCAAACTGTGTTTTTATTTCCTTTGGGATCAACAGCAAAAACAGATATGAGGAAGGCTGAACTTGAGGCACGTATGTCTCTTTTCAGCTATGTAACTATGTAACTATATAACCCTAATAGCTAAATATAAACAAAGCCTCTACTTTTCTATTGTATAGCTAAAACTCTAAGCAATATAACCTCAACTACCAAAAACTTTGCCAGATGACAGGAGGCTTCACATTTTGCTATATCTTTCTTTACTGAACCCTATAGCAGCAAAGAAATAGTAATGATAAACAGAACAACCAATCAGAAAACACCATATATGAATATAAAGGGTAGTAACATGAAGTTATTCCTCTTTCTTTGCTGTTCCATCTCCCGTCGGAGCCCAATTTTATGGTGAATTGGTTCTCCAGACATTGAAGGGACAGCATTGACTGGAGGCTGCACAAGGGAGTCTTTAGGCTCCTGGAATCCCTCCGTGGTTCACTCTGCCTGGACCTGTTTCGCACAACTATCATCAGATGCAGAAGCATTTAAGCTAGCTCCCCAATACAGATTGCATTGGGCAGCACCATGGGGCTAACTCATTGGGCATATACCTTTTTTCTATTCACAAAGCTGGCCAGTGTGATTCATCATTTTTTTTTTTTTTTGATTCATGATATGATTGATCATTTTCAAACACAAAGACAAAAGAGTAATTCTGGTCTCCCCTCTGTTGCAGAGCCAACCGTGGTTTCCAGAAATTCCAAAGCTCTCATACAAGGATCTTCTACTTCTACTGATCTTCCTGATACTTCTACAGACCCATGAGGCAATCCTCATCCTTTGTTTCTGAATGGCAAGTTGCAACTGGAGACCTGGATGGTTGCCGGAGTTCTGTCATTTCAGTTGCACATGTTCCCATTCAAAGGGTTCTTTTGGTAAAGATCCTCATGCCTGATGAATGTTGCAAAGCATTAAACATTATCCCATATGTGGGACATGTTCATGGTTCTACCTTTTTTATGTGATTGGTCTCTCACGATGGGATTTCCCTTCACCAGTTATTGGTGAAATTTGCATTCTTTTTATGCCTAGTTTCATTTCAGCTGGCCTTGGACATTCGGGCTTGTTATGTTGATGCTTTTTTATTATACCTTGAAGGGGTCACTTTTTAGATTTTCCATTGTACTAAGTCAGTGATGACCATGGCCCGATGAATCAGTGGCTATTGCCTTCGTTGCTCATTCCGTCCAGGGTGCGGTAGCATTGAGTGTTTTGTCTTCGAGTACATCACTTTCTGATATCTTCCATGCTGCTGATTAATCTTGGGAAGATACCTTCTGGACTTTTTATTTCTGTCCCTTGGTTCATACATCTTTTTCTAGATTGTTCAAGCATTAAACAAAATATGAAGCCTCCTGTCATGTGGTAAAATTGAAGTATTTCCTGTGTGCTCTGCAATTTCAGTGGACCTGTTCACACTTCTGAGTTTGTCATATCTTGTTCCGATGGCTGTTGATTCCTGTTATGTTCTTTTCTATGTATGTAATTTGATGTTCACATCTCACATCTATGGAGTTCATCACAAAGAAATATAACAAAATGCTTACCTACTGTCATTACTAAAATTAGGATTATTAGTACACTAAAGATAGCATTATCTTCACTTGCTGGTCATCCATGGCTGAACTGCTTCAGACAAATAATATGGAAGTGATACTTCCACAATGGGACTTACCTATGGGTGCCAGGAGAAAAACTATTTTTCTCAAAGTAATCCAAAAATGGTTTGAAGGTAAACAAGGAGAAAGGCATTCAAATACAATAACAATACATTTAGCTGTAGTTGTGATGGTGCTTAAAATGTCTTAGCACTTCACTAAATTCCTAAACTTGACTGTGACATTGCAGGGACAAAAAAAACAAAGACTACACACAGCACCCAAACTTTCTCAGATGACAAAAAGAGTCATTCATTTTGTTCCCACTTGAAGAAATGTGCAATGGAATGACTATCTTGGTTTGTGCTCTCCTTAGAAATTATGGAAAACATGAAATTTGGTAAATTATGCCATAAGGAAGCTGTTTAGTGTTTTTCATCATGAAAATCATGAAAATTACATTAAAAATACTTATTATTTTAATACTAACTGCTCTGTAGAGATTGTTACATTTATTAAAAAAGCTAGATATAATTTGGTAATCAAATGTTGAATTAGAATATGGAGTGTGTTCCCATTTAGCCATTTAGAGACAGACAATTAGTCTACACACTAAATTTGTATTGTAAAACTTTCTTCAGGTTTGGTAACTTAAAGGACACCTTTCTAATGGAAACAAGTTTTTACTGCTCACGGTGCCTAGAGAGATATCAGCTATGCCTCACTGACGATGCCTAACAAGGCTGAAACGATCGTCTGGGGTTGCTGTGTCTCTCGTGCAGAGAGAACTTGCTGGCATTTCGGATCTGGACTGCCCGTACGGGTGGGACCAGTCTGATATGCTTCAGATATGTTCTCTCTGTAATGGCACAAGTTGAGCTAAAACCAGCTTGAGTTCTGAGCGGGGACCCACCGAAGGGCAGGCTATTTTAGCTGCTGTCCGTCCTCAGAATACTCTTGCGACCCATTTTTTGCTCACCATTAGTTTAAAGGGTAATCCAGACGTGGACCCCTTGCTCACGGTGCCTAAAGAGATATCAGCTATGCCTCACTGACGATGCCTAACAAGGCTGAAACGATCGTCTGGGGTTGCTGTATCTCTCATGCAGAGAGAACTTGCTGTCATTTCGGATCTGGACTGCCCGTATGGGTGGGACCAGTCTGATATGCTTCAGATATGTTCTCTCTGTAATGGCACAAGTTGAGCTAAAATCAGCTTGAGTTCTGAGCGGGGACCCACCGAAGGGCAGGCTATTTTAGCTGCTGTCCATCCTCAGAATACTCTTGCGACCCATTTTTTGCTCTCCATAAGTTTTTACTGCAATAATCCTTTTAGCAAGTTTTGAAATAATTTTTATTTAAAATAAAGCATATGTAAAAACAAAAAACAAAAAAAAAACTCATCCCTACCTTTACAAATGACACGACAGGATCTGTCAGCCATATACATGCACCTTGGGTCAGACAGTGTTAGAAAAACTATCTTTAGTCTCTATGGTCTTCCCTGTTTCTGTGTTGGGAGTGAAGCCTGGCATACCATAGAGACTAACTGTTTGGTTTCAAACTCTGACTGAAGGATCCTGTCATAGACCAAAGGTAGGGATGAGTTTTAAATTTTTTTAAATTTTTACATTTATTTAATTTAATTTAAAGAAATCTATTTCATTTCACAATTCGATTAAATGATAATTATATTAAAATAATTTTGAGGTGACAATTGTCCTTTAAGAAGTTAGGACCAGCAGGGACACTTAGTTTTTTAAGTAAGGACCAATCATGGCTCTACTCCATTAACATAGCACTTCTAGGAATTTTCAGAATTTAGTATATGTGTCTGTGGGGAAAGATGCAGATTTAATTTACAGATTGATCAGGATATCAATGTAGACCCAGTGCTAATTTAACATTGTGCAAGGACATTCAGCATTTAATAATGAGAAACTACTGTACCAACTGAAGATTTGAAATGACTAACTTTAAACCGCGCAAGCACAGTCTCACTGTTAATATTTGCGAGGTGACAATAATGATTATCCAGAAGGATAATAAGCACACTTTGAATTGAAGCTAAAGATGAACTGATTCCTTTTAATTTTCTATGTTTGAATTGCTTCCTCAAACTTTTTTGGAACACACAGGGAATTTCCATATTGAAAAAAATACCATTTGTAAATGAGATAACCTAGTCATAGTTATTCACTAAAATGTACACTTTGTGACTAAACAAGTCTTTTTTAGACCAAACTAAACTTTTCCAGTTTTTAGAAAAAGCCTAACTGACTTGGATGTTTTCCATCAGTTGGGACTGTATCACTGCAAGCAATTTTACTTAGAGCTAGTTTAAGCTCTACAAAATGTGAATGCAATTCCAATTACCATTATTGAGAGTTTTATCTTCTTTCCTAAACAGTTTGCACTATTATCTTTCATTTTGTATCTTTTTACATATGTTGATAAGCTCCCTAACCAAGAACTGATTCCCATGAATAATTTAAAAGCAGCTGGTTGTGATCATTGGACAGTGAATATTGAACTTTTACCTTTATTTATTATTTATTCCATAAATATTTCTTAATTTTATCTGTATATCCATCCAGTGGCGTACCCTGTTTTTGTGTATTTTAAGTTGTTCATTTTTTCACAGCAGCCCGCCCTTGGTCACACCCCCACTCACACCCCTAAAATTAAAGTGTCCCTCTATGTCCGTTTGAATTGTTAGGAGGTATGACTGTGTTAGCCTATTAGAAAACATAATAAATACATCTTACTAGCTTGCTCTAAGAGATTCCATCATACAATCCGGTAGAATATAAATATCCAATGATCACTGAAATTATGTTAACCACCTGTGCAATGTTCCTTTAAAAGAAACTTGATAAAATGTTTTCAAAAAGCAAAAATGTTTCAAAACAAGGAAAAGGAAAATCCACCGCCAGACATGTAAACATTATGTAAATTGAGATATTTTTGGTTCATTCCAGATCTGAGGCCTTTGCGTGTTGTTAGTTCTTTGTGTGAAACCTTTTAAAGCGTCCACCGCCCAACCAATATTCACCCTATGTGTGTCCACAGTTTCCTAATTATTTATAATTAAGATTTCATAAGAAAAGAGAAATGTATAAAATAGTGTTGTTTTTTTTTATTTATCCAGTCATGACGGTTACATTCACACAGATCCAATGAAACATTATTACAGCTGGTATAACGGAAACACAGAGACGCTCAGACAAACCCACAGACAGTCTCAGCCACTCATACAAATACTCTCACAGATACACTCGCAGCCATTCAAACTTCCAAACATTTTTCAGACACTCACTCAGATACATTATGTATATTTAGATGCACTCTTAATGACATACTAAGACTCACTTGTACTCAGATGACACACACAGACATTTTTTCTCTCATTTAATGCCATCCCCCAGATGCAAGTAAGTAACCACTAACATCGTCCGCAGTAACAGCATGTGGGGAATTAGTTGGACTGCCCTCAGTTGAGGTATGAAGGGATGTTCACTAAGCATTGATAGTTGAATCTGCTGAAATTTGGCTTTGAGGGTGCTGTGTATACCCTGTTGCCATGGTGTTGTGTATATTTGCCCATATTATCCAAACCGGAGGCCGGTCCTAACTAGCCTAAAGTGACACGGATAGAAATTATCGTTTCAGTCCTGTTTATGATGACCTGTGTTTTTGTTTATTTGTTCCACGATCCATCAGTTTTAAAACAATCAAACGAGTGGAGTGATGCTTCAAGACTTCAAGACTCCCTTTTTAGTTACCCTCATTATCAATTTTAGCAAATGTTTTGTGAAACAATCTGTAGAGCAATAAGAATGTTTTGGTATGCATCATATTTCACTCTTAGTAGAATTAGAGCGAGTTCTTAGTTTTAGTATAGAGCGCTTTAGTGTTTATAGCCTAATAGATTTGTATCACTAGAGTAAATAAAATAAAGCGATTTGTGTGCAATAAATGGATTTACATAACTTTCACATTTTACAATGTGTCTCACAAATTACAATACACAAAAAGTGAGACTGTGCTTAATGTTCATAAAATAAACACAATACATATTCATGTTAATGGTCCTTTATTGAAATACCTTAGATTAATGGTTAGCTTATTAAAAATTAATTAATTGCTGTGCTTGTAAAATACTCATCATTACCTGCGCCATGATATTCCAGAATGAAGAGAGTTTTCTATTTAAACATTTTGTTACAATAATGTTTAAACCTGAGGAGGTAACTTGAACCTGTTAAAGTGAATGAAGTTTAGCTAAAATATAGTTTAAAACCCTCCTAACTTAAATATACGTTAAACATGTCTCTGAATGTGGTTCTTTTCTTCTTCTTAGTTTTGTCAGATAAGTCAGTATCTTAATAAAGACTCCCCAAATCACGCCAAAACCAGATCCAGACAAAAAAAAAAATTAAGAGGCAGATTAATTTATTGTATAACTGTCATTTACATATTCTCAAAGAGATTTAATGAAACATTTGCTGACATGAATGATGTGTGCTCCCATGTGACAACAACAACGTTTCCCCCCATAATCCCACCCTTTTGATTTTGGTAGCCACCATCTGTTTCTTTTGAAAAAACAATAAACATAAATGTGAAAAAAGAGGCTGATTAACTGAGCAATTAAATGTAACTAAAAAAAAAGTTACCTGCGCTCTCTCCTAAACCCTATGTATATTTAAACAAATAGAGGTAATTTGTACTGTGGTCATTGCTTCCACCCAGGAGTGATGGGAGTGAGCACAGCACTTGTTTTTTGTAATTAAATGTAACTGCAAAATGAAGAAGGGCTATAGAGCAAAGGACAAACTTTATGAGAGGTTCATAGAAAAACGTAGCAAACTGAACAGTTTTACCAGTTAAATGCTTTAAGTTGTTTAATTACATCTACAATATCACTGATTGCTTACCTGCTTATCTGTGTTCATTTTCACGAACGCCATGATTTATCCAAACACATTCGATGGTTTTTCAGTAAGTGCAAAACTCGGATTTACATCCTCATATACGACAGAACGCTCTGCATGTTTATGCTACAAACCAAATTATGACTCAGTTTACTTCCTTGTACCTGTTCAAACAATGCTTTCTTGTTAGCCTGTCCTAGCCAAGTTAAGGTACACAGACTTCTGTTCATTCAACCGGATTCACGACTTTAGAAAAAAATGCACGTTTTGTATCATATGTTATAGCACACCAACAGCTCTAAACAGACACGTTTGCAGTTTGTTTAGGGTTTTTTTTTCAATATGCTTTTCCTCATTTGCAATTTTGTAATAAGTGTAGGATAGTATTTTGTGTTTATTTCCCCAACTGGTGGTGACTTTGCTTTGCACTTTGAAAGCTACATTTCTAATTATAAACATACAAAATGAAGCCCTGCTCTCAAACTCCCACTACTCCTGGGCGGTAGCAATGATTCTAATCCTCATCTGACCCAATACAATCCTCAATACCTGTCCCATCAAGGCAAGCCTCTTAGGTGAGTCCGACACTAACAATTCCCCTTGATATTTGGGATAATGTGCAAGTAACTGTTTTTTTACTCTATGTATTGGGGCTGATGTGTACGAGAGCCATGTAGTGGGCGTTTGAGTGCAGGATTCTTTTTGTGTATTTGTATTACACAGCCATGTTACAATGCTGCCACCCAGCCCACGTGCTCCCTATTAAGGGCTAATAAGTGTGCAGGGGTTCAAAAAAATAACCCTCTCTGTCTCATTAGAGATTGTACCTTTAAGTTTATTTATTTATAAAATATTTTACCAGGAAAGATACATTGAGATTTCTCTCGTTTTCAAGTATGTCCTGGGTCCACAAATCATTGCATTGTTACAATAGTGTACAATAAAATACAAAAAAACTATATTAATACACAATAAATATAATATTTAACATAGAACAGGTAGGAAATATATAATCAACCATTACACGTGCATTCTGATTTGAGGTATGTAGAGAGGGATCTCTTAAAGGACTTTAGGCTTAGGGAAGATTTTAAATTGTGCGGGAGGTCGTTCCACAATTGCGGCGCTCTGTAGGAGAAGGAGGATCGGGCTGCTTTCTTTTTGTATTGAGGTAGACTAAATAAAGTTCTGGTACTGGATCGGAGGTTATAGGAG
The DNA here is from genome assembly GCA_933207985.1 of Pelobates cultripes. Classification (NCBI taxonomy): domain Eukaryota; kingdom Metazoa; phylum Chordata; class Amphibia; order Anura; family Pelobatidae; genus Pelobates; species Pelobates cultripes. The sequence goes on from OW240917.1 coordinate 262,585,785, forward strand.
GTGGGGACAGCTGGGGAAAGCATTGTGTTCAGGTAGGGTGGGAGTTTCCCAGAAAAGCTCTTAAACACAAGGCTACAGCCAGTTTAGTTCTTTTAGCATGTCACAATGGTGGGTCCTGTAATTACATTGTAGCACAAATCGGCAGAACGAGTTATACAATGTATTGAGTTTATCAATGTGGGATTGCGATACACATGCATATACTACATCCCCATAATCAATGATTGGCATCAGCATTTGTACAATCTTTTCCTTTACTGTAGGGCTTAGGCAGGATTTGTTTCTGTACAGAGCACCTAGTTTTGGATAAAGTTTAGATGCAGGTTTTTCTATGTGGAGGCCAAAAGATAGGTTGGGGTCTAACAACATACTCAAATATTTGAAAGAGTGGACTGCGGTCAGTGTGCCATTTGAATTTGTTTTGATGGATAGGTGGGAATTGTGTAATTTGTGTAATTTAGGTACTGTTCCAAAGATCATTGTGAAAGTTTAGTCAGTGTTCAGGAAGAGTTTGATTTTTGCAATCCACTTTTCTACCTTTGTAAACTTGTCTTGGAGCACAGCCTCAAGCTGCGGTAGATCGGAATTGCTCGCATAGATTACCATGTCATCTGCGTAAATGTGTACATTTGAGGATTTGCAGACATTAGGCAGATTATTTATAAATAATGTAAATAGTAGGGGGCCGAGAATGGAACCTTGGGGAACACCACACGTGACTGGGAGAGGGAATGAGTCGCTGTCAGAAATGGACACATATTGCGAGCGATCCGATACATACGATTGAAACCAGTTTAGCGAACGATCACCAATACCTGAGTTTTTGAGTTTGTGCAGTAGAATGTCGTGGTCTACTGTGTCAAAGGCCTTAGCAAAATCAAGGAAAATAGCTCCAGTTAGGTCTCCTTGTTCCATGCCAGTTTGGATGTCATTGCAAACTTTTAAGAGGGCAGTTGTAGTGGAGTGATTCTGGCGAAAGCCCGATTGATCAGGTGTCAGATAGTTTGATTGTTGGTAGTACTCACATAGTTGCGTGTGGACACATTTTTCTAAGATTTTTGACAATACCGGGAGCAATGATATTGGGCGATAGTTAGAAACCAAAGTAGTGTCACCACTTTTATGGATAGGCACTACTCTTGCAGTCTTCCAAAGTTTGGGTATGTATCCAGACACCAAGGATTCATTCATTAGAGTTGCGACGGGTTTAGCAAATGCCGGCGCATTGAGCTTCAACAGCATTGCTGGGATTTGATCGGGTCCGAACTGGTTTTTCGTTTTTAGATTATTAAGATGTTTTTTAATGACACTAACAGGTACAGGTCTAAAAATGAACTTGTCTGTATTGGGACTTTGCAAATTTAGTGGGGCCTGATCCACATTTGTAGTTTCAGGATGCGTGTCATTTATTAGCTTGGCAATCAGGGCAGTAGAGCATCCAACAAAATAATTGTTAAAGGCATTTGCTACATCTAAGGGAAGTTGCAGGGTTTGGTTATCCACTTTGACAGTGGAGGATTGGGAGTGGATTGGGGGAGTTTGTAGTTTATTTATGACTTTCCAAAGGTTTCTAGGGTTTGAGATGCTACTGTTCAGATTTTCATAGAAATATTGGGCCTTGGACAATTTTGTCTGTTTTGTGCATATATTTCGCCATTGTCTATTTGCACGGTGATCATTCAGAGAGCCAGTACGCTTAAACTTTGATCACAAAGAATCCTGAAACTGGTACATTTGGATGAGGTCAGCTGTGATCCAGTTCATATGTTCTCCTTTTACCCTCACCTTACGCAGCGGGGCATGCAAATTCCAAATTTGTAGGAGTTCAGACTGAAATAATTCAACAGCACAGTCTAGATCTGGGATAATGTTTAATCTGTGCCATGGGAGGTTCTTGATGTCCTTTAGAAAGGATTCAAGATTACATTTTTTGAAGGACCAAGTTATTTTAACCTTGGGAGTGGATTTAATAGCCTTTATTTTGCGCACGCAGTACACTAATCAGTGATCACTGAACGTGTTTGGGAGAACACTGGCCTCCTGGATTCTATCAGGAGAAGTGGAGAGAATCCAATCTATCAGGGTATGATTATGGCTTTTAATGTTTATGCGCGTTGGGGAGGAGATGCAAAGTCTTAAACAGCGTGCAAGAACTATTATTTTTAGGGTTCAGCCAATCAATATTAAAATCTCCAAAGACCAACAGTTCACTTTTAGGGTTTTGAGCTATGGTTTCACTAAGGAGATGGGCTATGTCAGAAAGGGAATGCACAGAGGAGCTGGGTGGGCGGTAGATTCCTGAAACAATGATTGATTTACTGCACGGGATCTCAATTGTGCCAGAAAGGAAATCAAAGGTGGCAGGAGGACTAAGGTTTTGTAAAGGGGTAAACTTTATGGAATTGTCAACATAAATAACAATGTCTCCTCCTCTCTTTGCTCTGTCATTTCTAAAACACGAATAACCCTGTATTGCAATGGCGGTGTCCGGGAATTTTAGCCGTTAACCATGATTCTGAGAGCACAATGATTTTTGGTTTGTAATGGGAACAGCAGGCATGCAGTGCATCCAGTTTAGGGAGTATACTACGGATGTTGCAGTACACAAAAGAGAGGCCTTTTTTAGTGGGGAGATTAGGGCTAGAATTAGCTAGGGGACCAGGGTTAGACTCCACATCATTTGCAAGGGCAAGTAACATAAGGAATAGGAATTTGGACATCATTTTTGATAATTTATAATTTTGTGAGGTGGGGGTAGGAGCTCTCCACCAGCACTCAGCAGATAAGTTACAGGAACAGAGCAGGCCATGGTGTATGATAATTTGTGTTCCAGTTTGAGGTGTGTGCTTATGGCGGTAGTGGTGTGAACAAAATTGGATAGAAAAAAGGGTTATTAAGAATATAAGTATGGTTATATTAGGATTCATGTTAGTGGTATGAGGTGTGTAGTTGAAAATGAAACAGAAATCGTGAAAAACAAAAATTAAATAAAAATATATAATATTGGTGTGTGATATATCTATTTGTAGGGAGAGAGGGTATGTGTTCTACAGGGTTAAGAGATTGGAAGGGTGTGCTGATCAGTGTTTGCACCTGTCATTTCAGGAGATTGAAAGTTGTGTGGGACACTATCTATAAATGAGGAAATAAGCATTGGGGGGGCGAGGGAATCAGTCTTCCAGAAGGCTACCTGTTTCAAATGGCCATGGAACAGCTGATGGAGCTCTGAGTTCTATGCAGGACTGGGTATGTTTAAAAATCAGACTGTTTTAAATGGCCATGGAACAGCTGATGGAGCTCTGAGTTCTATGCTGGACTGGGTATGTTTAAAAATAAGACTGTTTCAAAGTTGAAGGAAGCAAGGTGAATTGTTAGTGTAGGACCTACCTAAGAGGTTTTACCTTGACTTGGCAGGTGAGCTTACACTTTAATTGGGCCGAATGCTTATTATCTGCCGTAACATTCTATTTTTCGATGTTGAGTGGCCATTAGATTTATACTGAAGACCTCCAGTTATTTAAATACAGAGAAGGATTTGGGATCGTCTTTAGGTTTACACTTCTAATTATGCTCATTCAGATTTCATGAATAAAAGTTCTCTCTATTCTAGATTTCTTGGTGTTTCAGTTTGTTGTTAGCTTTCTTCAACAGCTGGATATAACCTTTCCAGAAATAATTAATTTCAAACGGCTATATTTTTAGAGGAAAAACACTGCAGGTGGGAGGAAGAAATGCTGGTTTATGGAGACCAAATAATGTTTATTGCGAAGTAATATATTAATGCTGGATTAGTGATTAATATCTAGCAATGCCCTATATCGAGTATGGAATGCAGAGCGATATGCTGCAGGATATTGATTGTAGAGGGATGTGCTGCACGGTATTGATTGTAGAGGGATTTGATGCAGGGTATTGATTGTAGAGGGATGTGCTGCATGGTATTGATTGTAGAGAGATGTGTTGCACGGTATTGATTGTAGAGGGATTTGCTGCAGGGTATTGATTGTAGAGGGATTTGCTGCAGGGTATTGATTGTAGAGGGATGTGCTGCAGGGTATTGATTGTAGAGAGATGTGTGGCACGGTATTGATTGTAGAGGTATGTGCTGCACGGTATTGATTGTAGAGAGATGTGTTGCAGGGTATTGATTGTAGATGTGACGAGACCAATCTCGCCACATTGCATTGGAGAAGCCGGGTTGCTCGCCTGTTGCCTTGGGATTATGGCCCCATGTTAAAAGGCTTGATTTTCCCCTGCAAAGACAAGAAAGCCGGGTCATTTGGTGCTTGCCCTGTTTGAGCAGTGATACCACAGATAACTATGCCATGGAGCCCATTCCTATAATGAAAGACTATGGGAAAGACTTTGGCTCCATGGCAATTGAACTGTATGTGTGTGCTCTGAGTGCCATTCAGTAATAATGTGCGCTTAGACCTAAGCTATCTAGGCATATGTTTCATGTCTGTATTTTATGTCATAAATGTAACCTTGTGTATTTTATTGTATTTTACTGTCTTTTTGCTGCCATGTGTTCAATGGAGTTTTGCTTCTGTCTTTGGAGATAATTGGATTACTTCTAATTATCTCCAGGATAGAAGACTCTGTGGAACTGGTTTTGGGCAGAAAAGCCATGCTTCCTGTGGTCACAAAGGACTACGATCTATCTTTTGAACCACTGGACCAATTTGTATGATTTTGACGTATGTTTGTATTTGGAGTATGCTGATTCTAAAAATGTAAGTGAATGTGATGCATACTTTACAAGTTATGAATAATGTGGAAAAATTGTATTTCTCTGCTTGTGCTAAATTACATTACCCATTGTGTAAGGTAATTGAATCACATGCAGAGGGGAGGAATTTGTGTGTGAGTGTCTGAGTGTATTGTATGTGTTTATTGGTTGTGTTCCAGAACCCTGTGGGTGGTACTAATGTGTAAGAATGTGTACATAAGCACAATAAACCCACAGCTCTGTCTGTTCACTGCTTGACCCTCAACACGGAGCTTTGTCTCGTTCTTGGGGGGATTTATTGAATGCTGTTCCAGTTTGACTGCTAGGAGTGTAAACCTATTCGTATGGTTTTTCCTATTCGGCTGTTTACAGCATTCATATGGTTTCCTGTTCGGCGGATTGGTGTTCTGCAGCAGCTGTGCCTGTGTCTCTGGAAGGGAAGATCTACTAAACGGCGGTTTAACCCTTTTATGCCTGAGGGTGCCGTTACAATTGGTGGCAAGCGGCGGGATGGTTCCCACAGACAACAGGACAGCTACAGGCGACACCATTCCGTGGATTTACAATTTGAGGGCAACGCATGTCTGAGTACAATGACCCTGACAGCAACAGCATGGAACCAGCAGTGTCATACGAGGAGGAGGACCTGGATGGCCGGGATGCATTAAGGAAAGGCATCTGGTACCAGACCCTGGATAATGTACAATACCAGCGGGGCGAGAGTCTCCCCAGTGAAGAGCAGCGGTTGTGGAAGCAAGTGGGCCTGCGGATGCCCTTCCTGGGAGAGCAGCCCCTGGATGAATGGGTGAAGGAATTGGAGCACCGGGTATGGCAGGAGATTTGGCTGGAAGATGCCTACCATGCGCTCTGGTGGTATGGGGCACAGTACCTGCCCTGGACAGCCGAGCATGACAAGCCAGAGGGAGAGGAGTTTGATGGTCCTGGCTTGTTATGGGAGGCTTTTTCAGAGCCTGAATTTGGGAGCCCTACACAAGCCTGGTTCAGTGATCTCTTGGAGTGGAGGGAGAGCAGGTATGACTGGGACAACACTCACAACATTGAGCAAGACCTGGTCCACCTAGCAACCCTGGAGTGGGAACTGGAGCAGGACTACCAAGATCTCTTCCACTCCATTGAGAAAGCTCAGCAGGACAGCAAGGTGACAGATCCAGTTCCAGACCCATTCAGCTGGGAAGACATCGTTGAGTTTTACTGGGAAGAACCACAGGTGGCGGGTGGGGATGGGACCGAGGTCTCTCCACCGATATTGCAGGGAATTGGGAGCCCGAGCTCCATTCCCCAGTGGGAGATATTGCAGGGAATTGGGAGCCTGAGCTCCATTCCCCAGTGGCAGGCTGAGTTACAGGGGGCAGAGACAGTTGGTCCTGTCCACCAGCGGCAGTGTACCTTGCAGGGAGAGGAGAGCAGCGTCCTCCCTCCCCAGCGGCAGGGTGAGCTACAGGGGTGCTGGGCAGTCGGCTCAGATCCCCAGCGGCAGTGTGAATTACAGGGAATTGGGAGCCCGGTCTCCATTCCCCAGCGGCAGGCTGAATTATTGGGAATTGGGAGCCCAGTCTCCATTCCCCAGCGGGAGATACAGCAGGGAATTGGGAGCCCTGTCTCCATTCCCCAGTGGCAGAATGATTTATCTGGAATTGGGAGCCCAGTCTCCCTTCCCTAGCGGCAGAATGATTTATTGGGAATTGGGAGCCCAATCTCCATTCTCCAGCGGTAGAGTGTCCTACCAGGAATAGAGAGCCCAGTCTCCTTTCCCCAGCAGCAGGACTCTGTATTGGGAGCAGAGACAGTCGGTCTCCCTCCCCCGCGGCTGGAAGTATATGTGGGAGAGGAGCTTGTTACCCCCTCTCCCCAGCAGCAGCTTAATGTACCAAGGGGAGACAGTAAGCCCCACAACTGTGCAGATGGGACCGTGGTCTCTGCACATCCAGCACAGGGGGTAGGGACGGTCGGTTCTGCCCCCCAGCAACAGGGCTGTTTAGCCAAAGGGGAGACAGTCGGTCTCCAGCAACAGAACTGTGTGTCCAAAGGGGAGACAGTCGGTCTCCAGCAGCAGGGCTGTATTTCTAAGGGGGAGACAGTCAGTCTCCCCATCCAACAACCATGCTTCAACCAGGCTACCCTCCCAGTAGCACTGGCAACAGGGCAGAGTACTGCTGGTCTCTGTCCACGCAGCAACCCACCAAATCAGCATACCTGTACCCAGCACAGCCGTGGTGAGGCACCTGGACATGGACAAGCTTCTCCCCTACCCAGGTGTAGTAACCATTTATTGTGGGTGGGCTGTGCTGTTGATTGTGTTTTATGGGTGGGCTGCTGGACTAACAAGGGTACTGACCGTCAGGAGGTCAAATACCCTGTTAGTCTGTTTGGAAAAGGGGAGAGATGTGACGAGACCAATCTTGCCACATTGCATTGGAGAAGTCTGGTTGCTCGCCTGTTGCCTTGGGATTATGGCCCCATGTTAAAAGACTTGATTTCCCCCTGCAAAGACAAGAAAGCCGGGTCATTCGGTGCTTGCCCTGTTTGAGCAGTGATACCCCAGATAGCTATGCCATGGAGCCCATTCCTATAATGAAAGACTATGGGAAAGACTTTGGCTCCATGCAGGGCCGGCGCTACCTGTAAGGCGGACTAGGCAGTCGCCTAGGGCGCCCCTTGGGAGGGGGCGCCGCCAGGAGCGCCGGCCCCGCTCATGCTGCAGCCGCCCGAGCGCTCTGTGAAGAGCCTCGG
>OW240917.1:262616291-262633641 GCA_933207985.1 Pelobates cultripes
GATCATACTTGCGGGGACCAAAAACAACACTATTAAACTCTTGAACATCATCTACCATGCCAACAAAAGTGAGACCTAGAGCCTCGCCCTCACAATTGACGCCAAGAAAGCGTTCGACAGGGTGGACTGGTCCCTGTTAACAGCCACGATGCAGGCCATGGGATTTGGCCCAAACTGGCAGGGATGGCTCTCAGCTATCTATTCCAACCCTGGAGCAAAGATAAGGGAAAATAGGCAACTCTCCGACACAGTACATATCTCGAATGGTACATATCTCTTCATATTAATATTAGAGCCTTTTCTACAGGGAGTCAGGGACAATCCAAACATTCAAGGCATACAAATAGCAGAGCACGAGTACAAAGTATCTGCGTGTGGATGACCTCCTTTTTACCTTAAGAAACCCAGACACATCCTTACCACACTTAATGCAAGAGATAGACTTTTATGGGCGAGTGTCCAACTACAAAATGAACATAGGCAAAAGTGAGATTCTCCAGTTGAATATTTCAGGCGAAACCAAATTAAGACTCAAACAGACATACCTCTTCCACTGGCCACAGACATCAGTGAAATATCTGGGCGTACATCTGACGGCCTCCCTGAACAACATATACGACATTAATTTCCCTCCATTACTAGCTCATATAGACAAGGACCTAAAAGACTGGGATAAACCACACTTTTCCTGGCTTTGTAGGGTACATATCCTAAAAATGGCTATTCTACCGAGATTACTATACCTTCTACAAACACTACCCATAAAGATACCCTCCAGCTTCTTTATGCTAGCAAAACGTACCCTTTTAACATATCTTTGGGCGGGAAAACATCCTAGGTTGCCCTACACACTCCTAACGAGACATAAATCACAGGGAGGGTGGAGCGTTCCTGATATCAAGGGATACCATGACGCTACAATCCTTTCTCGGATATACGACTGGATAGACCCTCAAGACCAAAAGCAGTGGGCGCAGATAGAAACAGCTAGCTTCATGGTAGATCCCAGAACTATACCATGGCACAAGCCCAATACAAACTTGCTTCATCCAGGCCACGCAGATCACCCTACCATAATTCCCACCTTAAAATGTTGGAATCACCTCAGACAAGGCAAACACATCGCTCCACACCCCTCACCGCTTTTAAAAATCTCTAACATAATTAATCTTATAACAGGATACAAACTATCAATAACACCGAGGCACTTGTATTTATGCTCTACCCTACCCCTTTGACAAAATCAACCCGGATCCTGATAAATCAGTTACTCACAGCAGCAAACTGCTTAATACCCACCAAATGGAAACAAAGCAACCCCACCATTAGAGAATGGCTAACTAAAGTAGACTCCATCAGATAGATGGAAGAGCTTTCACACTCCCTGGCTAACACATACGACGAGTTTGTTAGCATTTGTTCGCCATGGGTTCAATATATCAAAGACTACAACCAAGACAATACGCTTATGCCAAGGAGACCCCCTTGACACGATATTGCCGGCACAAGGACTCCCTACAATAACAGCAGTTAGTAATAGCACAACCAGCACATATTAACCACATCATAGGCAGTGCCAGTGGTCACGATAGGATCCGGTCTTAGGCCTCACTTGCCGACACACACAAGAGCCACCCGATCAATGACGAGTAATCACCTAATGCCCGACTACCCTAACTTTTGTCAAGTCAGTGAATCTAAAACACCTTAGGTCTCTATCAACCAGGTACATAATCAGAGTCACAAGTCAAAGGCTTAGACATATAACTTGGAAAGGATCAAGGGATGATACACAGTTTAGTCCTAACTTGGGCCATGACCTACCATGGTGATTATGGTGAAACCAACCTCGCCACTATACACTGGAGAAGCCTGGTTGCTCGCCTGCTGCCTTTGGACTATGGCCCCATGTTAAAAGACATCTTTTTTCCCTGCAGAAAAGACTTATTCGTGATTGAATCTACCGAACAACCGCACGAATGAATAGACCACCTGGGAGTGTGCCGGCAATTAACCTCCCTGAAGCTGCGGTTAACCGCAGCTTAATTGACGAATGCTGGGTGGCCGCCATTTGTATCACGAACACGAGGTTGTGGCCATTTTAAACATGCGAATGCACAGCGGTGTTCGACGCTTAATTCATGGAACTGAAATCGGACACAGTTTTGTGCGAACACCGCTGAAGCCGCCAACCTCCCTTCTTGTTCGGTGAAAGTGCACGAACGGCCCGGTGTTCGGTAGTTTTGTTTGAGTGTGTTGTGCCCCAGATAGGAATCCCATGGAGCCCATTCACATGAAACTGACTGTGTAAAGACTTTGGCTCCATGGCGATTAAACTGTATTCGTGTGGTCTGAGCGCCATTTGCTTAATAATGTGCGCTCAGACCTGAGCTATCTGGGGATATGTAGAACGTATATGTTTTATATACTGAATGTAACTGTAGGTAATTTTATGTCTTTTACTGTTTGTTTTCTGCCATGTGGTTAATGGAGTTTTGCCGCTGTCTTTTGAGATAATTGAATTACTTCCCAATTATCTCCAGGGCAGAGAGGAGGGATTGTGATGCATTGTGGGATGGTTGAAATGTGTAAGTATGTGATTGGTCCTTTTACCCTTTGTGTCCCAGTCTCTCATTTGGTCCCCTAGGGGAGTGTCCACCAGGTGGGAGACCTGCATAAAAGCTGGGCAGTTAGCCCCAGTAAATCAGTTCCTGCTTAACCCTCAAAGTGAAGTGTTGTCTCATTATTGGGGGAGGATTTACTGTATGCTGTTAGAGACTGATTGCCAGGAATGTAAGCCGCTTGGGGGCTTTTCCTGTTCGTCTGCTAGCAGCTATTCGTGTGTCTCCAGTTCGGGAGTTTTGAGTATTCCCTTGGTATGCAGTTCGGGAGTTTTGAGTATTACCTTGGTTGCAGTTCAGGAGTTGGTGAATTCGTGGGTTTGCAGTTCAGGAGATTGGTGCTTGCAGTAGATGTCGGTGCAGCTGAAAAATGGGAATATCGTCTAAACGGTTTTTAACCTCTTTTGGGCAAAACGGTCCGTTACAGTGATATAATTTCTCTCTGTAAAAGACCACCAACTATACAGTTACCCTCTTTGGGAGAGCCTCGACCACACCACCCTTAACCCAAACAGATGCACTTCATATAAGAAGTAGTGCTGAACAGCCATTACCAGCATCAAATCTTGAATGTCAAGAGCAGGGGAAAAAAACAAAAATGAGGGAAAAATATCAGGATGAAGCTTAATTACTTTTTATTCTTCCTTATCTTGTTCGAGTGTTTTGTACATAAAAATCATACATATGTTACATATGTTACATATGTTATCTCTGTACTTACATATACAAAATGTTTTTTATATGTCTTTATTACAACTATGCAACAGAAACTGATGTAACAATGCAAAAATCACAATAAAAAACATCAAAAAACAAAAAACAAAATGACTGAAGTGGGAACACAGTAAAAAAATTTTTTAACAAAAATTATATTTGGTATGTGCACTTCATTTCTGAGAGTCAAATAGAAGCGTCACATACATACAGTGGTAAACATTCTTATTTTCTGGGTGCTAATCTGCTAAATAGTACATTTGCGGACTGCACTTCATATCTGAGAGTCAAATCGAAGCGTCTAATAGTGTGCTTACAGTGCAGTGGTAAACATTCTTATTTTCTGGGTGTTAATCTGCTAAATAGTACATAGCTCCCCTCCTCTCCCTCCTCAATTCCCCTCCCCTCCTTTTTTCTTTTCCTTTTTTCTATTTTTTAACCTTACTTATAGCAAGGCTGAGCTAGGTTGCCCACTTACTATAGCCCACTATAACAGACAGGCACACATACATACATACATACAGACACACACACACACACACACACACACACACAAGACACACATACAGACACACACACAAGACACACATACATACAGACACATACATAAGACACATATACATACAAAGACACATACACACACAACACATACAGACAAAGACAAGTACATTTTGGGGCATGCACTTCATATGTGAGAGTCAAATAGAAGGGTTTAATAGTGTGCTTACAGCGCAGTGGTAAACATTCTTATTTTCTGGGTGCTAATCTGCTAAATAGTACATAGCTCTCCCTCCTCAATTCCCCTCCCCTCCTTTTTTCTTTTCCTTTTTTCTATTTTTTAACCTTACAGGCACACATACATACAGACACACACATACAGACACACACACAAGACACACATACACAAATACAAAGACACATACATACAAACATACAGACACACACAGGCACGCACATACACACAGACACACACATAAGACATACATAAAAAGACACACACACATACACAAAGACACAAGACACACATACATACAGACACATACATAAGACAAACATACATACAAAGACACATACATACAAAGACAAGTACATTTTGGGGCATGCACTTCATATCTGAGAGTCATATAGAAGCGTCTAATAGTGTGCTTACAGCGCAATGGTAAACATTCTTATTTTCTGGGTGCTAACCTGCTAAATAGTACATTTGCAAACTACTTCATATCTGAGAGTCAAATCGAAGCGTCTAATAGTGTGCTTACAGCGCAGTGGTAAAAATTCTTATTTTCTGGGTGCTAATCTGCTACATAGTACATAGCTCCCCTCCTCTCCCTCCTCAATTCCCCTCCCCACCTTTTTTCTTTTCCTTTTTTCTATTTTTTAACCTTACTTATAGCAATGCCCAGTAGGAAGGCTGAGCTAGGTAGCCCACTTACTATAGCCCACTATAACAAACAGGCACACATACATACAGACACACACACACACACACACACACAAGACACACATACAGACACACACACAAGACACACATACAAAGACACATACATACAAACAGACAGGCACACACATACATACAGACACACAGACAGGCACACATACACACACACACAACACATAAATACAAACATACAGACACAAACAGACATGCACACATACACACAGACACACACATAAGACATACATAAAAAGACACACACATACACACAAGACACACATACATACAGACACATACATAAGACACACATACATACAAAGACACACATACACACATACAAAGACACATACATACAAACAGACAGGCACACACATACAGACACACAGACAGGCACACATACACACACACAGGACACATACATACAAACATACAGACACACACAGACATGCACACATACACACAGACACACACATAAGACATACATAAAAAGACACACACACATACACACAGACACAAGACACACATACATACAGACACACACACAAGACACACATACACACATACAAAGACACATACATACAAACAGACAGGCACACACATACATACAGACACACAGACAGGCACACATACACACACACACAACACATAAATACAAACATACAGACACACACAGACATGCACACATACACACAGACATGCACACATACACACAGACACACACATAAGACATACATAAAAAGACACACACACATACACACAGACACAAGACACACATACATACAGACACACACATAAGACACACATACATACAAAGACACATACACACACAACACATACATACAAAGACAAGTACATTTTGGGGCATGCACTTCTGGGTGATTTTTGAGTATGTTGCTCACCCAGATCATGGCTATCAGGGATGTATAATTTACGGGGTGTATGTCATGTCTTTGGGGTACATCTGGAAAACGGGGAAGAATGTGTGTTAAAACTGTTCTGTTAATTGTGTTATCTCCCAGGCTGATGGGAGGTGATGTGTGGGCTGTAACCAGTATGTGATTGGTTAATGTATGATTTTCTATGGGTGTCTCCCTTGCGTGGGAGAGTTGCATAAAAGCAGGGTATGTGGCATTAAACATCAGTTCTACTCCTGATACTGTGTGTCGTCCAGTTATTGGGAAAGGTGATGGGATATTCGTGGATTGTTTTATTTACTGCTTATGCTGTGCTTCCTGTATTAACTACTTGGTCCTGAGCAATTATTGGATTACCAGCGAAGAAAGTCTATGTGGAACTAGCGCTCTGCTTCAGGTCTCTCCCCTGGCCAGTGGGGTATTCATCTCCCCAGGGGTAGGTGAGCAGGAAGGCACCCTAGGATTAGGCATAATTCAATGACCCACAATAAAGTATAAATAATAATAAAAGGCACTTAAGTAGTTGCACAGTGATTAGCACAGTAAGGGTTAATCACCCAAACTAAGCAAACCAGGGTCTGTCCCAGACCAGCAGTAACTATATGAGACAGGCTAGGCAAAAAAAGGAGGGGGAAGAGAACCGGAAGCAAAAACAGTCGCCAAAGCTCGTGAGACTCGCGAGCGGTAGAAAAAACTCAGCAAATGCGGCTAAAAACTTCCGAACGGGCGTGTTCGGCTCACAAACGATGTGCATTTGAGGGCCAAAAACGTACAGTAAGGCAAAAATCCCTGAAAGTTGAACGCTAAATGCAATATCGTGTTCGCTAACCGAACGCAGCCACGATACAAGAGCCTTACGTTCGTATGAGGAAAAAACTGCTGAACATCAGCCCTAAACTGGATGAACAGTATATAGACAGTATGTCTTTATCTGTGTCAGTGTCTGTTTCTGCATCTGTATGTCAGTGTGGGTATCTTTGTCTGTATGTGTGTCAGTGTCTGTATCTGTGTATCTGCATGTATGTCAGAGTGTGTTTCTCTATGTCAGTGTGTCTATCTGTGTGTCAGGATATGTATCTGTATGTGTCTGCATGTGTGTCACTGTATCTATGCATCAGTGTCCATATCAGTATGTCAGTGTATGTATTTGTGTGTCATTGTGTGTGTCAGTGTCTGTATTTGTTTATCTGCACGTGTGACAGTGGATGTATCTGTGTTTCACTGTATCTGCATATGTGTCAGGGTATGTATCTTAGTGTCAGGGTATGTGTGGATCTGCATGTTTGTCAATGTGTGTATCTGTGTCAGTGTATGTGTTTGTATCTGCATGTGTGTCAGTGTCTGTATCTGTGTGTCAGGGTATGTATATATGTGTGTAAATATGCATGTGTGTCTGGGTATGTATCTGTATCTGTGTTTCAGGGTGTGTTTCAGGGTGTGTTTCTCTATGTTAGTATGTTTATTTGTGTGCCAAGATATGTATCTGTATGTGTGTCAGTGTGTGTATCTGTGTGTCAGGGTATGTATCTATGTGTGCTAATCTGCATGTGTGTCTGGGTATGTATCTGTATCTGTGTTTCAGGGTGTGTTTCTCTATGTTAGTATGTTTATTTGTGTGCCAAGATATGTATCTGTATGTGTGTCAGGGTATGTATATATGTGTCTGTGTATCTGCATGTGTGTCAGAGTGTGTATTTGTGTGTCAGGGTATGTATCTATGTTTGTTGAATCTGCATGTGTGTCTGGGTATGTATCTGTATCTGTGTTTCAGGGTATGTATCTACATGTGTCAGTGCCTATATGTGTGTCAGGGTATGCATCTGCATGTGTGTCAGTGCCTATATGTGTCAGTGTCTGTATTTGCATGTGTGTCACAGTATCTGTGCGTCAGTGTCCGTATCTGTATGTCAGTGTGGGTATATTGGTCTGTATGTGTGTCAGTGTATGCATTTGTGTCATTGTGTGTGTGTCAGTGTTTGTATATATGTATCTGCATGTGTGCCAGTGGATGTATCTGTGTTTCACTGTATCTGCATATGTGTCAGGATATGTATCTTAGCGTCAGGGTATGTATATGTGTGCCAAGGAATGAATCCTTACATGTGTCAATGTATATCTATGTGTCTGTGTGCGTCTGCATGTGTGTCAGGTTATGTATCTGTTTCTGTGTGTCAGGGTATGTCGCTGCATGTGTGTCAGTGCCTATATCTGCATCAGTGTCTGTATCTGCATGTGTGTCACTGTATCTGTGTCGGTGTTCTTATATGTATGTCAGTGTGGGTATCTTTATATGTATATCAGTGTGGGTATCTTTGTATGTGTGTCAGTGTATGCATCTGTGTGTCAGGATATGTATCTGTGTATCTGCTTATGTGTCATAGTATGTATTTGTGTGTGTGTGTGTGTGTGTGTGTATGTATGTGTGTCAGTGTTTTATTCTGTCTGTATGTTTGTGAATCATTGTATCAGTGTGTCTGTGCATCTGTATGTATGTCAATGTGCATATCTGCGGGTGTGTCTGTGTATCTGTATCTATATGTGTGTCAGTGTTTGTTTCTGTGTGTCTGTATGTGTGACAGTTTGTTTGTCTGGGGTGGAGGAGAAGCAGGGAGAGCGTGGGGCGGGGGAGCCTAAGGCAGAGAAAAAGGTGAGACTGAACAGAGGAAAATGTATAAATTTGAACTAAATGCAACTATATTCATTACAATATTTTGCTAATGTGAGGGATACAATTTATGGAAATGGGCTGCCAAGGGGTACTCAAGTGAAAAAAGGTTGGGAACCACTGGTCTAGATAACTATAGGCACTGTAATAAAATAAATAAAAAAATAAAAAATCATTCTTCTTTGTGTTTAAAACAAATCCAATGCTCTCCTAAAGGAATACTCCATGCATGCTAGTCATAATGATGTTTGGAAGTCTTGGGCACCATCTTACCTAAAGGGATTGAACCTTAAAGTGGTCTCGAGGGCTCCCATCCTGCTGGCTTGGCCCCGGCTTCAACGACCGCCAGTGATAGGCTGAGAGCTTCAACTTTCTAAAGCATTTTCTTAATGGGATGTCAGTGATAGGATAAACCAGTGATGTATCAGTTAGACATGTGCAATTCATTTCGTTACGAATGCAAATTCGGACAAATTTCCAAAATGTGGACATTCGGATGCTTCCATATGTCCAAAGGATAGAATTTTGGAATGCCCAACCAATTGCTGAATTTCCGAAGTGCCAAATTTCCAGAGTGTTTCGGATTTCTGAAAAGTGGCAAAACAGGAGAGGGTTTGGGTAGGTTTGGGGTAGGGTTAGTGGTAGGGGTAGGTTTGGGGTAAGGTAAGAGTTAGTGGTTGGGGTAGGGTTAGTGGTTAAAGGTTGGAGTAGGATTAGGGGTAGGGTACCCCAAACCTTAATTCCACTACATAACACATTATCTCAGGAAAAGACTTTTCAAAGCAGCCGGTAACAAACATTCTCTATTTTTTTTTTCTGCTTTGTCTTAAAAAAGCCTCCCTTTGCGGCAGGTTATATCAATCAATATTTTACAGAGTTGGAGTATGAGTCTGGTTCATTAGCTCCATCATTTCGTATAATCTATGACAGGTGCTGTCCGTGATGTTGAGCTACTGCCTGTTCATCTACAATAGACGGGTTAAAATGTCACACAGCAGAAATCTCAGCAAGTATCAAACAAACTTAAATGTGATTCACTGACGCTGCTCGCTGTGAATGTACGTGCAACTCTGCAGATGTATCTCATCAATTTTGCACAGATAAAGACATGTGAGAAAGATTGAGAATGTTTAAAGAGACTCTCCAAGCAGTAGAGAGGTATAAACCTCATTCTCATTTTATATTATGTTCTCAGAAACATATATTTTTCAGACACTGTAAAAACCACTTTCATCATGGAACAGCACTCCTCATCTTGCCTTTTGTAGATAAGAAACTACTTTATAATTTTCTAGACTAGGAAATGTACAAATACTTGTCTGTTTTCCTCTGCTTCACATATCCAAAGGCTTAATGATATAAAGCAGGACATGCATCCTGCCTGCTAACTGAAATGTTTTATATTCATATTTCCTTTGGAATGAGAATCAGGAGAATATGGGATATTGCAGAATTAGTAGAAGGACCAGGGTTGACTGAGAGGTAGTAGCCATTTCCTGGTCCCTGAGCCAATTACTGCTCTTTGGACTGATTGCTGCAGAGGCCGAAAGTCCTGTAGCTTTGCTGCAAACAGAATTTCATAACATATTCATCATTGGCATTTCTGTAAGAATTTTTGCTGTAATATTTATAG
This sequence comes from Pelobates cultripes, assembly GCA_933207985.1. Taxonomy (NCBI): domain Eukaryota; kingdom Metazoa; phylum Chordata; class Amphibia; order Anura; family Pelobatidae; genus Pelobates; species Pelobates cultripes. Next base: position 262,626,274 of record OW240917.1, read on the forward strand.
CATTATCTTGATTAATAGCTGCTCCAGGCAAGTGAAGTTAAAAGCAGTTGTTACAAAAGCTCTATAGACTGTTACAAATTGCTCCTTTCTGTTTCCACACGGAACCTTGTTTTGGTATTTTAACTTTGTAGCCTCATCCCCGAAGAGATTTCCCGTTACCCATTTGTGTACACGAACAATGGACCACCCGGCCCCTGGCGTGTGCCGCCACCTAACCCCTGTCAACTTTCAAATACCCGAACAGCCGACCACCCTACGAGCAGAGCGTGCCTCTAATTAACTGCCAAGGAAACTGTGGTCTGCGGTTAACCACAGCCTAATTGACGGTCCAAGGGCAATTCCGTTCGTGCACCATTTTCCGAACTAAAACTACTGAAAGACAAGGACAACCTACAGCTTGGCGTGTGGCCTCAATTAGAATGTTGGTTTTGCGGTTAACCGCAGGTTAAGTACCCCTTCCCGGTGGTCTCCATTCGTTTCCCAAACGGCTGGGACAACCATCATGAGAGCGGGGATTCGTGTAAATCCTTGGCCGCCACTCATTCCATGAGTTTGGGGTCGAGGTCCCGCTGCCCATTGACCAACCTGAAAACATGGCCGCCGTCTCATGTTTGAGGCAAAAGACACGAACAGACTTTATATTGATGAGACTAGCCATACCGTTTGTGAGTTCTGAGTTCTATTCGACTATCTGCTGCGCTCAGATCTGAGCTACATAATGAACGGTAGAATGCACGAATTATCCATTAAAATGTTAAAGTTATGTGTTTTGATACTGTTTTGTATGTTGCAAGAAAATGTGGGATTTTGGGCGCTTGGAGATAATTACATTGTCATAAGTGTTGGATTCATTATCTCCAAGCTGGGCGGTAACAATTTCAAAAGATACATTGTGTTTCTATTGGTTAACTGCTTGTATTGTACCTGTATCCCATCAGGTCCAGAGGGGACTGTCCCTGGACCTGTGGTTTTGCATAAATAGTGATACCTGTGTTCCATTAAAGCCTGTTCTTTCTTGACCCTCAAATCGCAGCCTCGACTTGTTTTGTGGGGAAAAGGATATCCTAACTGTACCATAGCTAGTGGGATTATTCTACATTTACAGGATTCTCGTGGTATATTGACTGGAGTGGCTCTTCTCTCTCTCCACACCTGGGAACCAGACTATCCAAGCGGTCTAGCTTCCAGCTAGCCTGGGGGTAACCGTAAAATTATTCAAAATTCCTATAAGATTCCAAATGTAATTATATAATTTAATACATGCTTCAGTATAGAATATATGAAAAAAATCACATCAATGACATTTGGCACTTCACCCATCTTTTACATTTTATATCTGCCAAGAGTACTTTTTCATAACTTAATTAATGAGAAACATAGAAACATAGAATGTGATGAGAAATGTGAATAACTGATGTGAAGAATTGCAGAAAAATTCCTGCGATAGACAAGCTCAGAAAAAAAAAAATATTCAGCTGGTTTTGTCCTAATATCAAAAGGACACACTAATAGAAAATAATTGTTTTTAACAGTTTAGTATATATACCCCCATAAAACCAAGCATGCACTTAATTGTGCTCTTAAAAGAGCTTGCAAAACCTACAGATATCTTGTCTCTCTTGTCTGCAGCCCTTATAAGCCCTCCCCTTCTAATCCCGCCCTATCTAATTACAGACTGCCCAATGAAGATCAATTAGAAGTCTTTGTAAGCTCTCCCCTTCTATCCTCACCCAGACTTTATCTGCCTGCCCAATCACAGACTGCCCAATGCAGCTCAATGACAAGTCTTTGCAAGGCAGGTGCTCTGGACAATTGCTGCCTCCTCGGTTTATCTCCAATGAGCTGAACAAACCAGGAAGTAACACGACTGGTGTCTGATTGACAGTCAGGCAGTGTGTAACAATTTATTGCAGAGTAAATTTATAGTGAACTTTGCACTTAAAAAAGAAAAAAAAAGAAAAAAGGGGACACATTCTTCACCAGAACTAAAGTACTGTTGGTGTTTTGGCTTGTCCCTTAAATTCTTGAACATTCTTTGTTTAGTGAATAACTAAAAAATGCACCCCATATTGTTAATGATCAAAGCTATTGTGCTGCTTATTGATAAACCAGTGCAGATGGAGCTACGGGCGTTCCTTGGCATTTTCCCTTTTATATATCCAAATACCACTAATATACTTGCCATAAGCTACACAAATCTATATTGTGTACACTACCTTATTGTCTGCAACCTGATCCAATCACCATAACACAAAGAGTAAAATGATTAAATAAACTACTTGTCTGTTTTTGTAAGGTACCTGGTGGCATTTCCGGTAATGCAACTGGTAAAGCAGAAATCTCTTTTCATTTATTGATTAGTTTACTGCTTATTACAATTAATGATGAATATTCTTACAGACAGGAGATCTATAGAGACAGACAGATATGTAATTAGACATTCTGGTATGAAATGATTAGAGGCTCCTGTCAATGGGGCTTAGTCTACTATTTGTGGTACTTTTACACAAAACGCTAAGTAAAACAGCCCATGAGCTTACAATCTAAAGGGAAAATAAGCCAAACGAGACAAAATGTGACACAGGAGAAAAATAATACAAAGGTATGAAAAGTTTTTTTTTTTTATATATGTGGCCAATTAAAAGCTTGTGAAATCATTAACTGATAAATATGTATGTGATATTTTATACAAATCAGCCAATAATTCCTGTATAAAGAAGTACTCACTTTATTGATACATACATAGCAGGATCTTCATATTGCTGCCTTGTTACACAGGGTTTCAAATCCCTCAAACATTCCACCAACTGCCAACAAGAAGCAAAAGAAAGGAAGCGCATCATTCACAGCCAACAACAGCTCAACTGCCCATACATCACATTACATACACTCATACACTCACATACTCATACACAGCCCAACCACCCATACATCACATCTCCTTCCTTTCTCAACCAAAGAAAGAAAACAAAACAAGAGTAAAAAGTCAACAATAATAAAATAACTATTTAAAAATGTGTCCTTAATCTGCATCATTCTGTCCATCATCTTCAAGATCTACAATCTTTTTTTCAGGACAGCTTATTCTACTCATACTAGGATACCATTTCTGCCTTCTGACTGTGGAGTTTCTCCGACTATAGTCCCTTAGCGGTTTGTGGCCCTTCTCTCTCTTGTTGAATGGCCAGTATTTTCATTACTACAGCCTTCATGGTTACTTGAACTGTGGCTTGGCAGTTCTTGTTCCTGAGTTTCATGGGGTATTTCCTCCAAATCACCCCCTATTAGATCATGAGCTTCTGTACCAGGTGTATTGCAGACTTCAGAAATGTCATCATGCCAAACTCCATGCCAGATATCAGAGTCTGGTTGCATGAGTGGCCCTACCCACTTTGATAGGTTGTCTGTTAATATGTGGTCAAAGTTAATTTGTATGTCTCTGTGTGTAACATCCATCAGAGGTTAAAACTTTATAGTGCGCTGGCCCCAGAACTTCCTTTATCCCTGCTTCTTTCCAACGATTCTCCTGATGATATACACGCATCCAAACAGAATCCCCAGTCTGGTAATCTTTGTCCTGAGTCCACAGCCTAACATACTGTAGAAGGAACTCAGACAGGAACTCAGACAAATGATGTTCAGCCTGAAATTGGCCAGAAACAAACTGCGGTCCATTATCTGAAACAAGCATTCTGGGCAAGCCAAATGTTGCAAATAGTTTCTGTAATGCTTTAAGAGTAGCTTCTGCAGTGGTCTGCGACATGAATAGAACTTTTGGCCATTTAGAATGTGCATCTACCACAATCAGATACATTTTATTTTCCACTGGTTCAGCAAAGTCTATGTGAATTCTCTGCCATGGTGTTAGAGGTCAGGTCCAAGGTTGAACGGCACCATGTGGCAAGTCACGCTGTGCTTGTGCACAACCAGTGCAACCTGAAACATAACGGGCAATATCCTCATCAATGGTTGTCCACCATACATGACCTCTTGCCTTCTGCTTCATGCGGACTATGCCAGGATGACCTGCATGTCAAATTTCAAGAATCTGTTGTTGTAACAAAAAAGGAATAACCACCCTTTCTCCCCAGACTAAGCAGCCATCTCAAATTGATAACTCCTGAGCTCTTGTTTGGAATGACTTGAGATGTATTGGAGCCAACCCTTGCATACAAAAATAAGTATTTCCCTCAGCAAAGAGTCCTTGGTTGTCTCCAGTGCAATTTCTCTGACTGTTATCACCTCACTGAAATATATTGTAGATCTTTTTGTGGTAGTTAATTGTGAATCCATTTTCAATGGAAGTCTAGAGAATGCATCTGCATTAGAATGCAAAGCGTTTGGACGATATTGTATCTGATACTGATAAGCCCCCAGAGTTAAGGCAAACCTCTGAAGTCTTGCTGCTGTCGTGATTGAAATACCTTTCGGTGGGTTAAAAAAAATTAAAAAATTGTCAATAAGGGTTTATGGTCCGTAAGCAGTGTGAAGGGTCGACCATATATATATAAAGATGGAATTTCTTTACTGCCCATACTATTGCCAGAGCCTCTTTATCTATTTGAGAATAGTTTCTTTCTGCAGCTGTGAGCAATCTAGAGGCAAAAGCCACTGGCCGGTCTGTCCCACCAGCCATGGAATGAGACAGGACTGCTCCCAGTCCATAAGGTGATGCATCACAAGCAATGGAAACATGCTTTGCCAAGTCGTAGTGTACTAAAAGACGTGAACTACGCACTAGTTCTTTTGACTTATGGAAAGCTGAAGCACATTCTACTGTCCAGCGCCATTGTCGTTTACTCTCTAGAAGACGATGTAAAGGGTGCAGGACATGAGCTAAATTTGGCAAAAAACTGTTGTAATAATTTAACAGACCAAGATAGGACCTTAATAATAAAGACAAAATTTATATCAAACCACACAATGTGAAATAGTGGTAAATATATGCAAAAATACAACCTGAACTTATCAGTATAATCAGGTAATATCTAAAAGCATAAAATAAAATACAACATAGTGTAATCTGTATAGAGAAAATTGAAATAGGGCAGAACAGACTGTCACTCACATTTAACAGAGCCGTCCCAGACTCTGTATAGCAGGCTCAAGGGTGCCAATACAGGCGAACGAAATTCCCAGAGAATGGATGGAGAAAGTTTCAAAAAAAGTATATATTTATTGAAAATAGAAAATTCAAAATTTAAAAACTCAAGGTACTAGGGGAGTGGAATCCAAAACATACAAACAAAAGGATATCCACTTACCCCAAAATAATGACCGAGAGCAGACACATAGAATAAATACAAGTAAAGATAAAAATACAGCTGTGTGATAAAAAATAGCAGCAGACACGTTTCGGCTCAAAAGCCTTCTTCAAGTGCTCAAGATAGGACCTTAGTTGTGTCACTTTTTGTGAAGTTGGAGCATCCTGTAATGCCTTGACCTTCTCATCTGTTGTCAATTACATGAGCACAAAATTCAAGACGATCCTGCATGAATTGGCATTTATCCAAATTCACTTTCAATCCATATTCCACAAGTCTTTGCAAAACTGCCTCTACATTCTGTTTATGTTCCTCCTCTGATTTACCCATCACCAGCATGTCATCTAACAGGCACTGTGTCCCAGGAATTCCAGCTAACAGCTTGTCCATTGTTCGCTGCCAGACAGCTGGTGCAGGTGAAATGCCAAAAACCATACGGTTATACCTGAAAAGCCCCCGATGGGTATTAATCGTAAATAGTGGTCGAGACTCTGGATGTACAGATAACTGTAGGTATGCATTTTTTCAAGTCAATTTTGGTGAATTGCTGGTCACCTGCCAATGATGCAAAAATATCATCTACCCTAGGAAGGGAATACTTATCTATTTTAAGCTGTGTGTTAAGAGCCATGCGGAAATCCCCACAAATCCGTATCTCCCCATTTCATTTTCTCACAGGAACAATGTGAACCTATTTTCACTATTGTGAACACCGGGAGATGATATTCAGCTCCTCAATTCTGCCTCCACTCCAGCCCTTAGAGCAAAAGGCACACTTCTTGCTTTAAAAATTTTCGGTGTTGCTCCTTCCTTTAATTCTAAGGAAACTTGTTGTCCCTTTACAGACCCTAAATGGCCATCAAACACTGGTGCATACTTTTCCTGTAATTCCCTAATCCAGTCAAGTCTGGTCTGATTTTCATTCAACACGTGACATGGATACTTATGCAATTGAGGCATCCCGGGAGCCCTTATCCACTCCCTACCAAAAAGTGGAGGTCCTCCATTCTCTAAGATATAGAGAGGTAGTTTCTTCTTACACTTGTTGAATGTAACTGTGACTGTCACACAACCCACTGGTATTAACAACTCTTTAGAATATATCTGCAGTCTCGCTGTTGTCTGAATTATTGGCCTATTTATTTTAAGGCGTTTCCAGTCTGTCAAAGAAATCACTGATACAGCTGCACCTGTGTCCAAATCCATAGTCAGTTCCTTTCCATTTACAACAACCTGGACTGTGAATGCAGCCAGATTAGAACCTATTTTATATATTTTTAAATTTTGGACAGGAAATCTCTGCTGTGGATTTACACACTCTTTGTAGGTGGCCCATTTTACCACAAGCATGACACTTGGCATCCTTGAATCTGCATGTAGTTGCAACATGTGTAGAAGCTCCACAGCGATAACATTTGTAATGTGAATGTTCCTGTGGGTTCGTATCCCATCCTCGTCGCCACTGTGATGTTTTGTACAGATCAGTAATTCCTGTATAACGAAGTACTCACTTTATTGATACATATATAACAGCATCTTCATATTACTACCTTGTTACACAGCGTTTCAAATCCCTCGAACATTCCACCAACTGCCAACAGGAACAGGAAGTAAAGAACCAAAAGAAAGGAAGTGCATCATTCGCAGCCAACAACAGCCCAACTGCCCAACCGCCCATACATCACAATATATACACTCATACACTCATACACAGCCCAACCGCCCAATGCCCATACATCACAATACATACACTCATACACTCACACACTCATACACAGCCCAACCGCCCATACATCACATCGTATTTATTTATTTATAAAATATATTACCAGGATGGATACATTGAGATTTCTCTTGTTTTCAAGCATGTCCTGATTCCACGAAACATTGCATTGTTACAATAGGGTACAATATCATATTAAAAATAATTATTAATACACAACAGAATAATGTAACATAGACCAGGTAAGTGAAGTTGGAAACCCGGGTAAGGCTACACAGTACTTTTATTTGTGGAAAATTTAGTTTTTGCCACATATACTGACACACACTGCCATATGCACATAAAGCCTAGCGCACAAACACATAGATCAGGCTCTGTATT
>OW240917.1:262633741-262676816 GCA_933207985.1 Pelobates cultripes
CATTATATATATATATAAAATAAAAATAACCGCAAATATATATAGATAAATACATATAATTACATTAATGATTACATAAGTATACACGTAGAATTTAAATACATATATATGTATATATATTAAAATTCTACATGTATATTTAAGTAATCTTTTAGCATAATTATGTGATTTTATTAATTAAAATTTGATTGACATGCCTGACAACCCAGGCAGAACGTGCAGAGAATTTAATTCGCAAGCACTTTATATAACCCTGTAACTCTCCAAGACACCATAAACCATGTACATAGGGGGTACTGTTTTACTCAGGAGACTTGCCGAACACAAATATTAGTGTTTCAAACTGGTAAATTGTATTACAACGATGATATTTTTAGTGAAAGTTGTTTTTTTGCATTTTTCATACCTGAACGGCACTTTTGCTGACGATATTGTTGTAATGCGTTTTACTGTTTTTAAACACTAATGTTTGTGTTCAGTGAAGTCTTCCAAGTATAACAGTACCCCTTATGTACAGGTTTTATGGTGTTTTGGAAAGTTACAGAGTCATATATAAGGCTTGCATTTTTACATTTTTTCACATTGAAATTTGTCAGTTTGGTAATGTTGCCTTTGAGACCAATGGTAGCCCAGGAATTAGAATTACCCCCCATGATGGCATACCATTTGCAAAAGTGGGGTATGTCCAGTCTTTTTTAGAAACAACTTAGTCACAAACACTGGCCAAATATAATTTTTTTGCTTTTTTCACACAAAAACAAATATGAACGCTAACTTTGGCCAGTATTTGTGACAAAGTGGCTACTACAAAAGACTGGACATACCCCACTTGCAATACCTTGGGTTGTCTACTTTTGCAAATAGTATGCCATCATGGGGGTAATTCTCATTCAAGGGCTACCATACGGTATCGAAGGTTAACATTACTAATCTGTTAACATTACTAATCTAAATTTAAATGTGAAAAAAAAAAACGTAAAAATGGAATGTGCTATATTTGACCCTGTAACTTTAAAAAACACCGTAAAATCTGTTAATGGGGGGTACTGTGGTACTCGTGAGACATTGCTGAATACAAGTATGTGCATTTTACTGCATTAAAAGCGAACAGTACTATGACATTTACAGCTAAAATGTCAGATGGCACCACACATTTTTTTTAAATCTTCATTTCTCACAGTTTTTTTTATGTTATTCATAATAAATTATGTTTCATATATGAATAATTCATAAGAAATGAAAGCCATATTTTGTTTTGATCAGAACGTGTACTACTGACTTTGTCCTGAAGGGGTTAATAAATAGCACTAGCACATTCTTTGTCTGGACATTCAGTAGCTTACATCATGAATACTTAGGCAGATCAATGTAATGGTTTCAGAACTTACTACCATTTCCTGCTGTACCTGCTGTACCTGCTGTATCCATCAGCCCACACAGTTACTGGATGTCAAAGAGGACAAATTCAATGTTTTCTCATAGAAATTTCAAAAATGTGATAATGGCATGATGAAGCCCAGAGATTAATAAACCTTCCCATAAAGACTAGCTCCATATAAAGCATGTAATGATTCATATTATATATTAATGGTTTAATACGACTCTAACTTATTATTTATGAAGGAGTGAAATTAAAATGGCCTTTCTATTTGTCTTACATCAGTATCGCCTCTCTATCTATATATGTAAGCTCTCTGTCTGTGTATGTAAGCTCTCTGTCTGTGTATGTAAGGTCTCTGTCTGTGTATGTAAGCTCTCTGTCTGTGTGTGTAAGCTCTCTGTCTGTGTATGTAAGATCTCTGTCTATGTATGTAAGCTCTCTGTCTGTGTGTGTAAGCTCTCTGTCTATGTATGTAAGCTCTCTGTCTGTGTATATAAGCTCTCTGTCTATGTATGTAAGCTCTCTGTCTGTGCATGTAAGATCTCTGTCTATATATGTAAGCTGTCTGTCTGTGCATGTAAGCTCTCTATCTATATCTGTAAGCTCTCTGTCTGTGTATGTAAGCTCTCTGTCAGTGTATGTAAGCTCTCTATCTATATATGTAAGCTCTCTGTCTGTGTATGTAAGCTCTCTGTCTATATATGTAAGCTCTCTGTCTATGTATGTAAGCTCTCTGTCTGTGCATGTAAGATCTCTGTCTATATATGTAAGCTGTCTGTCTGTGCATGTAAGCTCTCTATCTATATATGTAAGCTCTCTGTCTGTGTATGTAAGCTCTCTGTCAGTGTATGTAAGCTCTCTGTCTATGTATGTAAGCTCTCTGTCTATGTATGTAAGCTGTGCATGTAATATCTCTGTCTATAGATATAAGCTCTCTGTCTGTGTGTGTAAGCTCTCTGTCTATATATGTAAGCTCTCTGTCTGTGCATGAAAGATCTCTGTCTGTGTATGTAAGCTCTTTGTCTGTGTATGTAAGCTCTCTGTCTATATATATAAGCTCTCTGTCTATATATATGTAAGCTCTCTGTCTGTGTATGTAAGCTCTCTGTCTATGTATGTAAGCTCTTTGTCTGTGTATGTAAGCTCTCTGTCTATATATATAAGCTCTCTGTCTATATATATATATGTAAGCTCTCTGTATGTGTATGTAAGCTCTCTGTCTATGTATGTAAGCTCTCTGTCTGTGTGTGTAAGCTCTCTCTCTGTGTATGTAAGCTCTCTGTCTATGTATGTAAGCTCTCTGTCTATATATATAAGCTCTCTGTCTGTGTATGTAAGCTCTCTGTCTATGTATGTAAGCTCTCTGTCTATATATGTAAGCTCTCTGTCTGTGTATGTAAGCTCTCTGTCTATATATGTAAGCTCTCTGTCTGTGCATGTAATATCTCTGTCTATAGATATAAGCTCTCTGTCTGTGTGTGTAAGCTCTCTGTCTATATATGTAAGCTCTCTGTCTGTGCATGTAAGATCTCTGTCTGTGTATGTAAGCTCTTTGTCTGTGTATGTAAGCTCTCTGTCTATATATATAAGCTCTCTGTCTATATATGTAAGCTCTCTGTCTGTGTATGTAAGCTCTCTATCTATGTATGTAAGCTCTCTGTCTGTGTATGTAAGCTCTATGTCTATATATGTAAGCTCTCTGTCTGTGTATGTAAGCTATCTGTCGGTGTATATAAGCTCTCTGTATATGTAAGCTATCTGTCTATATATGTAAGCTCTCTTTCTGTGCATGTAATATTTCTGTCTCTATATATAAGCTCTCTGTCTGTGTGTGTAAGCTCTCTGTCTGTGTATGTAAGATCTTTGTCTATATATATAAGCTCTCTTTCTGTGTATGTAAGCCCTATGTTTGTGTATGTGTGTATGTAAGCTCTCTGTCTATGTATGTAAGCTTTATGTCTATATATGTAAGCTCTCTGTCTGTATATGTAAGCTCTCTGTCTGTGCATGTAATATCTCTGTCTATAGATATAAGCTCTCTGTCTGTGTGTGTAAGCTCTCTGCCTATATATGTAAGATCTCTGTCTGTGTATGTAAGCTCTTTGTCTGTGTATGTAAGCTCTCTGTCTATATATATAAGCTCTCTGTCTAGATATATGTAAGCTCTCTGTCTGTGTATGTAAGCTCTCTGTCTATGTATGTAAGCTCTCTGTCTGTGTGTGTAAGCGCTCTCTCTGTGTATGTAAGCTCTCTGTCTATGTATGTAAGCTCTCTGTCTATATATATAAGCTCTCTGTCTGTGTATGTAAGCTCTCTGTCTATATATGTAAGCTCTCTGTCTGTGTATGTAAGATCTCTGTCTATATATGTAAGCTCTCTGTCTGTGTGTGTAAGCTCTCTGTCTATATATGTAAGATCTCTGTCTGTGCATATAAGATCTCTGTCTGTGTATGTACGCTCTTTGTCTGTGTATGTAAGCTCTCTGTCTATATATATATAAGCTATCTGTCTGTGTATGTAAGCTCTCTGTATATGTAAGCTCTCTGTCTATATATGTAAGCTCTCTGTCTGTGCATGTAATATTTCTGTCTATATATATAAGCTCTCTGTCTGTGTGTGAAAGCTCTCTGTCTGTGTATGTAAGATCTTTGTCTATATATATACGCTCTCTCTCTGTGTATGTAAGCTCTTTGTTTGTGTATGTAAGCTCTATGTTTGTGTATGTGTGTATGTAAGCTCTCTGTCTATGTATGTAAGCTCTCTGTCTATATATGTAAGCTCTCTGTCGGTGTATGTAAGCTCTCTGTCGGTGTATGTAAGCTCTCTGTCGGTGTATGTAAGCTCTCTGTTTATATATATAAGCTCTCTGTCTGTGTATGTAAGCTCTCTGTCTATGTATGTAAGCTCTCTGTCTGTGTGTGTAAGCTCTCTGTCTATGTATGTAAGCTCTCTGTCTATATATGTAAGCTCTCTGTCTGTGTATGTAAGCTCTCTGTCTATGTATGTAAGCTCTCTGTCTATATATGTAAGCTCTCTGTCTGTGTGTGTAAGCTCTCTGTCTATATATGTAAGCTCTCTGTTTGTGCATATAAGATCTCTGTCTGTGTATGTAAGCTCTTTGTCTGTGTATGTAAGCTCTCTGTCTGTGTATGTAAGCTCTCTGTCAGTGTATGTAAGCTCTCTGTCAGTGTATGTAAGCTCTCTGTCTATGTATGTAAGCTCTCTGTCTGTGTATGTAAGCTCTCTGTCTATATATATGTAAGCTCTTTGTCTGTGTATGTAAGCTCTCTGTCTATGTATGTAAGCTCTCTGTCTATGTATGTAAGCTCTCTGTCTGTGTATGTAAGCTCTCTGTCTGTGTATGTAAGCTCTCTTTCTATATATATAAGCTCTCTGTCTATGTATGTAAGCTTTCTGTCTGTGTATGTAAGCTCTCTGTCTATATATGTAAGCTCTCTGTCTGTGTATGTAAGCTATCTGTCTGTGTATGTAAGCTCTCTTTATATGTAAGCTCTCTGTCTATATATGTAAGCTCTCTGTCTGTGCATGTAATATTTCTGTCTATATATATATGCTCTCTGTCTGTGTGTGTAAGCTCTCTGTCTGTATATGTAAGATCTTTGTCTATATATATATAAGCTCTCTGTGTATAAGTTTTCTGTTTGCTCGCTGAACAAGGTACTTGCTCATGCATTTTTCAGGGGGCGGCAAAAAAGCCGCCCCCAAACGCCCAGGGCAAATGCCTAGTTAGCCTCGCGGCTAACAGACATCCCGAGCGGGCGGCGCTGGCTGCTGTGCGGCGGCTGGCGAGGGAGCTCTTCCCCTGAGCGGTCTGCTCAGAGTGAGGCTGGGAGCCGGAAGATGACGTCATATTCCGGCTCCCAGCCTCACTCTGCAGCCGGCGCGCGAGGGAGCTGAGCAGTCAGCTCATAGGAAGTGCTCCCTCGCCAGCCGCCCGCCTGACCTGCAGCCACCGGACCACTGGACCACCAGGGAGAGAGACCCCCCCAGCACTCCCAAAGGTAAGGAGGTTGGGGGGGATTTAAATAAAAAAAAAGTTAATCTGTGTGTGTGTCTGACTGTGTGTGACTGACTGTGTTTGTGTATGTATGTCTGACTGTGTGTTTGTGTCTGTGTGTGTGTGTGTGTGTGTTTGTGTGACTGTGTGTGTGTTTGTGTCTGTGTGTGTGTTTGTGTCTGACTGTGTGTGTGTTTGTGTCTGTGCATGTGTTTGTGAGTGTGTGTGTGTGTGTCTGACTGAGTGTGTGTGTGTGTGTGTGTGTCTGAGTGTGTGTGTGTGTGTGTGTCTGACTGTGTGTGTGTGTGTGTCTGGACTGTGTGTGTGTATGTGTGTGTGTTTGTGCCTGACTGTGTCTGTGTATGTGTGTGTGTATGACTGTGTGTTTGTGTCTGACTGTGTGTGTGTGTGTATGACTGTGTGTGTGTTTGTGTCTGTCTGTGTGTGTGTTTGTGTCTGACTGTGTGTGTGTTTGTGTCTGACTGTGTGTGTATGTGTCTGACTGTGTGTGTGTGTATGTGTCTGACTGTGTGTGTGTGTGTGTATGTGTATTTAGAAGGTGGGGTGGGGGGAAGGGTTGGGTGGGGGTGGCGCGGGGGGAGGGGGGTGCCTGAGTTTTGTCCTGCCTAGGGCAGCACAAAACCAGGATACACCACTGATGTAAGCTCTATGTTTGTGTATGTGTGTATGTAAGCTCTCTGTCTATATCTGTAAGCTCTCTGTCCGTGCATGTAATATCTCTGTCTATATATGTAAGCTCTCTCTCTCTGTGTGTAAGCTCTCTGTCTATATATGTAAGCTCTCTGTCTGTGCATGTAAGATCTCTGTCTATATATATAAGCTCTCTGTCTGTGTATGTAAGCTCTCTGTCTATATATGTAAGCTGTGTGTGTAAGCTCTCTGTCTGTGTATGTAAGATCTCTGTCTATATAGGTAAGCTCTCTGTCTGTGCATGTAATATCTCTGTCTATATATGTAAGCTCTCTGTCAGTGTATGTAAGCTCTCTGTCTATATATGTAAGCTCTCTGTCTGTGCATGTAATATCTCTGTCTATATATGTAAGCTCTCTGTCTGTGTATGTAAGCTCTCTGTCTATATATGTAAGCTATCTGTCTGTGTATGTAAGCTCTCTGTCTATGTATGTAAGCTCTCTGTCTATATATATAAGCTCTCTGTCTGGGTATGTAAGCTCTCTGTGTGTGTTTATTCCATCTGTAGTTTTAACTGCCTGCTGCCTGTGTAAATGTTTGCCATCTCTCTGCCTACATTTCTGCCTTCTCATCTGTCTGTGGCTTCATGTATCTGTCTTTAGTGACATCTGTCATCACTATCCACTATTCTCAAACAGTAGGGCAAAAAACATCAGTTCTTCTGAAACACATAGGAAGAAAAATAAAAGCTATGACTGTGCCACACAATTTCAGCCAGGTTTGCAATGCCAATTCTGAATTGCCAAAATGAAACTATTGTATGTCTCGATTAAAAAAAAATAGGAAGTGAGAGAACTGTGGAATGACAGAATCATCGTTTTCATTTTGACATCAAAGTATGAAAGGATATAGTCAGTTGGCGATTGACCACCCACTTCCCCCTAAGGAGAACAAAGCTTTCCACAGTCTGTATCATCAGTTAATGTCCTTCAAAACAAAAACTACACCCTAGCAGCATCAGGAGTCATTAATTGGAAAAAAGATGATTTTTGAAAAGATTAGAGGATGGGACGGCTGAGTTAGTAATCAGTTACCCACTGACTTTTCCAGCCCTGCCTCGCTCAGTTTGTGGTTTCTACTACATCTCAGATGAAGTTGGTAAAAGATGATGACAGTGCCCTGTTTTTTCCCCCACACTATAAGACGGTCAATAACGCTACAGACTGGATGTGGAAATTTTTATTTGTAGGTGGTAGGGGAGAGTGGGTTGTCAATTGCCCATAACCTCTAATTTGTTTCCTGAGAAAATGCAATGACCATCCTTTATTGAGGAAAAAGGCACCCCAAGACTCAGGCAGGCAGGGCAAAACCCCAGTGAAAAAAGAGGAAGCAGCAGCAGGAGTAATTTATTTATTTATTTATTTTTATAAAGTCGGTGAATATGGGGGTGATTACCATTATCACATTGTACAATACTATTATTTTCTAAAAAGAGTTAAAGATCTGCCACACTCCATTAAGCAGGGTTGCACGTATGCAGTAACACTGCAGCTACACACTGTATATTACTGAGGGAGGAAACTTACAATTTCCAAAGTGCAAGCAGTGGCACAGAATGACACTGCAAATCAAATAATTCATCTCTTACTAGAAGTAAAAAAAAAAAAACTATGGATAAAAAAATTCTAAATCAGCAAATTAAAGTGGTTGTAAGTAGCACTAGTAAAAGAAAGATTTTTTTTGTTTGTTTTTTAACTCCCCACATGATGAGGAGTGTGACTGTTCATGTGCAACCTGTTTCTGTCGAATACTGGCACTATCCTCATCATCCCCCCGTTCTACCTATGGATGGTGGTGGCAGTAGGGAAGGAGGTACTACTGGCAGTACATTGTGTTTCTTCCCTCAGTAGTACAGACTCTGGCATTAGGGAGATGACCCTTTATTCACTCCCTGCTCACTTTCTTGCCACATAACTTGCACTTTGCAAGTTTGCCTTTTTGTTGAAGATGCAGGTTGATTTGCATTGATGAATGACCAAAATGCCTGACAAGTGCAATATTCTATTTGCCACTCAGAGTGTTCTCTCTTGCCCCTGGCAGTAGTATCTGCTAGATAAGCATCAAGCTGAAGCTAGTCTCACACTAGAATCAATGACCCTTACAGTGTTGTGCAGGGGAACATAGGTTCTACTTACCTGAAGCTGTCAGTCACGTCTGCCACCAAGACCATCTGGTAAATTCTCTTCAGCTTCCATCTTAACCTGCCTGTAGCCCACACCAGTGCTGTACAGTGATGTTTATGGAGGCTCCTGAAAGAGCAATGCCTTTTTTCTCACAGCCATCACTAGTGATGGATGAAACAAATGGCAAAACTTGACAGTGGTAACTCTACCGTTGTGTCAAGTTTTGTCAGGTATAGGAAAAATTCATAGAACAATATGGTTCCTCTTTTGTCTTCTGATATGTTATGATGAACTGGACACTCATTCAGAACGGCAGAGTAGGCACCTGCTTACCCTACATGGCAGGTGCCTAACTTGCCATTATACAACAGGCTGTGGGGGGGGGGGAAGCAGCAGCTAGGCAGCACTGACGCGTTTCCATTTCCTCTTTGCTCCCTTGCGTGCCCTCTATATTGATGCTGGGAGTTGGATTATGACATCACTCCTCCCCCGGCATCAATACAGAGGGCACGAGAGGGCCCAGAGAGAAAATGGAAGATCCATTCCCCACTGTGTGTATCTGTGTGTGACTCTGTGTGTCTGTGTAAAAGGAATGATCTAGCCACAACACTAAATTAATCAAATTAAGATGTATTCTTATTTTTATACAAAGTGGACCCAACAACATTTCAACACCTACAGTTTCTTTGAAAAGCTGAGGATCCAACTAACACCACAATGTTTAATTATCCTCTTAATTACATCAATTAATGCACAAGGGATCACCATTCTTGGGGCAGGTAAACAAGTAGAGAAATTTAACTGTTTACATGACATAATAAAAAGAAATATTGTTTGCTAGAGATAATGCGATTGAAACATATATTGCCTTATGTTCAAAATAAAGTCTTCAAAAAGAATCATTATACAAAAAATAGCCCCAACCTTTCTGCTGAGGAGCGTCTGGCACCCAAGGTTTTGGAGTCAAACAAGTCAATTACCATCAAAACCAGGGCTATTGTGATTCTGAATACTTAGGATTATGTTTCAGAGATTTTGAAACAACTTGATGACACGGTAACATTTTCTATGGTGTCAATATGTTTAAATCTTGCAACATATTGCCAACATTGTGTGTTATGATGGCTCATGCCTCATGATGAAGGTTTCATAGATTCTAACCTAGCTTCTTTTTTGGTCAATAAAAATCCTGTTGTACCTACTATGTACACATTGCCCAAAATCCATAAATCCCTCACAAATCCTGCTGACAGACCCATCTCTGATGAACTCACTATTAACAGACTAACATGAGGAGTCCCCTAGTTTATTTTTCCAGTTAACTGAACACAATACTTTTCCCATTGGTTTGGTATTTTGGTTTGACCGAACCCTGGCTCGTTAACCTCAAAAGAAACACTTAACCTCTTAAGGACACAGTTTCAGAAATAAAAGGGAATCATGATAGAATATTTCCATCATGTGTCCTTAAGGGGTTAACTAAAGTGCTTTCTCTGGGTGGCCGCCATTTGTATAACCGAAAACAAGTGCTTCAGGAAATGGCGGCCATTTTGTTTGCTGAACGCAGGCAGAAGTACTTTCTCATAGAGTAAGAGGAACTCTAGTTCGAATACTTGACCGTGTCAACCCCAGCGAAAATCGTAGCGCTATCTACTCTATTCCCAGACAAGCCAGGAGAGTGCTATTCGGTGAACAGACACTCCCAAATGAAGAGAACATTTGCTAACTATGAGCCAGAGGGAACCTTCATTTGTTTTCGTATGGGAACTCCTGAAAGGTCGGTCAAAACTTTACCCCAGTGGTGATTTGGCTGGAATATATGCATCTGAGCACTATTTGGACAACTTGGGTGCTCAGATCCAGGCTATCCGAGGAAATAATACGTGTAGGGGTTCCTATTGAAATTATATGTATTTTGAGGTGTTTTGTGTCATATTTTGTACCTCTAGTGCCTGGGAGATAATTAGTTTAAGCCAAAGCAATCTCTCTCTTAGCTCCCAGACACAGAGATGCCTGGGCAGGCTTACTGTTGTTATGAATTGAGAGAACATGCTGAGGGTCTGTCTATATAAACAGGCAACTTGGCTGTAATACAACTGTTCGTACTCGACTGATGTTTGGGTATGCAAGAGTAATCACTGCATCACTACGGGACCTGAGAGAATCTACAGCGGAGGTACCACTCAGGGTACAGACGCTCTGTTACACCATCTTTGCAGGGGTTGTTGCTGTTTTCTCTCCCTTGTCAATTTTTCTTGATAAAGTATTTTTCTTCATGCCTTCTTAGGGTTATGTCTTATTTTAAAGACACTAGTGATTATTTGATCAAAGTCACCGATATGAATATTGACAACAATGATATCTTGGTCAGTTTTGACATCTGCATTATCTATACCTTGATTCCAAACACAGAAGGTACACAGGCAATGTCCAATGCTTTAGATTCTATGTCCCTTGACAGTGCTCAAAAGGAATTCCTTTTGGAACTCTTACGTACAGTGTTGGAAAGGAATTACTTTTGTTTTGATAAAAAATTTAATTTATGAAACCAGGGGGAATGCGATTGGCTCGAACGTGGTACCCACTTTAACAATATTTACATGGACTTTTTTGAACAAAGTGTAATCTATCTACAGCCATCTTTTTGTGCCATGTACGTTATTGGTTTAGTTATATTGACAATATTATGGCGGTATGGAGTGGAACGTTCGAGTCCTTGAACATTTTTCACAGCGAGTTGAATTTGCTTTCTGAAAAGGTAAAATTCACTATGGTACATGATCAATTTAGCATTAACTTTCTCGATACAACTGTATACAAAAAGGGTTTGATTCTTGTAACAAACTTGTTTGTTGAACCAACAGACAGAAATATACTCTTGTGTTTTGAGAGTGCTCATCCCTCTCAATTACTTTTTGCCCTTAAACAGATTATGAAAGATAGTGATATCTGAGATTTACTAATATGAGTAATAGATTTTTGAAGAGAGGTTTTTAGTTTTTTTCTTTTATTTGTTCTATCCTAAGGAATTATAATGCATTGTTTTTTCTATTATTTTTTTCATGTAAAGAGTTAATTTTCTCTACTCGTTTACCTACCCCAAGTTGGGTGGTTCCTTGTGCATTAATTAATGTAATTAAGGAGGTATTTAAACATTGAGGAGTTAGTTGGAATCTTAGCTTGACAAAGACACTGTATGTGTTGAAACGTTGCTTTGTCCACTTTTGGGTGGAATAAATCTTTTTTTTCAATTTGACAATTTTTATTTTCCTTTTTCTTCAATGCAAACTTGGGATACAGAATAAAGAGAGGGAGGGGGGGTAGGAACCTCATATATCATATTCTCGAGTAACATGCCATCCAACTTTACATGATACATTTTACATTTTTCACTGTTCCACTGGGCATAATTATCCATTATCTACTTTCTCCTCACTCGCCTGCCCACATTCTGAGACCTGCATCTGTCTTCCTCTGTTAGTCTGCTTTGCCTTGGCTCCTCCTTAGTGTCACCCCTGCACTAGATGGATGCATTCTCTCGTTTCGTGTTACTGTTCCTAAATGGGGGGGGAGGGGGAAGAAACCAGCTGGAGCCTGGGATGGGGAGGGGGGGGGGGAAATGGATTTATCGTGCCCGTTTTCTCCTACCGGTACTTTGCTGTACATCCACTGTTTGTGATTTAAACTTTCGATTCACCCATTTGTCCCGTGATTCCTATCTATCACCTTTCGTCCCCAAGGGGTCCCTTCCTCTGGATTTCCCTTGGTCGCATGGGGTCTCTTACTGCTGACCTTGTACCTGTGCTTGGCCTGGCTGAGGGATTTTATAGAGTCGGAGTATTCTCCTACTTCTCATGACACTAGGGTCAGACTCCATTCCTAATCTCCCCGGACCTGTTTACTTCTTCCCACCTATTTTTTGCTTCCTCAAACCTGTGTGCATTGCCTACATTTTTCCTGGCCACTAGTTCATATTGTAGGTTGATGGTGATCTGCCTTTTTAGGGCTTGTTTCGTCGGTACGGAGTCTGTCTTCCATTCTCTGGCTATTAGCGGGTGGAATAAATCTTAATTTGACTAACTTAATGTTGCGCTTCCATCATTCTTTTTACTTTGTGAAGGTGATTGAGGATTAGCCTTTACTATACTGTACAGGAAGGGTGCTGGTTCTTAGACACCCTTCCGAATGTGCCAAAGTGCAGAACCGAACCAAATTGCTGAACTGCCGAATTTCCGAAGTGCCGAAGTGCTTCGGATTTCTTAAAAGTGGCAAAACAGGAGAGGGAGGGAAAATTATGGGAATAATGACAGAAATCTAACCCTATCAATAACCCTAACCCTAACCCAATCCCTAACTCTAACTGTAACGGTTACCCAGGTAGTAAGGGGGTATCAGCCGTTGGAGACGTCCTTTTCCTAGTAAGCTGCTGTGTAGTAATGGAGTTCTTATTCCTATCCACGAAATCCAAGGGTAGAGTCAGGCATACTGTAAACTGGAGCAGAGTAACGGTACAATAAATCCCCTTACAAGAACGAGACGAGGCTACGTTTTAAAGGGTCAAGCAGAACTGAGGTTTATTGACAGGGGTCTCCTTTTATGCAATGCTGCCCTGGAAAGGGCTACACCTTCATAATTATCACAATACCCAATCACAAACATGGTACAACCCACACGTCTCCTCCCCTCAGATAAACATTTAACATAATTATAACACACACAATTTTACCCAAGTTCTGGATGTACCCCAAAACCACGAAAATCTTGCCATCCACAGCTATCTTGACGTTCGCCGGAATCCCCATGCATAGTTTAATCTTTCTACCGAACGGCCGGCTGTTCGGTAGTTTCAGCACGAATCTACATTGTCATGGAGGTCTCAGCATTTTGGGTTGAATAATATTTACTCGAACACGCAATTTGGGCCAGAAACTCTCCAATCAAACACTACTTTACATATCCTTGAGTGGGGATTGTTCCACTTCATGCGCTGAATACCAGAGCTGGGATCTAGCTCTGGAGAGTGTGAGTACGGCTATTTTATTATTTTAGAATTTTATTCTTGCTGATATACTGTACCATTGGAGTTCCTGTTTTTGTTTCCCTTTCATATATTCCTCATTGGATTCGAGTACATCACTGTGAAGATTCCACTCCATTTGACGTCTCAGGATTTCCTGTTTCCTCAAAAGATCTCACCATTACGGACTCTTGATAAGTGTTTTGGACTATTGTTTTATTACTATTTTATATTTATCATTACCATTTTATATTTACTTCTATTATTTTATCTTATATTGTGTATATGTTTTACCATATATCTTAGGCGCACTCTTATCTCTTCTTTTTTATTTATTTTTACCTTTATATTTAGGGGATTATAGGGGATTCCCCTCTGAGAGGTGCTGCCTTCTTTATTTATTTGTGTGGCAGTAGTGCGCTGATTTTTTTCTTTTTTTGTCTCAGCGATGTTCGCCTGTTTGCGTATCTGTTTTTAGTTCCACACGATTGATGGCAAAACACCGCTGTTCATGCGTAAGATGGCTGTGAACACGTGCAAAGTCCCGAAATGGTGGCCACCTTTACACAAAGGATTTGTGCTGAACCATGCAAACGGCTGTGCCGGTCTGGGAGCTAAAGTATCACTTAACTTTACTTCAGGGTGGTCCGGTGTTCGGTAGTTTGGATTCGTTTTCTTGGGCAATAGTGGTTCGCATAAACAGGCAAGTCGGTTCTTTTAAATAAAGGAAAAGAGACAGCGCCAGACAACCTGTAAGGCAGCAACCCAACAAGGGAATCCCCCCAAAACCCTAAAATACAGGATAAAAGCAAAATATAAAATATAAAAGGAGGGCTGCGCCAGAATAAACAGTGTCCAGTATCAATAGTTATTGAAGATAAAAAGTCCGACCTAAAAAGGTATCCTCTCTGTCGTCTTTAGGTACAGGAACGCGATCTTCAGGTAATATATAAAAGATAAAAGGAGAGAACAAACGATGGTGCAGAATGTACGGTTCAAATGAAGTAAAAATTGATTAATGATAACGAACTCACAATTTCCAGAGCTTCTGTCCAGCTCTAGGGTAAAGCGCACACAGCGGTATAATCCCCGCTTATGGGATTTATGATGGGTTCGTCAGGGTATCCAAAACTCAAAGGAAACAGAAACAGCCAAATAGTGCTCTCTGTATAACTGTATATTATAAAAGAGAATAAAAAAAAACGTACTTACAAGTACAGAGCAGACCAACTGCTCTTTGATGTCAGCGCTGGTGGAATAATCCACACCTATGGATTTCTTTGGTTGTCAGGAACTTGTAGAGATAGTATTAAAATCGGAATAGAGTGTATATAAAATATAACAATGAACTAAAACGATAAATAGCCAGGGTACATGTATAAATAAAAGTAGTTGGGACTATCAGTTAACCAAAAACTTTAATATTTATTATACAAAATTAAATTTCCATAACGCGTTTCGTCTAACAGACTTTATCAAATGGAATATAATACAAAACCTGGCAGATAGTGTTTATATAGACATAGTTCAATTTAAAATTGGCGCCAAAAAATTTCGGCCAATCAGAATAAAGATACTTTTTTACATCTCAAATTAACAGTATTAAATTATTCTCAGATAGTAAATAGGTTAATGAGGCATATTCAGTGTTTTTTTATTAAAAACGAAGATGAGAAGGATTATAAAATTAAAAACACAATTGGTCATGTGATAATCATCACTTCCGGTTTTCGGCAGTATAGCCGCACGGCCTTATGGGTATTGTAGTTCCCCATAAGGTGATCTAAAAACGGAAGCTAGGAAAAAAAAAAAAAAAAAATAATGGATAGGGTTACTTGTGGGGAGACAAGTCCCATGATGTTAAAATTACATAAAAACGAGCAGGGGAAAGTTGTAAAATATGCGGCACTTCCGGAAACCGGAAGTGTAACCGCAATGACTTGTGGGGCATGTAGTTGTGAATGCAGCAACCTATATAGAAAAAAAAAAAAACACAATAAAAAGGAAAATAAACAGGGGAAACTATTTAGCTAAAATCTTGTAATAGCTGATAAAAAACAGCTAAAAGGTGTATGAGAAAAAATAAATAAATAAATAAATAATAATATGAAAAAGTGAAATATAAAATATAAAAATACTGGTCTTGGTTCTTACTAAAAAGCCACTATAATAGCCTTAAAGTTAGATGCATAAGAACATATGATAATTAGGTAAAATACAATATAAAAAAGATAAAAATACAATATTAAAAAGTCAAAATTACACGAAAATAGTAAATTATAATACTGGTGTCTTTATAAAAAATTATGCAGATCAAAGTCTGCATTTAGACCATGGGGTATAAGTGTCTGGAGGTTATACACCCATTCCATTTCATTTTTACCTAATATCTTTTTTATATTGCCCCCTCGCCAGGGAATAGAACATTTCTTAATGCCAATACACTTTAATAAGTAAGGATCTTTTTTGTGTATAATAAAATGTTTGGATACTGTATGATTTAAGTATCCATTTTTGATATTTCTACAGTGTTCGCTCAGTCTTGTCTTTAAACACCTTGTGGTCATCCCCACATATTGGAGGCCACATGGGCATTCGAGCAAATAAATCACATTTTTTGTATTACAGCAGATAAAATCATAAATATTATACACTTTCTTGGTCCTATTTGACATAAATTGGGTTGTTTTAGGTAGGGTAGAGGGATTTGTAGTTCTGCATACTATGCAGCTTTTACATTTATGAAAACCTTTAGTTTGAGGAAAAAATGAAATTTTGTTCGTAGTGGGTACTCTAGTAAAATTAGAGGTTAAAATAGATTTAAAATTAGGTGCTCCTCTAAAAACAATATTAGGATGATCGGGTATGATCGGGTTAAGTATTTCATCATGTTTGAGAATATGCCAATGCTTATTTATTATCTTTTTAATGGTGTTACTTTTATTGCTTAAGTTGAAAATAATTGGGAGAGACACAGGTACAGTATCCTCTTTGTTTCTATAAGTTAAAAGGTCATTGCGTTCTTTTAATTTTATAGTGTTGAGAGTATTGTTTAAATCTGACTCTAAGTAGTTTTTTTCAATAAAATTATTTTTTAAAACCTCTGCTTGTTCATTAAAATCTGTCAATTCTGAGCAATTCCTACGAAGACGTAGGAATTGACTCTTGGGTGCGCTTTCGAGCCATGGCTTGTAATGACAACTTGATTTATCTATAACTGTATTAACACAAACTTTTTAAAAAAAGGTTTTTGTTTGTAATTGTCCTTCCTTTATAAAAATATTAAGATCTAAAAAATTAATGGATTCCCTACTGAATTCATGAGTTAAAATGATACCACTAGTATTATTATTCAAGTTCTCAATAAAAGCAATAAGACTTGGTTCAGTGCCCTCCCAGATAAAAAAAAGATCATCTATATATCTAAAATATGTGACTAGGTTTGCCCGCCATGCATGATCACCCCAGATGGCTTTGGTTTCCCAATCAGCCATAAATAAATTCGCATAGCTGGGGGCAAACCTAGTCCCCATAGTTGTACCTCTCTTTTGTAAATAAAAAGAATCTAAAAACCAAAAATAATTATTTTTAAGAATTATATTGATACCTTCTATTATGAAATCAATTTGCGTAGCAGGAATTTTTGCTTCAAGGGTTAAAATTTCTTTTATCGCTTGACATCCTATTTCATGGGGAATAATGGTATAAAGGGATTGAACGTCACAGGTGACTAATATGAAGTTAGACTTCCACGTAAAATTATGTAGAAATTTTAGAAGTGACATAGAATCTTTGAGATAGGATTTCATAAGTCTCACAGAAGGCTGGAGAAGGGTATCAATATATTGGGAAAGATTACATAAAAGAGATCCTATCCCAGAAACAGTTGGTCTACCTGGAGGGTGTTGTTCATTTTTATGGATTTTAGGAAGAAAATAGATTACAGGAATAATAGGAAATTCTTTATTTAAAAACTTAAACTCATGTTTATTTAAAATATTTAAATTAAAACCTTTAGTTAAAAAATTGGATAAAATGACTTGTATACTTTTAGTCGGATCTGATGGGAGTTTTTCATATACACTTGGATCATTTAATTGTCTTTGAGCCTCTTCTATATACATCTTACTGGATAGGATAACTACTCCTCCACCTTTGTCCGCTGGTTTTATTACAATCTCTTTATCCATCTGAAGCTCTTTAATTGCCCTTCTTTCTCCTATTGTGATGTTATTAGTGTCATATTTATTATATTTGATTTTCTCAAAATCTTTTTGAACAAGTTTTTCAAATAGAGTGAGAGGAGCCGATTTGCAATGAGATGGATAAAATTTAGATTTTTCTTTGAGGTGTGTATTTATAAATGGACCTTTATCTATTGAGGGTAATGGAGATAAAACTGGTACTTCATCATTTTTACCGATAAAAAATCTTTTCAGAGTTGCCTTTCGGATAAATTTGTTTATATCTAGAAAAGCCTGAAACGAATTAAAAGAGGATGTGGGGGCATGGTATGCAATTGTTAAAGGAGTCCAGGCAGAAATTGTAGTCCTGTTACACTAACTCTAACCCTAGATGTGTAAGTGGTTGTGGTGGTTAGGGTAAGGGGTTTGGTGTTTGGCTAGGGTTAGGGGTAGCGCTTAGGGATAAGGTTAGGGGTATGGTTAGGGTTAGGGGTAGGTTAGAGGTAGGGTTAGAGTTATGGATTTGGATAGGGGTAGGGTTAGGTGTAGGGTTAGGGTTAGGAGTAGGGGTAGGGTTAGTGGTAGGGTTAGTGGTAGGGTTAGGGGTAGTGGTAGGGTTAGTCAGAAGGTTAGGGATAGGGTTATGGTGAGGGTTAGGGGTAGGGTTAGGGTTATGGTTAGGGTTATGGTTAGGGGTAGGGTTAGGAATAGGGTTAGGTGTATGGTTATTGGTAGGGTTAGGGGTAGGGTTAGGGTTAGGGATTTGTCGAAGTCCCAAAATGCAAAAGTCCTAAAGTGCTGAAGTCCCAAATAGACGAAATCCAGAATTGCAAACTTTCAGAAGTGGCGAATTGCCGAAGTCCCAAATTTCAGAAGTGTGTGTCTGTGTATGAGTGTGTCTGTCAGTGTGTGTGTATGCAAGTAAATGTGTCTTTTTGTCAGTGAGTGTGTCTTTCAGTGTTTAAAATCAGTGAGATTGTGTGTCTGTCATTGAGAGTGTGTGTCAGTGTTTCTATTAGTGAGAGTTTCTGTCAGTGAGTGTGTCTGTCAGTGTGTATGTTTTGAACGAGTGATATTGTGTTCCTGTCATTTTTATTATTATTATTAATATTGGTATTTATATAGCTTATTCTGCAGGTGCTTTACAATATCACGAAAGAAGGAAATTTAACAATAAATGAGACAATTGCAAAATGTTACAGGATCAATAGGTAGACAACAGTGTCAGAACTACTGCACTCTCAGGGGGTCCATCGGTGGCCCTAAGTGCAGGGTATTACTGCTTTATTACTGAACACAGGCCCAGTCACAGTGGTTTTATTGGCTGGTTAGGAGGAAGTGACAGACTGTCACTCCCTTCAAGTTTAGTGAAGAAAGTGCAGCGCGAGAGGGAGAGAAGGTAGCCTCACACGCAGATTCAGTATGAGGGGAGAGGAGAACAATAGTGAGCTGCTTCAAACCCCTTACTCACACCTGCCAACAGCAGGACCAAAACCCAACCAAGCCACCCCCCTGGACAAAAAAGATAGGCTTACAGGAAGGTGGCTGCAGATGTAAAAAGAAATCACATGTATGTGTTTATGTGTATGTCAGATTGGGTTTGTGTATCTGTGTCAAGGTGTTGGTATGTGTCAGTGTGTGTATCTGTGTGAACATCTGTGTATCAAGGTGTGTATCTGTGTGTCAGTGTGTGTGCATCTGTGTGTCAAGGTGTGCATTTGTGTGTGTGTATATATATATATGTTGGAAGGCCATTTGGCCTGAATTTGTGGGAAGAGTTATGATCCTATATAAACCCTACCCCCTTACTTACCTTTAACGTTCAAGCTGTTTTGACTTCCATAGTTACCTGCACTTCCAGTCCGTTGTTCCCGCCAGTTTTGCTTCAAACGAGCAGTCAGGCTTCTGCAGCTCCAGCCGTCGACCTCCGGACTTGTCCACCAGCTGCCCCGCGGTATTCGGTACTCTTTACCCGGCTATCGACCGGCACACTCATGCAAGCATCAACGTGCGAAATAGCTTTCGGCTTTTTCCCACGTTCGTGACTAAAAACGCGGGGATAGGCTCCATATATATATATATATATATATATATATATATATATAACTTACCCATTCATGTAATTCCGCCATCCGTGTACTTCTGCATTCATGCGGCTTTTAGCTGACCGCAGAGTACACATGCTTTCGTTCTTCTTTCTTTAAAATATTTTACCGAACGCTTATACTCACCTTACATTCACTTGTTTCTCACTTTCGTTTAAACTAAACATGTACAAACGGCTTTGTTACTAGCATTTTGTTTAATAAAATCTATCACATGCGGTCCTATTATATTCCTCTTGCACTTTCGTTAGCCGAACGCATGAGGTTTTAAGCATTTTAATTTTAATATTAAGTATGTTCCTCTACATATTCTTTTATAACATATGTTCACGGTTCTCCCTACGTTTTCCCTTAATCTAAATGGTACTATTCACCACTCATTATCACAATTAATTATGCATATATTCCCAGGGGTATTCTCTTAAAGAAACAGTTAACCCCTTTATGGTTTGTTTTTCCTCTCTCAATGGGCTGAACCCCATCAAACCTCTTAAATGTATCAAGCTCCATGCTCACATTTTTCTGTAGCTCTTATTTCTTAATCTCTGTTTATATTGAAACACTATACTCAGGTTCATTATTCTTACTAAATAAAAATGTTTTAGGTTGTACTACTCTTTTTTTCAAGAAGACTCCAGGAGGTGGTTTCAGTATCCCGTTTCACGGTATCAGGTAAAAAAGGTTAAAATTTTAAGTTTCTCGTGAGGCTTCATTTTAGCCTCCACAGCCTTTTTTACAATACCCTCCCACCTCCCAAAGTGGGTTCAAATCTTTAAACACACCAGGTTTAAAGATGCCTCACTCTCCATGTTACTATTATATTAAGTGCTAATTCTGTTTTATTTTATACAAATCATTACTTAGACCTGCACCATTGTGCAGATTCACTATGCCTTCAACGACCATCAGGCTACCGGGTTCCTGACGTTTCAGTATCAGGTTGTCAAGGATCTTACCTGGAGTGGGAGTCCGACACGCAGAGTTGAGGCACCCTTTGCAATTCGACACAGACCGAGGGGACTCAGGACAGAAATCCCCAAGGCTGTGACACAGTGCACTGGGGCTGAAATAACCAGTGCTTCCTGGAACGCAGTACAGACAAGGATATCCAGAAGAGTAGTCAGTATCAGAATCAGAAGTCAGGACGGGCGGCAATCAGGCGAAAACAGTAGACGAGCAGGAGATCAAAAGCAGGAGTCAGATGAACAGCAGTGAAACCAAACAGGAACAGGAAACACGATCTGACCACGAGAACCAGCCTTGCGGGGTTTAAATAGGGAGTCTCAGCCAATCATCAAGGAACCAGGAACAGGTGTGCACATTCCAGGCGTACAGGCTCAGACTACAGGATACCAAGAACAACCAGAAACAGTCAAAGATGCGTGGAGCTCAATGCAAGGATACCGACTGGGATGCAGGAAACTCAGGTTTAATCCCAGCCAGACCCAAATACACAATATTGTGTAAAGCACAATGGTGATCCTGACATTACCCCCCCTTCAAAGACGCCGTAGGCGAGAAGAGGAACGCAACTTACGACCCAAGAGGTTACTTTTTGGATTTCTTGGCTTTGGTGGTACTAGTAGGAGCAGAGGTCATAGCTTGTAGGGCCTTTTCAAATACTTGCAAGTCCTCCTTCCGGACTAGAGTCCCATTAGAAGCATAGGTACAGCCAGAAAGAGGGTCTTCCTTGACAGGACTTGTAGTGGTTGTGGTGCTTGCCTTCTTAGAAGCAGAATCTTTAGTAGAAATAGAGATCTCAGGTTCTTTAGTAACAGATTCCTGCACAACCTCAGGAGCAACGACTGTAGAAGGCTGAGGATTGGACAGAGTGGTCAAGCAAGGACAGGCAGCATGTTGGCAGACAGGTCTCATAGGATATGCCAGAGTAGTACCCAGACGGAGAACCCGAGACCTAGATGGACGAATGGGACAAAAAGATATTAAATGTCCCATCTCCCCACAATAATAACACAGTCCATGCGCCATCCTTCTTGCCCTTTCTTGAGATGACTGACGGAACCTAACCAGTCCAATCTCCATGGGTTCCTCCGCCTCCCTGCCAGATTTATACGATGTTTCGGGAGACTTGGGAGCGGTAGGGTTAGCTGTAACATCAGTCCGAGTGAAAGGAGTAGTGTAGTCCATTTCCAGTCCGGGTTGCAATATGTGTGAAGCAACAGTAGATGATCTATGTACATATGACTTTTGTGTCTTGTTGCATTGTAAACCCAGGGACCGAATAAAGGACTCCCAGGAATCTAGGACTGGGCTTTTGGCGAGTAACAACTGGTGGGCCCAGATCTTAAGGTGCCCCGACAATAAGGTAATCGCTGTCCTCACTTTAATGACGTCTGTGGCATAGGTAAGTGGTCTCAGGGAGAACAGGACCTCGCAATCAACTTTGAAGGTATCATACTTAGACCGGATCCCAGAAAATTTCTCGGGTAGAGCAACCAGCGGTTCAGAGAGTCCAGAGTCATAGGTTACTCTCCCTTTAAGGGAAGCCAGCTCCTGCTGTAAGCCCTGCAAAGCCTGGGTGAGCTGGGAAACTTGCTGGGTCAAGGCTGCAACGGTAATCTTCAACTCTGCAGACTCCATTTGGTCAGATCGTACTGTCAAGGATCTTACCTGGAGTGGGAGTCCGACACGCAGAGTTGAGGCACCCTTTGCAATTCGACACAGACCGAGGGGACTCAGGACAGAAATCCCCAAGGCTGTGACACAGTGCACTGGGGCTGAAATAACCAGTGCTTCCTGGAACGCAGTACAGACAAAGGATATCCAGAAGAGTAGTCAGTATCAGAATCAGAAGTCAGGACGGGCAGCAATCAGGCGAAAACAGTAGACGAGCAGGAGATCAAAAGCAGGAGTCAGATGAACAGCAGTGAAACCAAACAGGAACAGGAAACACGATCTGACAACGAGAACCAGCCTTGCGGGGTTTAAATAGGGAGTCTCAGCCAATCATCAAGGAACCAGGAACAGGTGTGCACATTCCAGGCGTACAGGCTCAGACTACAGGATACCAAGAACAACCAGAAACAGTCAAAGATGCGTGGAGCTCAATGCAAGGATACCGACTGGGATGCAGGAAACTCAGGTTTGATCCCAGCCAGACCCAAATACACAATATTGTGTAAAGCACAATGGTGATCCTGACACAGGTATCCTTAAATCTTATTCACTACAATTACGTCCTTCTAAGGCCTCACTTCGCCTTCATATCTGTCACAAATACTGCTCAGTTGTGGGAACCCAGGGACTTGTCTCAAAAAATTTTGGACCTATGTTCAGGTCCCTCTGATTACACAGGTGTTTACGATACAGTTTCACTGTTACACACCATTCCATACGTTCTAAATTTTTACACTTGGCATACCAATGGCACGCCTCAGGTTTACTAGCATCATTCTTACCCCTGGGTTCCTGGACTGGACCTGTTCTTCACAGTATATATAGACATATATATTGAAGTCACCCTGAGCATTGTCTAAATATACAGGACAAACACACAAGGTCAGTATCTACATACGTTATATACTTCCTTCAGAGACAAGCCCCCGTCAGGATAGAGAACTGGCTTTCAGGGTCAGGTGCTGGCCCTAGCTTCCACTAATAATACTGTGGACCGCGAGGTCTACACCCCTACCTCACACATGGAGGTTCACCCCACGACAAAATCATAGCTAGCCACCTCGCTCGCTCTTCTTTAGGGCTACAGTTAGGGCTTCCCATGTCACAGCCACACGTTTTTGAATCTCTTACAGTAACCGAGAGGCCAATATCCTGCCACCTCGTTCTGGTGGCCACAAAAACCCCTCGGCCCAAATCATAGGTAGAGCCTCTCACTGCCACTTGGCAATAGCAGGGCCTCACATGTCACTTGGTTCTAATTATAATTCTTCGCTTCGGCATTAGCTAGCAGGTCAGTTCTCTGGAGGTCTCATCCCACCTCCACTATACCTTACTTATCCATATCATTATTCCTTTCAGAATGTCTCAAGAACCAATCATCGATCCCCCATCAGACGATGTACCCAGCATGCCAGCCAGGCCTGGGTCTCCGGAGGAATCCCTCACTCCTTCTACTCCCAGATCCGTAAGATATTGGACCATTCCAAAAATATCGGCTCAGGGGGATCCCCTTTTCAGCCACCGCCAGTAAGGCAGAATTTATAAACTGCTGACGACTCAGGCCAACGACCCAAGGCCCGGCACGAGTTCACAAGGGCCTCCAGTTGGCTACTCTGATTCCACCCAGGAAACTCTGGTGGCTATACTGGCCAATCTGCAGTCCATTAAAAAGCAGGTTGCTGAAGGTGGAATCGGCCATAGCCACTCCAGGTGACAGCCCCAGCAGTCCCTGCACCGGTGACCTCGACCGCTCTGACTGCCATACCACTCATCTACCCTCCCCCTACCCCACCAGCCACTACCACTCCCACTGCCCACGCATCACCAGCCCACTCTGTTCCAGCTCCATCAAGAAAGATATTCTTGATGGAAAGGATGTCAATTTAATGTCCCTCCTCATAGCCTCCCAAGACATCCTAGAAAATTGAGCATATAACTACGGGGACATTTCGGTTGTCTTAAGAGCTAGAGACCCATGTTTGAATAAAAAACTCACCATCCCACAGTTTGTTATCGCGTTTGGCACTTATCGCGACGTTATCTGCACGGTGTACCCACATAGGAGAGGTGATTGATTTGGGCATCAAGTACAGAGGGTCCTCATTTACGATTACCACAAAACAGTTTCGGCCAAGTCAGCTACTCATCTGACACAATTCAATATTAGAATCGATTGGTGTCAGATAGATACTGAGTTATTCTGCCATCATTTTGCTGGTTTGAGGCCCCTGTCTTGTGCCTCTTGTGGTTCCACTTCACACTCCACCGATCTATGCCCTGGGGACGCAGACCCTTCCATTTCCACTTTCTCACTCCACCACTCCCTCACCCCACTCCCAAGACAGGAAGGTGTCCAGAGAGACAAGCTGGGTAGACCCAGCTTGGGTAAGGCGCAGCTGTGCAATAACTTTAACACAGGCGCATGCAGCTAAACCACACCAACGGGTTGTGATCTGTGAGCAGGGTGAATTGTTGTCCGTAGAGATTAGGTTGTAGTTTCTTGAGTGCCCACACCACCATAAGCTTTGGGTATGCTGATGCGTTGTATACCTCCTTCCCAAATGCCCTGTTATGGGGATATCATGACCTTTCTTGGTGGTAGCAGGAGCTTCCTTTTCTCTGCCATGCGGTATAACAATTCCCACTGCCAGAGGAACTTTTCCCTCTCTTTTCCTACTTCCCTAATGGCTGCCCTGTTCCTATAGGTCTGGAGGGTAGGGCCAGATACTACTTTACTCTCGAACTTAGCCAGGGTGTCCCAGGGCATGGGGGTTGGAGCAGGGGTAGGATCCCATGGTTCAGGGGGCATGTAACTAGTATGGGTAGCCTGAGTATAGGGATGGTTATGGGGCTTAGAGGAAGGGGTGCTCTCCTAGGGAGCCATCTACGGGACTGTGGGGGACGAGGAGGGGCATGTGTGCCTAAATGAGCCTCAGAGTGTGAGCCATCCAGGGTGGTGCGGGCTTACTGCCGGGTTGTCACAGGGTAGCTTTCCTCTGTGTTCATCGGAGACACGTAGGTGGAAGTGATGTGGCCCATGTTATTGCCATGCAGCACTTCAGCGGGGAGTTCCTATATGAGCCCGACTTCCACCTTCTGATCATTGGTGCCCCAATCTAGATGATAGGTGATAGATGAGGCCCCCGGTTACCTGGACAGCGATGGTCCCACCATTCCTCTTGGTCTGAGTAATAAGCCATCTTTGCACCAGGCTTAGGGTGGCCCCTGAGTCCCTTAGCCCTTGGATGGTCCACCCATTCAGTTGGACTGGCTGCCGATGGTGGGCAGCTTGGTAGGGATTGGCTGAGTCCAGGGGGATTCAGGTGTCTTCTGTGGGGTTCAGGTAGTCAGCTTGGTAGTAGTGAGCCGCTACTCTTGGGGACTGAGCGACGATAGGGCGAACCCTATCGGTCTGATTTGAGGACAGTCCTTTTTGTAGTGGCCGGGTTAATGGCAGTAGTAGCAGTTGGAGTCATCCTGTGGGGGTACCTTCGGGTGGGTCCCCGCCGCCGGCGAGTTTCTTGGTGGGGCATATGTCAGGACTGTAGGGCCCAGGGGAAGTTGGTAGGTGACAGGGGCCTTCTGGCCAAGATGGTGGTCCAGTCGGTAGGGGCAACATTCTGCAGGTGGCTTTGGCGCTCAAAATCCTGCAGGAAGTTGTCAATGCCTTCTTCTGCTTCCTGGAATTCCTTAAAAGCATCGTAGGGTAGTTTGGGTCTTTGGGCAGGGGTTGCTGGACTTTCAACTTGTGCCTCTGAGACAATTCTGTTTAGGGTCTCTTCCGATGGGGGGTCTTTGTAGAGTTCCAGGTGCCAAGCCACAGCCTTGCAGAGAGACTCACTTTCACTCTCTGACTGTGGGGCAGCCATGAGGCTGGCAATCAGCTCAGCCTTATTGCGGTTGCAGGCCTTTTGTCCTCTGGCTGTCACCAGTTCACATTAGGTTTGCCTCTTCAGGGGTGTATAGTCCCTGGTCTAGCCGCTGCCACAGGCCCGATCCAGCCGCAGCCACCAGTTGTAGCAGGCCGGGGGTAATCTTCAGTAAGTCACTTCAGTCACTTACTAGAATCCCTTTCTACCACCCTCCCGCCCAGTAACTGGACGACACACAGTTCCAGGGGTACAACAACAATTTTATTGGCCAAACTCGGCTTTATACTTTTTTTCCCATGCAAGGGGTGGACACCACAGAAGGACATTGTCCACTTCCAGGATCCTCCCCTTCTCAGGGGTCCCAGCATGGGACAGGAACTCTTGTCCCTTTGTCCCTTGTTCCCACCACCCAAACACAGGTCTTCCCACTTCCAGTGAAAGGGGGTCGACAAAGTTCCTCTCTTTGTCTCCCAGGCACAGAATTCCCACCACTCAAGGTCTTCTTCCCAAGAGCCTCTGAACCTGGGAGTCCCAGTGCTGGAAAGACTCCCACTTCCTGGGCTCTGAGTCACAGATCAGTAACAGTCCCCGTTCGCAGGGTACCTGTGTGAACCCAGGCAAGGTAAGCATCTCCTTTCAGGATACAAATGCTCTCCTTGGTCGGCCCTTGTTTATGCAAATGGCAGCCATGCAGGGAAGCACTCATTCATTACTTCCCTTGAGGTTTCACACTTGTTGCAAAGTGTTATTGCGGTTTCGCACTTCCAACTTGGGGAACGTTCTAACTGATTGTTGTGATCATTCCAATGGGGCCCCGGGAGGTTCTTGCTCGGGAAATGAACAGGGTACATTTGGGACACGAATGACGAGGGAAGCTGTTCACGGATGCTCCCCCTGGATGGCAGCCAGTGATACGAACGGCGGCCACCCAGAGGAGACATGTGACAAGGCTTCACAAAAAATACAAAAAAGGGCTGCGCTTAGATAAAAAGTATAAAAGTCCAGATAAAATAAATAAATAAAGGAGAGAAGGTCTTATCTTGCAATGTCTGTAGTGCTTAGTCCGAAACAATAATCTTGCTTTCTGTCTTCCTTGCGGACTGTCTCGTATGTAAGAGATAAAAACAGATACAAAACCACAATGGTGCAGTATATCTTAATGTGAGAGGAATAAAATATAAAAGCTTGATTGCGAACTCACATATCCAAGAGCTAGAACCTGCTCTGGTATAGAAGGCGTACAGCGGTTTAGATCCCCGCTTATGGGATATGGGATGGTTATCCTTCACGTATTTCCTCCTTCCGTTGGTATAAGAAATGCTCAAAAAAAATAAAAAGAGACAGCCAATAGTGTTCTCTGCGTAAAATTAAAATAGAATATAAAATAAAATAAAAATGGATACTCACAAGACAGGAGCAGGTCAACTGCTCCTGGTATTTCGCACTGGTGGAATAATCCCCACCTAGGATTGCTTGGAGTCCAGGGAGTAATGCCAGGTAAAAATAATGCCAGGTAAAAATAATAATTATATGTGTATAAAAAGATAAATTTGGGCAGCCAATCAAATTGCAGTAAGAAATTACATTCAATAAAACACTAATAAAACATAATTTATAACATGCATAAAAATAAGAACTAAAAAAACTATGTACATCATATAGTTAAACTCTAGAAACGATCAATAGTTGATGCAAAAAAAAACCGGCATCGAAACCAAAGGGAATTGTGGGATATGTATTTCGACGCCGGCCGGCACTGCGCAGCCGCCGGCGCCGTAAGGGGGAACTGGTAGCTGGCGTCTGGACGCAGCCGCTCGCATAGACGGTGCGTCCAGACGTCAGTGGGCGGGACGAAAAGCGGACGTGCTGACGACGGCGGCACGCACACAACAGAAGCCGCCGTCGTCAGGAAGTAAATAGACGACGGCTCACACAACGCTGTGGCCATCGTCATGGAGATAGGACACAACAGAGCCGGCTATGGCCAAATAGAAGAGGGGGGAAAAATAAATAAAAATATACAGAATAAAAAGAATATGCTGTAAAATAGATGAAAAAATAGTGGTAATAAATGAAATAAATAAAAGCAAAATGATAAGGGGCAGCAGATAAAAATAAACAAGAAATAGCAGATAAAAATTATCATTGACATCATGCCAACTCTGCTAAATAGTAAGGGCAGGCATGGTGAGTAAATAAATAAATGGAATAAAATGGTATAAAAACATATATTAAATGCTCTTACTTACAGGAAATTGAACAAATCAAAATCAACATTCAGGCCATAAGGTGCGAGAGTTTGAAGTGTATAGACCCACTCCATTTCTGTAACGGAGCTCCCTGTACTCCGACCGAGTACCCTCCGTTGACGGATGCTCCTAGCGCTGCAGCAGACACCACAACCACCGCAGACTCCGCAACCGCCGTATCTTGACTGGAGTCTCGCCGTCTTCCTTCCACCCTGGATCAGCTTCTGTCCTCCAGGACTGTGTGGTGAAGACCCCTGCTCCAAGGAGAGCGTGTCAGGAACAAGCTCTTAAAAGAGCTAAGTGACTCAAGCTCAGGGGAGCATGCAGAGCATAGCAATCCCCAGTGTGATTATAACAGCTCCCTCCAATAACGAGACAAGGCTACGTTTAGAGGGATCAAGAAGAACTGTCAAAACCTTTATTCCCTTGGGACCAGCCAATACAGTCACCACAATAACATTGTTGTGAAACCTCAATAAAATCACAAACAGTCAAAACACATCAAGCAACACACAGTGACTTATCACAACACAATGGCACATTTTAAAAGGGGTGGGGGGAGACAATATTTAACAGTAAATATCTCACCTGCCTGCAAAATTAGCAATATGCAAATCTACCCGAATATGCAAATGAACCAGTCTTGCAATTCAGGTAGTGCATATTGCTGTTGCTACCAACAGAGGGCACTAGACAAGCTCCATAGCCAAACCTACCTAGTTGGTAGCAAACCTCAGCAGTACAGGAGAGAAGGCAATACATTTCACAGTACACACACACACACTATAAACAATTACATTACACACACCCTGCACCTATCATGGGTACAGGGTGACTAAAACATAGGATAAATAAAGCAGCCCACATAAATAGTCTGTCTGAAGGTAGACTAGGGGCTTTAAAGCCAGATAGATGAAAGAGTCATAGTCACAGGGGAGGAGGCTGGCAAGTAGGCCTCTCCAGGACCAAGTGGCGAAGGGCACTTCGTCACATATCTCCCCTTCGGGGGGAAGACTAACCAGGCAGCTGACTTTCTGTCGGTCAGTGCCTAAGTTAGTCGAGTCACCCACCGACCATAAGCAAGTGCCAGAGTAGCCCACCCACAACAAACAGTTATTAGAGCAGCCCACCCACAGCAAACAGTGACTGCACCTGGGTATTCCTCTGGGGTGATGGGGCAACACGCCGTGGGGACTTGAGGGGCAGAGGCCAGCGGCGCTCTGCCCTGATGCCAGCGCTTCTGCTGGGAGGAGGGGGGTGCAGGCCAGTCCTGTGACAAGGGGATCGGTAGGGCAGAGGCCAGCAGCGGTCTGCCCTGATGCCAGCTCTTCTGCTGGTATAGCCTGCAGGACATCAGGCTCTGGACAAGGGACAAAGGGAGGGCAGAGGCCGACTGCACTCTGCCCAGCTGCCAGCTCTTCCGCTGGAGGGCTTGGGACATAGTCCGGCTCAGTAGCCAGGGGAACGTGGGGGTCAGTGAGGGTTAACATCTCCCCTGTTAACCCTGGGGCCAAGTTAGGAGTTAGCTGGGGAGGGGAATTCGTACTTACCCCCTCCTCCTGTTGTCCCTGTGAGGGTAGTTGGGGATGTGGACAGGCTGTCCAGCATTCCTGTAGGTCAGGCACAGAGACCACGGTCCCCTCTGCGCCATCTGGGAGATTGGTGTCTCTCCTTGGTAGGGTTAGCTGCCGCTGGGGAGATAGGGTGCTGTGCTCCTCTCCCTGAAACACAGGCTGCCGCTGGAGAGGGAGACCGCCTGTCTCCACTCCCATAACATTGTCCTGCTGCTGGAGAGAGAGACCAACTGTCTCTGCTCCCTGTAGGACACACTGCCGCTGGGGAGGAAGGACGACACCTTCGGCTCCCTGGAATTCGCACTGCCGCTGGGGAGTTAGGACAACACCTTCGGCTCCCTGTAACTTGCACTGCCGCTGGGGAGGAAGGACGACACCTTCAGCTCCCTGTAACTTGCACTGCCGTTGGGGAGGAAGGACGACACCTTCGGCTCCCTGTAACTTGCACCGCCGCTGGAGACTAGGTGTCCATATCCTCAACCTCCACAGTTGTCGCTCAAAGGCCATTGCTGCACTGTTCTCAGCACTCAACTGGCGCATTACTTGGTGGACCACCTCGTTCGAAAGGTCTGGGCCACAGCAGACCAACCGCCTCTTTACCTCCTCAACGTAAGCGTCGTCCTCGTAGCGACGTATCATGTTGAGGTGCTCTTCGCAGGGCTCTATCCATCCCTGCTCCATGCTGCTGTAGTTAGGGACGCTGCACAGTGGCTAGCGTTGCCCTCAATAACCTCTCATACGATACCAGTGTCTCCGAGCTGCTTCTCCTCGCACTAGGACGCCATCCCATCGCTGCCACCAATGTAACGGAGCTCCTTGTACTCCAACTGAGTACCCTCCGTTGTCTTATGTTTCCTGAGGACTCCAAGCGCTGCAGCAGACACCACAACCACCGCAGACTCTGCAACCGCCGTATCTTGACTGGAGTCTCGCCGTCTTCCTTCCACCCTGGATCAGCTTCTGTCCTCCAGGACTGTGTGGTGAAGACCCCTCCTCCAAGGAGAGCGTGTCAGGAACAAGCTCTTAAAAGAGCTAAGTGACTCAAGCTCAAGGGAGCATGCAGAGCATAGCAATCCCCAGTGTGATTATAACAGCTCCCTCCAATAACGAGACAAGGCTACGTTTAGAGGGATCAAGAAGAACTGTCAAAACCTTTATTCCCTTGGGACCAGCCAATACAGTCACCACAATAACATTGTTGTGAAACCTCAATAAAATCACAAACAGTCAAACCATATCAAGAAACACACAGTGACTTATCACAACACAATGGCACATTTTTAAAGGGGTGGGGGGAGACAATATTTAACAGTAAATATCTCACCTGCCTGCAGAATTAGCAATATACAAATCTACCCGAATATGCAAATGAACCAGTCTTGCAATTCAGGTAGTGCATATTGCTGTTGCTACCAACAGAGGGCACTAGACCAGCTCCATAGCCAAACCCACCTAGTTGGTAGCAAACCTCAGCAATACAAGAGAGCAAGCAATACATTACACAGTACACACACACACACTATAAACAATTACATTACACACACCCTGCACCTATAATGGGTACAGGGTGACTAAAACATAGGATAAATAAAGCCCACATAAATAGTCTGTCTGAAGGTAGACTAGGGGCTTTAAAGCCAGATAGATGAAAGAGTCATAGTCACAGGGGAGGAGGCTGGCAAGTAGGCCTCTCCAGGACCAAGTGGCGAAGGGCACTTCATCACAATTTCTTTTTTACCTAAAATATTTTTAATGTTTCCACCCCTCCATGGAACCATACATTTCCCTATAGCAATACATTTCAGCATTTTAGGATCTTTGTTATGTATAATGAAATGTTTGGATACTGAATGATTTAAGTATCCATTTTTGATATTTCTGCAATGTTCGCTCAAACGTGTTTTTAAACACCTTGTGGTCATTCCAACATATTGGAGACCACAGGGGCATTCAAGCAGATATATCACATTTTTCGTGGAGCAGTTGATAAAATCATTTATTTTGTAAACCTTATTAGTCCTTTTTGATGTAAATTCCGTTACTTTGGATGGAACATCGGAATTGGTGGATTTACACACAATACACATTTTACACTTGCAGAAGCCTTTAATTTGTGGGAAAAAGGATATGGGGGGGGGGTTTTAAAAGTTTTTTCTCTTGTAAAATTATTAGTCAAAATAGATTTAAAATTTTGGGCACCCCTAAATATAATATTCGGGCGTTCAGGTACAATTTTGTTTAATATTTCATCTTGTTTAAGAAGATGCCAGTGTTTTTTTATGATTTTCTTAACATTCTTACTCTTATTGTTAAAGTTAAAAATAATCGGTAAAGGCATGTCTGTGTCTGTAGTTTTGGGTTTGTATTTTAGGAGTTCATTCCTATCTTTCCCTTGAATCTCCATAATGGTAGTTTCTAATTCTGATTTTGAGTAGTTTTTTTCGACAAATTTATCTTTTAGGAGGTTCGCTTGTATCTCAAAGTCTTTAAGTTCTGAACAATTTCTTCTAAGTCTAAGTATTTGACTTTTAGGAGCGCTGTCTAGCCATGGTTGATAATGACAGCTATTTTTGTCAATGGCAGTGTTGACACAAACCTTTTTAAAGAAAGTTTTTGTATGTACCATACCACCTTTTATAAAAATGTCAAGGTCTAAAAAATTGATTTGTTCTCTACTGTATTCGCAGGTAAGGATTATGCCTCTATTATTCAAGTTAAGGTTAGTGATAAAAGAATTAAGAGTTTCTTCGGTACCATCCCAAATAAAAAACAGATCATCAATGTATCTAAAAAAGGAGACCAGGTTCGCTCTCCACGCATGATTACCAAAAATGGCTTCTGACTCCCAGTCGGCCATAAACAAGTTTGCATAGCTGGGAGCAAACCTGGTCCCCATGGCAGTGCCTCTTTTTTTGCAGATAAAAAGAGTCTAAAAACCAAAAATAGTTGTTGTTTAAAATAATATTAATACCTTCTAAAATAAACTCTATTTGTTGATCAACAATTTTCCCTTCTTTAGTTAAAATATCTTTTACAGCTTGACAGCCTATATCATGGGGTATAATCGTATATAGTGACTGAACATCACATGTCACCAATATAAAACTAGATTTCCATGTAAAATTATTTAAAAAATTTAAAAGAACCATGGAATCTTGAAGGTATGATCTCATGAGTTTGACTGAGGGTTGTAAAAGAATATCTATATATTGCGAAAGATTGCATAAAAGGGAACCTATGCCTGATACAATTGGTCTTCCAGGGGGAAGGGTTTCACTTTTATGGATTTTCGGGAGGAAATAGATTACAGGTGTTATGGGATGTTGATTATTTAAAAAATTAAATTCTTGTTTATTTAAAATACCTTGCTCCACACCTTTATTTAAAAATTCAATAAAACCATTTTGGATTTGTTTTATGGGGTCTGCTGTGAGTTTTTCATATATATTTACATCATTTAGTTGTCTGAGGGCCTCATTTATGTACATTTGAGTAGATTGAATGACTATTCCTCCACCTTTATCTGCTGGTTTGATGACAATATTTTCATCATTTTGAAGTTCTTTCAGAGCTATCTTTTCTAAATGGGTTAGATTGTGGGGGTCATATCTATTGTTTTTTATTTTTTCTAAATCTTTTGTGACAAGTTTTTTGGCGCCAATTTTTGAACTAATTGTATATGCTATTTAAATGATCTACTGCCAGGTATCAGGTTCTTTACCCATATTGATAACGCCGATTGGCGAAACGCGTTTATGTTTTTTTTTATATTGTGTAATGTTACAATTAAAGTATATTTTATAATCTTTTATTGTACTACTTATCTTTTTATACACATATAATTATTATTTTTACCTGGCATTATTTTTACCTGGCATTACTCCCTGGACTCCAAGCAATCCTAGGTGGGGATTATTCCACCAGTGCAAAATACCAGGAGCAGTTGACCTGCTCCTGTCTTGTGAGTATCCATTTTTATTTTATTTTATATTCTATTTTAATTTTACGCAGAGAACACTATTGGCTGTCTCTTTTTATTTTATTTGAGCATTTCTTATACCAACGGAAGGAGGAAATACGTGAAGGATAACCATCCCATATCCCATAAGCGGGGATCTAAACCGCTGTACGCCTTCTATACCAGAGCAGGTTCTAGCTCTTGGATATGTGAGTTCGCAATCAAGCTTTTATATTTTATTCCTCTCACATTAAGATATACTGCACCATTGTGGTTTTGTATCTGTTTTTATCTCTTACATACGAGACAGTCCGCAAGGAAGACAGAAAGCAAGATTATTGTTTCGGACTAAGCACTACGGACATTGCAAGATAAGACCTTCTCTCCTTTATTTATTTATTTTATCTGGACTTTTATACTTTTTATCTAAGCGCAGCCCTTTTTTGTATTTTTTGTGTTTTATCCTAAAGGGTTTTTGAGGGATTCCCTTTTAGGGTTGCTGCTCATTTGTGTTATTCAGCGCTCACTCATTGTCTTGGTTTTATTCTGTTTTAATTCCCTCTTGAGTTAGCAGCTTTTTAACTTTATCATGTCCATATTTGATTTTACAAATAATTTTATCATTGATATAGAAAATGTCTTCGATACAGAAGCTATTAGTCCCATGCATACTAACTATCCAAAGATAAGTCAAGAAGAGTTGTTTATTAAATTAGAAAGTATCTTAAGTAAAGAGATTAAACTAAAATGGGAAATAGCCACTTTAAAAAAATATATTGATGAACAGATCACTCCCCGAGGTTTACGACTACTTAAGTTGCCCACCTCAGATCAAGATGACTTGGAATTTATGGAGGAGTGGAATAATAAGTTAGAACTTTGCACTCTAGGTCTTATGGAAACTCTGATAATAAAAAAAAGTAAAACATTGTCAGTTCTAGATGCAGAAATCAATGATATTCGAGACAAATTGTTGCCATTTACTGATACACAGGCATACAAACAAAACTCTATTTTAATTCAAAGTAAAATTGAAAAGGTCGAAATTGAAACAAAACACATCAAAATTAAAAAATATATTAGAGACAAAACAGATTACTCTAACAAACAAGTTCGAACCTACCACCTGAATAAGAGATACACCTCTCAACACCCTGTACAAAAAAGTGGTTTTATGAAAACCAACACTTATCACGAACAAAAAGCATATGAAAACCCAGAGAGACAACACTTCAAATATCAGTCTCATCAATACCAGAGTACAAGTAAACCATCATATCAATCACAAAATATGAACACCTATAGGGCACCTAACAACCACTCCCGTGGTCCACCACAACGAACCAACCACTACAACACTCATCAATATCATCCCTTTCCACAACGTAATCGAAATAACTCCCACCACAATCATCATAATACTTCACCAATATATCACAATAAACCTGGATTGCAATATAAACACTTGTCTCCTAAACCACAAAGATCAAAGTATATCAATGACCACAAAGAGTATGCTAATTACTCCAAATCACCTACGATTCCGAATCACCCCAACAGATTTCAACTACTGTCATTAGACTCTGAATTTGAAAATGAGGACCATTTTTTAGAGATCCGAACCAATCACACTACACTAGCCCAAACACCTCACCCCTCACGTCCCAAAAAAAGGATTTTAAATTCAGAGGAAGAAGAAGTGGTAGACGCGAACAAAAGAGAAAGACTAGAAAGATAACACCTTCTCCTAACACAACCAACGGAGGCATTTTTAATTTGTCACAAAAAATTTTAAATAGTGCACATCTAGCGGTTTTAACGAAAGGTCTTAAGTTTGCCCCTACCAATACTTTTAAATCCTTTGAAGCTTTTATTGATGTGAATAAATTTATTCGAAAAGCAACTCTAAAAAGATTTTTCATGGAAAAACCCGAACAACATGCTACCATAACCCCGTCAACACCTTCATGTAATAATAATATTATTAATACCTCCCTTAGAAAGAAATCTACTTTTTATCCTGCTCATTATAAGTCTGCTCCCCTCACTATGTTTGAAAAACTTGTCACAAAAGATTTAGAAAAAATAAAAAACAATAGATATGACCCCCACAATCTAACCCATTTAGAAAAGATAGCTCTGAAAGAACTTCAAAATGATGAAAATATTGTCATCAAACCAGCAGATAAAGGTGGAGGAATAGTCATTCAATCTACTCAAA
Source organism: Pelobates cultripes (assembly GCA_933207985.1). Taxonomy (NCBI): domain Eukaryota; kingdom Metazoa; phylum Chordata; class Amphibia; order Anura; family Pelobatidae; genus Pelobates; species Pelobates cultripes. The sequence continues at coordinate 262,669,792 of OW240917.1, forward strand.
TGTACATAAATGAGGCCCTCAGACAACTAAATGATGTAAATATATATGAAAAACTCACAGCAGACCCCATAAAACAAATCCAAAATGGTTTTATTGAATTTTTAAATAAAGGTGTGGAGCAAGGTATTTTAAATAAACAAGAATTTAATTTTTTAAATAATCAACATCCCATAACACCTGTAATCTATTTCCTCCCGAAAATCCATAAAAGTGAAACCCTTCCCCCTGGAAGACCAATTGTATCAGGCATAGGTTCCCTTTTATGCAATCTTTCGCAATATATAGATATTCTTTTACAACCCTCAGTCAAACTCATGAGATCATACCTTCAAGATTCCATGGTTCTTTTAAATTTTTTAAATAATTTTACATGGAAATCTAGTTTTATATTGGTGACATGTGATGTTCAGTCACTATATACGATTATACCCCATGATATAGGCTGTCAAGCTGTAAAAGATATTTTAACTAAAGAAGGGAAAATTGTTGATCAACAAATAGAGTTTATTTTAGAAGGTATTAATATTATTTTAAACAACAACTATTTTTGGTTTTTAGACTCTTTTTATCTGCAAAAAAAGAGGCACTGCCATGGGGACCAGGTTTGCTCCCAGCTATGCAAACTTGTTTATGGCCGACTGGGAGTCAGAAGCCATTTTTGGTAATCATGCGTGGAGAGCGAACCTGGTCTCCTTTTTTAGATACATTGATGATCTGTTTTTTATTTGGGATGGTACCGAAGAAACTCTTAATTCTTTTATCACTAACCTTAACTTGAATAATAGAGGCATAATCCTTACCTGCGAATACAGTAGAGAACAAATCAATTTTTTAGACCTTGACATTTTTATAAAAGGTGGTATGGTACATACAAAAACTTTCTTTAAAAAGGTTTGTGTCAACACTGCCATTGACAAAAATAGCTGTCATTATCAACCATGGCTAGACAGCGCTCCTAAAAGTCAAATACTTAGACTTAGAAGAAATTGTTCAGAACTTAAAGACTTTGAGATACAAGCGAACCTCCTAAAAGATAAATTTGTCGAAAAAAACTACTCAAAATCAGAATTAGAAACTACCATTATGGAGATTCAAGGGAAAGATAGGAATGAACTCCTAAAATACAAACCCAAAACTACAGACACAGACATGCCTTTACCGATTATTTTTAACTTTAACAATAAGAGTAAGAATGTTAAGAAAATCATAAAAAAACACTGGCATCTTCTTAAACAAGATGAAATATTAAACAAAATTGTACCTGAACGCCCGAATATTATATTTAGGGGTGCCCAAAATTTTAAATCTATTTTGACTAATAATTTTACAAGAGAAAAAACTTTTAAAAAACCCCCCCCTATATCCTTTTTCCCACAAATTAAAGGCTTCTGCAAGTGTAAAATGTGTATTGTGTGTAAATCCACCAATTCCGATGTTCCATCCAAAGTAACGGAATTTACATCAAAAAGGACTAATAAGGTTTACAAAATAAATGATTTTATCAATTGCTCCACGAAAAATGTGATATATCTGCTTGAATGCCCCTGTGGTCTCCAATATGTTGGAATGACCACAAGGTGTTTAAAAACACGTTTGAGCGAACATTGCAGAAATATAAAAAATGGATACTTAAATCATTCAGTATCCAAACATTTCATTATACATAACAAAGATCCTAAAATGCTGAAATGTATTGCTATAGGGAAATGTATGGTTCCATGGAGGGGTGGAAACATTAAAAATATTTTAGGTAAAAAAGAAATGGAGTGGGTCTATACACTTCAAACTCTCGCACCTTATGGCCTGAATGTTGATTTTGATTTGTTCAATTTCCTGTAAGTAAGAGCATTTAATATATGTTTTTATACCATTTTATTCCATTTATTTATTTACTCACCATGCCTGCCCTTACTATTTAGCAGAGTTGGCATGATGTCAATGATAATTTTTATCTGCTATTTCTTGTTTATTTTTATCTGCTGCCCCTTATCATTTTGCTTTTATTTATTTCATTTATTACCACTATTTTTTCATCTATTTTACAGCATATTCTTTTTATTCTGTATATTTTTATTTATTTTTCCCCCCTCTTCTATTTGGCCATAGCCGGCTCTGTTGTGTCCTATCTCCATGACGATGGCCACAGCGTTGTGTGAGCCGTCGTCTATTTACTTCCTGACGACGGCGGCTTCTGTTGTGTGCGTGCCGCCGTCGTCAGCACGTCCGCTTTTCGTCCCGCCCACTGACGTCTGGACGCACCGTCTATGCGAGCGGCTGCGTCCAGACGCCAGCTACCAGTTCCCCCTTACGGCGCCGGCGGCTGCGCAGTGCCGGCCGGCGTCGAAATACATATCCCACAATTCCCTTTGGTTTCGATGCCGGTTTTTTTTTGCATCAACTATTGATCGTTTCTAGAGTTTAACTATATGATGTACATAGTTTTTTTAGTTCTTATTTTTATGCATGTTATAAATTATGTTTTATTAGTGTTTTATTGAATGTAATTTCTTACTGCAATTTGATTGGCTGCCCAAATTTATCTTTTTATACACATATAATTATTATTTTTACCTGGCATTATTTTTACCTGGCATTACTCCCTGGACTCCAAGCAATCCTAGGTGGGGATTATTCCACCAGTGCGAAATACCAGGAGCAGTTGACCTGCTCCTGTCTTGTGAGTATCCATTTTTATTTTATTTTATATTCTATTTTAATTTCACGCAGAGAACACTATTGGCTGTCTCTTTTTATTTTATTTGAGCATTTCTTATACCAACGGAAGGAGGAAATACGTGAAGGATAACCATCCCATATCCCATAAGCGGGGATCTAAACCGCTGTACGCCTTCTATACCAGAGCAGGTTCTAGCTCTTGGATATGTGAGTTCGCAATCAAGCTTTTATATTTTATTCCTCTCACATTAAGATATACTGCACCATTGTGGTTTTGTATCTGTTTTTATCTCTTACATACGAGACAGTCCGCAAGGAAGACAGAAAGCAAGATTACTGTTTCGGACTAAGCACTACGGACATTGCAAGATAAGACCTTCTCTCCTTTATTTATTTATTTTATCTGGACTTTTATACTTTTTATCTAAGCGCAGCCCTTTTTTGTATTTTTTGTGTTTTATCCTAAAGGGTTTTTGAGGGATTCCCTTTTAGGGTTGCTGCTCATTTGTGTTATTCAGCGCTCACTCATTGTCTTGGTTTTATGTGACAAGGCTTCCCCTGTGGTTTTGGCAGCAGGTTGGCAGCGGAAGACAAACATGTTCCGTTTATGTGAGCTCCCCCAAACAGAGAGCAGGCAAAACACACGAATAGTCACAAATACATGGGGAAATAACATAAAGACAATTCACAGACAGGTAGCGGTCCCGCCACACAGTGACATACTAAGGGGGGGGCAGAGGGGTTGGTCCGCCCCGGGTACCACCAGGGTGGGGGGTGCCATGACCCTCATGCTGCAGCCGCCTGAACGCTCTGTAGAGAGCCTCAGGCGGCTGCAGCTTTGCACGGGTGGTGCGTCCATGAGGGCGCACAGCCCAGGCGCAGCATGAGGAGAGGGGCTGACAGGAGGGCAGCGCTCAGCGCTCCCTCCTGTCACTCCCTCACTGTAGCATGGCCGAGCTCTGTATGGTCTGCGGGTACAGGGGGCATCTGTCTCCTGTAACCGGCCGGACTAACAGGAAGTGCACTTCCTTTTAGTCTGGCCGTGTACAGGAAACAAAAGCTCCCTGTACCCGCGGACCATACAGCGCTCGGCCATGCTACTGCTTTGAATGAGGGTAAAGAAATTGAAGAGAGGGAGGAAAAGAGAGAATTGCGAGGGGATATAAAGAAATTGGGGATAAAGAAAGAAGTGGGAGGCCGATAAAGAGAAAGAATTGGGAGGAGCGGATAAAAGAAATTGTGAAGGGGGATAAAGAAGATTGGGGGGATAAAGAAAGAAATTAGGGAGGGGGATAAAGAAAGATTGGGGGATAAAGAAAAATTGGGAGGGGGATAAAAGATTGGGGGGATAAAGAAAGAAATTGGGAGGGGGAAAGAAAGAAATTGGGGGAGAAGGAAATTGGAGAGGGGGGAGAGAAGGAAATTGGAGGGGGGGGAGAGAAGGAAATTGGAGGGGGGAGAGAAGGAAATTGAAGGGGGGGAGAGATTGACATTCATCACACACAATGCACCACTTGCACACAGAAAAACACACAATGCATTACACACACAGACACACATACACAAGCAATGCAACCGTTACACACAATGCATCCCTTACACACACAGAAACACACAATGCATTCATTACACACACTCAATGCACCCCTTACACACACTCAATGCATCCCTTACAGACACACACACTGCATACCGTACATACACAGAAACACACCGTGCAGCCCTTGCACATACAAACACAGATTCACACAATGCATTCCTTACACACATATCAGGACATCCCCTACACACTCCACCCCTTGTGAACAAACTCATTGGTGGAACATGAAGGTGGACCCTGGGACCCAGACCTTGAGCTGTGTAAAGGGCCCCCCCAAAAAGGAGCTGCTTCCCGTTCTCCCAGAACATTGATTTTAGTGACCACAGTTACAAACCGCCTCCAGAGAGCCTGTTCTACACCAGACAAGTGGAGCCAGACTGCAGCTAGAGCCCATCATCATCCTCATTTGGTTGTAAGTAGGCAATCTAGTATATTATTCGTGGCACTAAGCTCTAATTTATCTCACATTAAAGAAACACTATAGTCCCCAGAACCACTTCATCTTAATGTAGTAATTCTGGTGTCTATAGCCTGTCCCTGCAGGCCTTTTAATGTAAACAGGGCGGCAGTGCAGCACTGGCGTTAGTTAACATGGCAGATCATATGGGTGGGGCATTGTGATGTCACATGGGGGGGCAGCAAACTTTACTTTTGCCTAGGGCAGCAAAAATCCTTGCACCGGCCCTGGCTGGAGGGGGCTGTGTGAGCTGTGGCCGCACAGTACCCCATGGTAGTTAGGGTGCAAGCAAACAGCTGATAAACTGGCCGCACGGAGGAAAAGTGTATGTGTGACTGTCTGCCTGTGACTGTTTGATGTTGCCTGTAACCGTGTGTGACTGTCTGACTGTCTGTGACTGTGTGCATGTGACTGTCTGCTGCTGTCATGTGTGTCAATGTATATATGACTGTCTGTGACTGCATGTGTGTCTGTGTGCGTGTGACTGTCTGCCTGTAACTGAGTGTGTGACTTTCTGTCTGTAACTGAGTGTGTGACTGTCTGCCTGTAAATGTGTGTGTGGTGCTGCAGGGATTTTGTAGAAGGGGGCAGGGCCTTTGTATTGGGACAGGAGTCTTTATAAGGGAGGGATAAGCAGGGGATTTGTGGAAGGGGCAGTACATGATTTGTAGAAGGGGCAGGACAGAGGTTTTGTAGGATGGACGGGGCAGGACAAGGGCTTTGTAGGAGGGGCAGACAGCGGCTTTGCAAAGTTTACAAATTGTAAAAAAAAAAGAAAGAAAACCTTTAACATTTTTTACAGGTTTTACAGGCGGGGGAAGGGGGTGCCAAACGCACAACAGGCTTACAGTCTAGAGGAGTGCAGTATGACACAATAGGAAGGGCATTAAGGGCAAACAATAAGGTGCAGGTGAACGTTGAGTGTGGCTCTTTAGGAGAAAGCAAGAGACAGATTTCTGATTTGTAAGTTACTCTGGAAGGTCACAATCATTTCTGAAAAAATGGGTTTTCAGGCACTTCTTAAATGATTGAAGACAAGGGGAGAGTGTGATGGGAGTAGTCAGGCAGTTCTGCAGGAAAGGGGCTGCCCATGAGAAGTCCTGCAAATGTAAGTTAACAGTAAGGGTTTCAGCACTTGATAGGAGAAGGTCACTGGTAGAGAGGAAAGACCGAGAAGGGGCATACCTATGAATCAGTGAGGAAATGTAACAGGGGCTAGAGTTGTTTAGAGCTTTATAGGTAATTCAAAATGTATTTTGAATTGACAGCTATAGGATACAGGAAGACAGAGGGTCGAGGTATGAGAGGAGCGAGGAGGAAAAATAAGAAGCTGTTTCAGAATGATTGAGTAACAGAAAATAGGAGACATCAAAACAGATAGGCAAGCAGTGACATGTTGTAGGACAGTGGGGGAGAGCAGGGCCGTCTTTCCGCATGGGCACGCTGGGCAGTTACCGGGGCCCCACAGGCATGGGGGGCCCACAGCATTGCCCATGTGCCCAGGCCAACAGGGGAGATCCTTTTGATTTCCCCTGTCAGCCAATGGAGAGCCAGCCCTGTTTTCTTGCAGTCAGCCGGCTCAGGCCGGTGAGGAGATCAGAGATCCAATGGCCCTTCGATCAGGGAAAGAGAGGGAGAGAGGACCTGTGAGGCAGATCGCTCCTCCCGCAAATAGGCTGTGTGAAGCATTCCCATGTGTGGAGCATTACCATGGCAACGCTCCACACAGCATTCTGCGTGCAGGAGGACATTAGACAGCCAGACGAGCTGCAAGCTATTTAGAACTCACCACCACCAGACCACCGGACCACCAGGTGTCAGATCATGCTATTGTACATAGTTACCTGTAGGGGCTTTGGGTATTATTTAGGATCACCTAATAGTTGTCACCTAATAGGTATTTTCCTGTAGTGAATTGGAGCACAAAAGGTAGACCTCCAGATGATTTAAAACTATAACTTCCATGATACTTTGTTTTTCTAAAAGCATTCTAAAGGCATGCAAAGCATCATGGGAGTTGTTGTTTTACAACATCTGGGGATATACCATCTGGGCACCCTGCTGTAGAGGATCTTGAGTAACCTTTTGTTGTGTTGTGAATGGATTAATTACAGGATGAGAATTATTTAGGAAAGATAAGGAACAGCAATTAGTTGAACTTGTTTAGCAAAAATTGGTAATATTGTTCCAGCAGGAAAATGAACAGTTATAGTCTTAGAGGCTGTTTAAGAATTAGCAGTTCAGAAAACTTATCTTGAGACTGCAGGCTGTAGAGTAGTCAAAAGTCAGGTC
>OW240917.1:262676916-262695003 GCA_933207985.1 Pelobates cultripes
AGAATATCTGCATCTACACACATAGAAACAGCACTTAGACTTCATCTACTATAAATTTATGTTGCGCTCCTACACTTTGGCTCTTTACTCTGCAAAAGTAAATTGCTTCAACACCCTCATAAGCACACTGTCCCACCAACCCAAATGCCTATTTATTACTTTTAATGCTCTCCTTCGCCCTATTGCTCCAACTCCTTCTACCACCCTGTCCACCTCAAACTTTGCAACTCACTTCACTGAGAAGATTTCTACAATCAGGGAAGAGATCTCTAATCACTCTCCCTCCTCTTCCAATACATCTTTGAATACATTGCCCAACCCCGCTTGCTCCACTGTTCTATGCTCATTCGCACCTACTACAACCGAAGAGGTTTCCACTCTGCTCTGGTCTTCCTGCCCCACCACATGTTCCCTCGATCCTATTCCCTCATATCTCATCCACACTCTGTCTCCATCTCCCTCTTGCTCTTCCTCTCACTAAAGTTTCCAATCTCTCCCTTTCCTCCAGCACATTTGCTTCATCCTTCCAGTATGCAACCATAATGCCAATTCTGAAACAGCCCAACCTCGACCCCAACTCCCCATCCAACTACCACCCTACTGTGGTTTGCCTCCAAGATCCTTGAGAGAGTTGTGTATGCGAGATTGACAGACTTCCTTGAATCCAACTCTCTGCTTGACCCACTTCAGTCTGGATTCTGTGCTGATCACTCTGTTGAAACAGCTGTGACCAAAGTATCCAACAATTTAATCGCTGTTAAATCACATGGCCATTACTCTATCCTAATTTTTCTTGATCTTTATGCTGCCTTTGACACTGTTGATCATCAACAGCTTCTTCTCATTCTCCATAATATCGGTCTATGAGATAGTGCTCTCTCCTGGTGCTCCTCCTACCTCTCCCATTGCTTTTTCAGTGTTTCTTTCTCTGGCTCTACCTTTTCTCCCCAAGGTTCAGTCATTGGTCCCCTATTGTTCTCCATCTATACTGCCTCCCTTGGTAAACTCATCAGCTCCTTTGGCTTCCCTTATCATTTATACGCAGCTGACACGCAAATCTACCTGTCCTCTCCTGATCTCTCTCCATCCATCTTGACTCGTGTCTCTGACTGCCTTTCTGCAATTTCCAAATGGATGTCTCACTTCCTTAAACTCAACCTATCCAAAACAGAACTTCTGGTCTTTCCTCCCTTAGGTGTTGCTACTCTTGTGTCTGTCTCCCTCCAAGTCAATGGTGCAACCATCACCCCTACCTTGTAGGCTTGCTGCCTAGGTTATTCTCTTTGACTCCGACCTCTCCTTTACCCCCTATGTCCAGTCGATCACCAAATCCTGTTGCTTCTATCTTAAAAACATAACTCGCATCTGCCCATATTTAACACCAGACAAGGCTAAGGTGCTTTCTCGTCTTGCCGACTGCAATCCCCTTCTCAGTGGTCTTTCGTGTTCCCAGATTGCACCACTGCAATCTATTATGAACACTGTGGCAAGGCTCATTTTCCTGTCTGCCCGCACCTCCCATGCCTCCCCCCTCTTTCAGTCCCTAATTTGGCATCCAGTTAACTATAGGGAACAATTAAAGATTCTGCTACTTGCTTACAAGTCCCTACATAATGCTGCTCCAAACTTCCTATCCTCCCTAATACACAAGTGTGAACCATTGAGGCCCCTACTCTCTGCCGAAGACCTGTGTCTATCCTCTGTCCGTACTCCCACATCTGATGCTCATCTCCAATGCTTTTCCAGGGCTGCACCTTTTCTGTGGAACTCCCTTGCCTTCTCTGTTAGACTGTCACCCAGTCTCCATTCCTTCAAAAAAATCTTTGAAAACACACTTCTTCATGAAAGCTTATCATTTAAACTGTTAGCATGTTTTAACCCCACACCCTTACCCCCCAGGACTCCTCAAAAATAACCTACTAAGTTCTCAGTGAATACTTTTCAAGCAACCTATTTAATTTCCCCTACGTATTCCGTTTGTGTCACTGTACCCCACTCCCTCTCGCATGTAAGCTCATTGAGCAAGGCCCTCAACCCCTCTGATCCTGTGCATTCATTTGTCTGTTAGTCTGCCCATTGTACAGCACTACGGAATCTTGCTGGCGCTCTATAAATAATAAACCTATAATAATATAGATTTAGCTCCTCTATAAGGTATGGAAAGTTGGAGAAGATAACAACTCTAAAGAGACCAAAAACCAGAACAAATTTAGGAATGGTTAATTTCTTATTAAGTCTAGGTCACTAGTTTTTTATAACTATTGAGAGATCTCCTAAGGTATAATATTTGTTATCTACAACATATTGGGATGCTATTAGGAGTGACAACAAATTTGCGTCTTTACTCTCCAATATGTCTTTCATTAAATTGAGTGAGACTAAGTGTGCCGGAGTAATAATGTGAGTAGAAGGAGCTGGCTGAGTGGGAATAGAAATATTATTACCCAGGTAACTATGTTCAGACTAGGAGACGGGTAGAGGGAGATTAGAAAGTGCTGACTGGCTGGCTAGGTTTATTGCTTCCAATGCTTCCAGTCTATTATTAATGGTGGTGAGACACCAATGACACTGGGAGACATGGGAACACTGAGACACTAGGGACACTTGGAGACTAGGGGACATGGGGAAACTAGAGGACACTTGAAGATATGGGGACACTGAGACACCAGGGACACTGAGCCACTAGGGACACAGGCTGGGAGACATGAGGACACAGTGTCCCTAGTGTCTTAGTGTCCCCTTGTCTCCCAGTGTCCCCAAGTGTCTGTGTCATAATGTGTCTCAGTGTCCCCATATCTCCCAGTGCCCCTTGTCCCCTTGCAGCCTTTCCCTCATCCCTCACTTCCCTGAGCAGTAGGCTGTCTCTGCAGGGTAGAAGTTGCTGTCTGCACTCTCTGTAGCTGCTCCCCTACGGATCAGTGAGTAGAGATAGGCAGGGAGGAATATGCTGGACTTCCTACCCCTGCCTCTCTCCACACTCACACACACAGCGACCCCTACTGGCCAGTGCTGGTATTGCATTGTAATCTCTGTTTACACTGAGAAAAATACCAGCATTTGTATTGCCAGTATGACTGCAATATCGGCACCGGCCAGGCAGCCTCAAATACTGGCTTATTTAATGGGCATGGGCCTGGAGCTGCAGCTCTATCAGCCCCTATGTTAATCCGGCCATAGCGTCACCTCCTTGTTAAGTCCTTCCTTGCTTTTTTCCATTAAACATTTTAAGATCTAGCTTAACTACATCTTAAAAATATAAAAAATCTGTTGAGAATATTTAGAAAGTGACACAAGAAAGATCCCGACCTCGTCATTTTCACAGAAGGGTAATACTAAAATGACACAACTGGGCAAGATACTTCCCCCGGACACAGCGCTTGCGATTGGTACTGGTGGTAGTTTATTTAAACTACTCGGTTCACTATTATATACAGATTTGTTTATGTGTAGTCAGAGAGAGATTCCACATTGTGTGGTAGCTGCTCATTTGTACATTGTATTCACTGAACAACAAGTGCAGTTTTGCACAGAGCACTTGGGTTTTTAGATGATGGATAACTTGTAATCCTTCTCTTAATGAGAAATAAATCTAATATAAAGTAAGTAATATATTATTATGACAATCAAATAGCTGACCTAACTTTTGATTTTGCAATATTATCCATTCTGTGTAACGTGTCCAGATGCTCCAGGGATCAGGAGCAAGCAGAGTAAGGGAACAGACAATAAGGTAAGAAAGAGAATCTCGGAAGTCTTGTATGTTATCTAAGCAGTATCCATTTCTTTAATTATTCTTATAGGCAGTGTATGTTAGGTTTCCATTCAGCTAGAGACCCAGAGTTTGTGATATTATTTAGGGGATTTGTAGACATGGGAAGTCAGTCCATTCATTTCCAGTGCTTTGGTCATCTTATGTTTCACTTTGGCAAGAGTAAGTACATGTCCAGAGGACATTTTATATCTATAAAATAAATTATATTTATATTTATATTTATACTTCTCTGTTACTTCACTACCTTTCATCATTAGATGTAATTAGTTCTGCTAATATTTCCTAAGTCTTTTTCCTAGGTTGCAATATACGGGAGGGTGATTTGTGTGGTGTGTGCGGCTATGGAGATATCCAAAATCTGTCCCTTTAACCCCTTAAGGACACATGACATGTATGACATGTCATGATTCCCTTTTATTCCAGAAGTTTGGTCCTTAAGGGGTTAAAGTAGATGCATAAAGGCAACTTCATTAAAAAGTTGTGAGAGGGGCCGTGCTCACCTATCTCTCCACCTATCTCTCCAGAGCTGCAGATATCTAAAGTACTCAAATGTACAGAGGGAAGAGCAGTCCTGTGGAATAATAATAATAATAATAATAATAATAATAATAATAATAATATCCCTTTATAAAATCCACTTGCATTTGGCAGAGCAGACTATCTTGCTCTGGAGTGTTGATCTCCCATTTGTGTGATTATTCTTGTCCAGTGTAATGGCTCCCCTGCTCGTGATTAGTTGTGAAGCAGGTTCCCTACAAGCACGAGACAAGGCTATGTGTCGTGGGTTAAGCACTGGCCTTTTATGAAACATTTTCCAACAAGGGTGACACCCAGGTGGACCTTGTTGGGCACAGGGACATAAAGTGAACAACAAACATAGAGTCAGACAATGAGACACTTCCATGCATTACACACATTCACTCCCCTCTGCTTGGGAGATAATTTAGTTAATTACACTATTAACTCAATTATCTCCAAATAAAAAAGGACAATTTTATGCATTTCTAGAAACACCCCGAAATTACAACAGAACCCCATAAAACATACATATCCTGACAGCCCTGATCTGGGCGAGCAATATATTTAAAAATCATCCAAATCGGTTCAGGGGTTCAGAAGTTAGGTGGAAGTCCTATTTCTGCACGGAAGCACACAAGGCTCCTGCCCCGAATAGGTCCATGAATTCAGCTGGTATGGCCGGCCTCTTTCGTACAGTATAAAATGTCGAACAATAGTTCAAATAAACATTCGTGCGTACGATGGTCGTGTGCCGCTTCATTCGTACGTTGTTTTTAAAGAATGCCACCTCCTTCGGATGAATTAAAACGAATCTAAGTGGTCCTGGAAGTCTCAGCGGTGTTTGGGCCATTGAGTGTCCGAAAATAGTTCCAGACACTCAACGACCAAACTCTGGCAGCGTTCGACAAAAAAAGATGGCCGCCGCCACTTGTTCGTGCATACGAATCGACAGCCACCCAGTGAACCACTTAGAACTTTAGAGTTGCGGTTTGGAATAGTGTCAAATAGGTCAATTGACATCACACGACTGTCTTGGGTGGTCGAAATGTTCTGTAAAAAGGTCGGTATACGAGCTAGCTGAGTGAAGTTTGTTAGTTTTAACTTGTATACCATTTTAAGTGAATGGTAGTGTAAGTAAAAGGATAGCAACAAAATTGTACAACTTATACATCCAACAAACAGGGCATCTGTTACACAGAGTATTGGTTATTTTATGAGATAATCATATTGATTCTGCTTCATTGTTGCTATAAAACTGTGAGACAAACCTACATTGGGAAATGTAGTAAAGAACCTTAAAGATATGTTTGCTTTGTTTCTTTTGTGTGTCTGGGAGAAAACAGTTGAATAGGCCTCTTCTGAATACTAAGCATTTTACATGAATATGTATATAGTTTGTTAATTTGTTACATTTGTTTTGGAATATGTGACAGAACCATCTGTCTGTCTATTGTGGTGGATTCGTCTATTTCTGCCTCCTGTCGTGTAAATGGCTGTTTCTATAGCCCAGCAATACGAATGACTGTTTTCACCAAACAAATCTACCCAACGGATGGCCACCCAGGATAGAAGTGTGCTGCTGGTTAACCTCTTGATCCCAATTAGAACGTTTTGGTTAACCGCAGATACTTCTCAATTAAACCGAATTCAGGGTGGCCGTCGTTCGTATGTCGACCACGAGGCAGCGGCCATTTTAAAACACACGAAAGCCCAGCGGTGTTTGGCACTGATTTCATGGAACTAAAAACTGACACTTTTTCTGCCGAACACCGCTGAAACAACGGGTCGCCTGGCTGCCTCGACGAAAGCATACGAACACCGGCCGTTCGGGAGTTTTACAACACATGAAACCCAGATAGCCCTCCCATGGAGTCAATCGCATACAGAAAGACTGTAAGGACTTTGACTCCATGGCGATTGAACGCCAATAATATGCACTCAGATCCAGGCTATCTGGGGATATGTGATGCGAATGGGAAATGTTCGGTTATTTTAAAGTTATGTATTTTTATGTATTTTCTGCTATTTTATTTAAGATGGCAATTTGTCTTTGTCCTGGAGATAATTGAATTACTTCTCAATTATCTCCAGGGCAGAGGGGAGGAAACCATATTGCATTGTGGGAAAAGTTTACATCTGTATGTCTGAAATGTCCCCATGTCTATCTGTCATTCCAGTCTCCCATTTGGTCCCCTAGGGGAGTGTCCACCAAGTGGGAGACCTGCATAAATACGGGCAGGTAGCCCACAGTAAAGCCAGATCCTGTTTGACCCTCAATGCGGAGCTTCTGTCTCGTTATTGGGGGGATTTCTTCTTTGCGCTTAGAGACTGCTGATTGGAACCGAAAGCCGCTTGGTGGATATCGTTGTTCGGCGGCTAGCAGCAGTTCGTGGATTTCCGTTCGGGAGTTTGGAGCCTTTCACGGATCCCGGTCGGGAGATTACCGCTTCCCCTGATGGTGGTTCGTATACTACAGTCTATGCGAACGGAGTTACTGATATTGCGAAAGGGGAAGGTTAACTAAACGGCGGTTTCTCTTAAAGACACCAGGGGTGTCTTAACAGAATATAGCACAAGTTATGCTATAATTAAGACTCCTATAATATTGTTTGTCTGAAGAGGTACCATCCTCTATCATATTTGGCTTATCAATGAGTACTGAGTTTTTTTCTGTATAAGAACACTAATACAAGCTCTTGTGCTTGTATTGATGCTATACTATACTTGTATTGATGGCCAAAGATAATTGGTAGAACTAATTACATCTAATGATGAAAGGTTGTGAAGTAACAGAGAAATGTAAAATGTTTTTGATGAAGAGAATGGAGAATAGCATTCAGATGTCAGGTGTATGGCAACTTGCTTCATAGCTCAAATACAAGACAATCATTAATACTAATTACACGTTGCTGAGGGATATCCATTCTGTCGTGACCACATGAGAGGAGAATCTTCCTGAGGTCTTTTGAAGTGTGACGCTCAGACTGGGCAGATGGGATGGGATCCCACACTTCAGAACTAGGAATATTATAAAAAGTAATGTTATCAAGACATAGGGCAGGTATTAGTGTATCTGAGTCTGTGGTCCTGTACATCTCAAAAATTGCTTCAAATTCTGTTAATTTCAGTAGCTCTTCATCATAGGATACCTGATAAGTCTTTGTCGGCACACCTCAATCACTTTTTTTCTCCCATGGCTGCAATCCTGTGGAGCTTATACTTCAGGGGATTTTCAATATGAGATAATATCTAAAATCGAAATAACTTAAGTGTGTAACATGTGGAACATATTTTTATGAGGATGGGCCTTAGACATTTTTTAAGTTTTGAATAATTAACTGGAAATTCAATTCTTCCTGTGTCTCTGGTTTTGTACTTTGTATTGGAATTTGTGAATTTGTGACATACTTCACATAGGCGTTATTTTATTTGTTACTATTATCGGTAAGTTGTCTGCTATATTGTAACCTGTATATCTCTTTAACATTTCCTGAACAATTAGCCTCAATATAAAGATTTTCAATCATGATATGTGACCTTTCTTGCATAATTTAGTTACGTGTACCAGGGGAAGTACGTGTAGTTTGTGTGTTGCACAACACAAAACACTGTTTAGTTATGGGCCCCTGGGGTGGAGCATTTGGAGAGAAGGGTGGGCCAATGCTCCACTCCACAGTTTAGTGGTTTTCTGGGGAGACATGGATCCAGGCCAGGGTTTTTTGGATCGTCTCCAACCCACTGCTCAGCTGCAGTTAATGAGCTGTTGCAGTGGGAATAAACTCCTCCCTGCTAGGCAGGTAAAGGAGAGGGATTGCTGGCTTCCTCCCAGGAAGCAGGTAGGAGAGAGAGGCTGTTCTCTCCAGATAGAGTCAAGGAGACTAGGCACTTGGAGTGCAGAAAGGAAGCAGTCAGGGCAAGGCTGGCTTGGAGCACTGGGAGTGCAGAAAGGAAAGCAGTCAGGGCAAGGCTGGCTTGGAACACTGGGAGTGCAGAAAGGAAAGCAGCCAGGGCAAGGCTGGCTTGGAGCACTGGGAGTGTTGCTAACTAATAAGGTTGGTGCAGTATGTTTTGTTAGTTTAACCCTGATAGAGAGGGTTATTCAAAGTGAGTTAGTGCTCAGACGAGCTAGGTTTTTGTTTATAAGGTTTTGTGTTACATTTATGTTTTTCATTTACTGCTGTATCCTGTGTGGATTTAAAAATAAAGTGCCTGGAGTATATGCATTTACAAGGACTGTGCATGTTTTTGCCCTAGAGGACCGTGCTACCTGCAAACAAGGATCACAATATGGTGGAGAATGCGGGCACAGTAGCACAGTGAGGGTCTGTGGGTGTGCCAGTCATCTGGTAGTTTGCTTGAGGACTTTTATTTTGGCAGACCTGCTAATCAAATAAGTAGCACTGCACCTTTAAGACTGTTACCTGCTTGGTGCTATAATGGAGGACCTGCTGAAGGCTCTGGTACAGGCAACCACTGTACAACAAGAGGCAACTGCTATACAACAAAACACCAACCATTTCCTGGCTGCACAGATTAAGAACCTGAGGGATGCTCAGCAGGAGCACAGAGCTGCACTTACTGAGGTTTTGCAGATTGCCCCCTGCAGGGAGAGTGGGGACAAGGGACCCCGTAACCAAGCTACTGACATCCTGCATAAGATGACAGAGGCAGTAGAAGAAGTCTTTCGCAAGTTGAAAAGCATGGAGGCAACAAAGCGTGATGTTGAGAAACACACAGAAGAGAGAGAACCGGAATTAAAAGGCAAGAAGGATAAAATTGATCCTGAAAGCAGTAATAATGTGGAAGATGGTGAAAAGGCAGTTGGATCATCCAAGGAACAAAAAGCAAAAGAGAAAAAGGTAGTAATGAGACCAGCAAATCTAAAGGAAAACCCGGAATTGTCAAGAGGCAGTGATGGTGACAGTGATGACATGCGCCAAAGTAAGAGAGGTCAGAGGAATCAGAAGGGAGAACGAGACAAACTGATTACTGAAGTTGACAAGTGTTTATTTGAAAATCAAAACGTTGCAGCTTCACATGAAAGCCTCAAACTTGCTCTGTATGGCATCACAACAGATAAAGAGGTCTTTGAAAAAGAGTTGGTGGTAAGCAAAAAACACCCAGAAGGTGTAAGTAAAGCTAGTGAATACAGCCAGGGAAAGAAAAATGAAGCAGAAGCCCCTGATGTACACCCAAGTGAACAAGTCAAAGGCATGAAAAGCAGACTGACTTGGGGAGTCAGAGAAGACAACAGGAGAAGCTGAGCAAAATGGAGAGAAGCAAAGCACCCCAGTTGAGCTCAAAAATGCTGTGCACTGTTTAGTAGCAGAGGCTACCCAAAGATGTCGACCAGCTGTTGAACAGTTTGGCAGAGAAAAGCAAGGCAGAGACGTAGTGGCAAAACGAAGTAAAAACAAGAAAGGCAAAGTAGCCGCTTCTGATCTAAGCCAAGAGAGAGCGACAGTTACAGAACCAAGCTGTGATGATAAGATGGGCACGTCCGCAGCTAAGCCAGACCAAGGCGAACGTCACAAAGTAGGTGACATTGGCGTAGCAGAATTAAATATTTCAAAGACATCTGGTATTGCTACAAAGACTTTGAATGATTTTTCGGGAGCCGTAGAACTTGATCTGCTGGCAAAGACTACTGCTACACGGCCTGGGCGCACTGACTACCTGGAACAGCTGCCAGACTCTGGGAGCACAATCATGGAATCAAAGGTGGAACTCGGAATGCCTGACCGGCTGTTTGATACCGGGGCTGTCATGACCCAGCCAGAGGCCATGACTGCATCTCCGGACAACCCCGAGGGAGCAGGGAGACTGCCAGACAGCCCAGAGGAAAGCATTTCTGACAGTGAGAGGTGGCCACTCAAGGCAGAGCATTCGGAGGATACCCCTGGGGAGGAAGCCAGGCAAAGGAGAGATGAGCTAAGCCGGGAGTCTGGGCCTCAGGTAGAAGAACAGTGCTGCATACCAGGCCAGGCCGAGCATGATAGGATGGAGCTGGGATCAAAGGCTGCATTCATGCAGGAGGCGGGTGCTCCAGACAGCCTCCCTGGCCAACCCCCTGAGGATATAGAGATGAGACCTGTAGCATTAGCCGTAGGGAGCAAAGAAGGCTCCCGGGAATTCGCAGAACTGATGATGGATGAGCTGGTGACAGAACCAGGTCTTGAAGAGGTTGAGCACCCAGACACTTCAGCTCATGAAGGAATCATAAGTGATATACGTATAAATGATATAGAAAAGGTAGTTACACGCAAAACCTTTTGTAAAGTTTGCATTGGGAAGTAACTCGGACATTGAAAGATTATCAAACCAGAAGCTGCTGTGGATGTGGAAGCGGATGATGATTGAGGGGAACTTGGCTGCTAAGGAGCCACACAGTATTGAGCCTCAGCCTAGATCTGCTAGCAACCAAATAAGTCGGGAAACTGGAAAGAAAGAACAAAACCTGATACTGAGTCTGGGACAATATAACTATGATGGTAGAACGTACCCAAAAGTCCCATTACAGCTAAAAGTGGTGATGGTGGTAGAGAAGAGTGCACAAACATTGATAGATTCAAGGAGTGATGTTACTTTGAAAAGTGTTCTGCTCCAGCCAGAAAAATGTGATTTAAGACAAGTGATTGATATTGTGGGTACACATGGTGAAACCCGCTCCTACCCCATGGCAGAGGTAGAGTTTGTCACAGAGGTAGTAAAAGTTAAATGCCCTGTAGTACATGTAGCTCAAACGCAAGAATGTATAAGTAAGGCCAGGTTTCTGAGTACCTTGGACCTGGTCATAAGGTATTGGCAGGTTCCCCTGACAGAGAAAGCAAAGGGAAGGACAGCGTTTTCTACTCCCAAGGGGTTATGGCAACATAAAGTACTGCCATTCAGGTTGCATAGTGCACCAGCCCCCTTTCCGCATATGAATAGGATACTTTGGCCCAACAGAGAGAATGCAGCTGCCTACCTTGGTGATGTGGCGATTCACAGGGTGGACTTGGAAGTACACCTGATGAAGGTCCAATTAGATGTGAATAATGTAAGGGCTGCCGGTCTGACTGCTAACTGTTATCTAGGATTTGAGGCAGCTAACTATTTGGATTATCCGCTTGGGTGGGGGTTCCTTAAACTACAAGGGAGCAAGGTAGCAGCCATCTACAATAGGCCACATCCTGTAACTGAGGAGCAAGTCAGGGCTGGTACAGCCCCAGGTGACGTGAACGTTCGTGGTTTGTGTTCTAAGGTCGCTCGACCCGATGGGTCTGAGCTGGGGGGGAGGATATGTGATAAAGTGAAGGCAGATAGGCCTTTTAACCCCAGGGGAAGTACGTGTAGTTTGTGTGTTGCACAACACAAAACACTGTTTAGTTATGGGCCCCTGGGGTGGAGCATTTGGAGAGAAGGGTGGGCCAATGCTCCACTCCACAGTTTAGTGGTTTTCTGGGGAGACATGGATCCAGGCCAGGGTTTTTTGGATCGTCTCCAACCCACTGCTCAGCTGCAGTTAATGAGCTGTTGCAGTGGGAATAAACTCCTCCCTGCTAGGCAGGTAAAGGAGAGGGATTGCTGGCTTCCTCCCAGGAAGCAGGTAGGAGAGAGAGGCTGTTCTCTCCAGATAGAGTCAAGGAGACTAGGCACTTGGAGTGCAGAAAGGAAGCAGTCAGGGCAAGGCTGGCTTGGAGCACTGGGAGTGCAGAAAGGAAAGCAGTCAGGGCAAGGCTGGCTTGGAGCACTGGGAGTGCAGAAAGGAAAGCAGCCAGGGCAAGGCTGGTTTGGAGCACTGGGAGTGCAGAAAGGAAAGCAGCCAGGGCAAGGCTGGCTTGGAGCACTGGGAGTGCAGAAAGGAAAGCAACAGGCTAGCTAGCAGAGTGTTGCTAACTAATAAGGTTGGTGCAGTATGTTTTGTTAGTTTAACCCTGATAGAGAGGGTTATTCAAAGTGAGTTAGTGCTCAGACGAGCTAGGTTTTTGTTTATAAGGTTTTGTGTTACATTTATGTTTTTCATTTACTGCTGTATCCTGTGTGGATTTAAAAATAAAGTGCCTGGAGTATATGCATTTACAAGGACTGTGCATGTTTTTGCCCTAGAGGACCGTGCTACCTGCAAACAAGGATCACAATAGTTACATAGTTACATAGCTGAAAAGAGACTTGCGTCCATCAAGTTCAGCCTACCTCACATTTGTTTTTTGCTGTTGATCCAAAAGAAGGCAAAAAAACCCAGTTTGAAGCACAATTTTGCAACAAGCTAGGAAAAAAATTCCTTCTTGACCCCAGAATGGCAGCCAGATTTATCATTGGATCAAGCAGTTATTACCCTACATTGAAAGATTATATCCTTGAATATTCTGTTCTTGCAAGTATGCATCTAGTAGCCGTTTGAACATCTGTATGGACTCTGATAAAACCACTTCCTCAGGCAGAGAATTCCACATCCTGATTGTTCTTACAGTAAAAAAACCTTTCCTTTGCCTTAGACGAAATCTTCTTTCTTCCAGTCTAAACGCATGGCCTCGTGTCCTATGTAAAGTCTGGTTTGTGAATAGATTTCCACACAATGGTTTGTATTGGCCCCGAATATATTTGTATAATGTTATCATATCCCCTCTCAGGCGACGTTTTTCTAAACTAAATAGGTTTAAATTTGTTAACCTTTCTTCATAGCCTATATGTTCCATTCCTTTTATTAGTTTTGTAGCCCGGCTCTGCACTTTTTTTAGTGCCATAATATCCTTCTTTAGAACAGGTGCCCAAAATTCCACAGCATATTCAATATGGGATCTTACCAGTGATTTATAAAGAGGCAAAATTATATTCTTGTCCCGAGAATGAATGCCCTTTTTCATGCATGACAATAGCTTACTGGCCTTGGCCACTGCTGATTGACATTGCACATTGTTGCATAGTTTGTTGTCTATAACAATTCCCAAGTCCTTTTCATGTGTTGTTATCCCTAATTCGCTTCCATTAAGGGTATACGTTGCTTGTGTATTCTTTACGCCGAAGTGCATAACTTTGCATTTTTCAACATTTAAATTTCATCTGCCATTTGAGTGCCCAGTCCCCCAGTCTATCTAAATCCCTCTGCAGCAAAGTAATATCTTGCTCACATTGTATTGTTTTACAAAGTTTGGTGT
The DNA here is from genome assembly GCA_933207985.1 of Pelobates cultripes. NCBI lineage: Eukaryota > Metazoa > Chordata > Amphibia > Anura > Pelobatidae > Pelobates > Pelobates cultripes. Next base: position 262,690,345 of record OW240917.1, read on the forward strand.
CATCTGCAAACACTGAAACATAACTTTCAATGCGGTCTTCAAGATCATTTATAAACATGTTAAATAGAAGGGGTCCCAGAATAGACCCCTGAGGGACACCACTTGCCACCTCTGTCCAGCTTGAAAATTTACCATTAATGACAACTCTTTGTACTCTGTTTTTAAGCCAATGTTCTACCCAAGTACAAGCATTTTCATCTAGACCAATTTCCTTGAGTTTGAACACTAATCTATTGTGTGGAACTGTATCAAATGCCTTGGCAAAATCCAAATATATCACATCCACGGCAACACCCTGATCTATACTTCTACTTACTTCTTCGTAGAATGCAATCAAGTTAGTTTGACATGACCTGTGCTTCATAAAACCATGCTGATTTTTGCTGATAACCATGTTCTTCTCAAGGAATTCTTGAATATTATACCTTAATAACCTTTCAAATATTCTACCAGCCACAGAAGTTAAGCTCACAGGCCTATAATTTCCAGGCAAGGATTTTGAACCCTTTTTGAATATGGGAACCACATCTGCTTTCCTCCAAACCTGCGGAACACTTCCTGAATGAAAAGAATCTTGAAAGATTAAAAACAGAGGTTCACTTATTTCTGCACTTAGTTCTTTAAGTACACGTGGATGGATACCATCAGGCCCTGGAGCTTTGTTTATATTAACTTTCTTTAGTTGCTGCAGCACCTTGTCTTGAGTTAACCAATTACAAAAATTCTGCAAGTTTTTAGTAGCAATCATTTGCACATCTATTGCCATGGGTTCTTCCTTAATATATACGGAGGAGAAATAGTTATTTAAAATTCCTGCCTTTTCCTGGTCTTCATTAACTAACACCCCCGTTTCAGTTTTTAGTGTACCTACACTTTCATTTTGTTTTTTTTAGAATTTATGTAATTAAAAAATGCTTTGGGGTTGGTTTTGCTCTCTTCAGCTATCATTATTTCGTTTTGAAGTTTAGCAAGTCTAATTGCCTTTTTGTACGCATTATTTGCATCCTTATATCTTTTATAAGATGCATCTGATTTGTCCGATTTAAATGCTTTAAATGCCCTTCTCTTAGTTGTAATCTCTTGTTTTACTTCTCTACTAAGCCATGTTGGTTTTAATTTGTTTCTTTTATATTTATTTCCCAATGGTACATACTGAGAAATGTACCTTTGTAATATTTGTTGGAAGATGATCCATTTATCCTCAGTGTTCTTTTCACTAAAGAGTTTATGCCAGTCAATATATTGTAAAGCTTCCCTTAACTTATTGAAATTGGCCTTTTTAAAATTATATGTTTTAGTATTCCCCATGTGCTTTTGTTTTTTTGAGTTTATTTCAAAGGACACTATATTGTGACCACTATTTCCCAAGTGCTCACCTACTTGAATGTTGGTCAAAAGATCAACGTTGTTTGTTAAAACCAGGTCCAGACAAGCATCCATTCTAGTTGGTGCTTGTACAAGTTGATTATTGTTTTATTACAGCTGAAATATGAATAAACTAATATTATCTGACATGTTTTGACAAATGTGAGAAAAATTGTAGGTAGATGTGTATTTAATTTTACAAATTAGTTTACATTCCTACTAATAATTTCATGTCAAGCTAAATATGGAAATCATTGCTTTTAGTTACTGGCAGAAGAACAAGGTAACGCCAGATGCGGCTAAGGTGCTTGTCCATGCCACTGTCCTCTCTCTCATTGACTGCTGCAATCCGCTTCTCAGTGGTCTTACGTGCCCCCCAACTTGCCCCATTGCAGTCTATAATGCATGCGGCAGCGAGGCTCATCTTCCTGTCTGCCCACGCCTCACCCCTCTGTCAGCCCCTGCATTGGCTTCCCGTAAGATATAGGGCTCAATATAAAATTCTGGTTCTTGCATTCAAATCTCTACATAATGCTACTCCCACCTATCTGTCCTCCCTAATACACATGTATGTCCCGTCTAGGCCCCCACACTCTGCCGAAGACCTATAACTGTACTCCCACCTCTGACGCTCGCATTCAAGACTTCTCTAGGGCTGCACCGTTCCTGTGGAACTCCCTTCCCTTTTCCGTTAGACACTCACCCAGTCTCCACTCCTTCAAGAAAATCATTGAAAATTCACTTTTTCACAAAAGCATATCAATTAAACTGTTAATGGCTCCCAACTGATTCATCTCCTACAACCGTTAGTAACCCCCCAAAAACAACAACACACTAAGTCTTCATTGAATACTATTCTACTAATCTACTTCCCTAATACTCCCCTTACCTTTTGTGTCACTTTACCCCACTCCCTCTAGCATTTAGCTCATTGAGCAGGGCCCTCAACTCCTCTGTTCATGTGCGTCCAACTTGTCTGGTCACAATTATGTTTGTTATTTCACACATTGTAAAACGCCATGGAATTTGTTGGTGCTGTATAAAAATAATAGTAATAATAATGGAGGGTCCAACACGATGAGAAGTCAATGCATTGTTCCTAAGATTTCGAGATTTGGTTTGTTCCTAACTGTAATTCTGAAATTAGATTTTCTTTTTTATTATTATTTTTGTTTTAAAAAAAACATTATGTTGCCCCACCTTTGGCCAGGGACTGGCTGTAGGCTGACCTTCTTGTCCTCTTGCAAGCTGAGCGCTGAGTCACAGTGTTACCAAAATAATGCGTGACAACACTCCACACTGCCTGCTCGCAGGAGAAACTCACAAACTCGCAAGTCCCTCTCTCCCCTAACGAAGTGCCCTGGGGCTGGTGAAGGGAGGGAGAACTTTAATCTTCCCACCGACCTGAGAAGGCAGACACTGGCTGTTGTTCCCCTGTTGGCCTGGTCCCATGGGCAATGTGGTGGGGCCCCTATGATTGTGGAGCTCAAGCAAATGCTTGCCCATGGTACAAGCAATATTAAAGACCACATGCCAGTCTTTTGAAGTGTGGACATTGCAGTCAAAGCACAATTTCAGGTTTTTTGCATGTTTACATTGTGAAAAACCATTATGTTCGCATGATACAAAGTATTAAATCCAGTTATATTTATAGAGATGCTCTGCTTATAGAAAGAACAGATGTCTTATTCAACACCCATCAGACACCTGTCACAACAGATCTATAATAAAATGCAAAAAGATCTTTCTAAGCATTGCAGATAAAAATAAATAATATACTGTGTGCATCCTGCTTAATTACCTGCACACATTTATAAAGGCTGTTCAGTGAATCAAAAAAAGAGAAATAAGTGGATTGCAAATCTCTCAGGTTTATTTAAGAAGAAGGAGTTCTGAAGTTTATTGGAACCTAAACTGCAAATCAGCAATATGGTTATTTTACAGTAAATTTTGTATTAAATATGTTTATTGTCATTACAACAGCAATGCAGGTATCAAACAGTTTTCTGTTAATGCGAACAATCACCTACGCAGAGGTTTGCAGGTCTGAACAAGTGTATACCTGCAGATATTCGCCTGCGCAGAGGCGTGTTTAACGGTTTGTGTACATAAAAGCAGATAGTCATCTACTTGAAGGCATGCGTTTCAGATCATCTAGGTTTGTCACATTTAGTTTCTGTATTTCCGTGTGTGTCAGCATATCTTAATAGCTATATGATGTCTTTAGGAAGTCGATAGTGATTTACGTTAACCTAAGGCCTAATGAGGCAATGTGACCAAAAAGTAGTCATTCTACCACAAAGTGATAACCCATAGATACAGTTGTTTTAGCGTGGGTAATGGTATGCTTTTCTCAGCTACTGATCGTCTATTGTGTGTGTGCATGCCGCAATAGTTAAAGCCTCGTGTTCGTATAATACGTTAGGTAGAGGAGGCCTTATCATAACGTTATAAACCGTAGATACTATGCTCCCCATCTGGGTATCTATTTCGTGTGTGCATGCCACCTAGGTCTGAGCTATTTGCCTATGTGTGATGTTAGGTAAGGGAGGCATATGCAAGACTTATTTATGTTGGGTATGAATGATAGAGATATCGCAATGATCAGACATTCAAACATTAAGGAAGGGGTACATTTGTTTGCCTCTCGTCGCCTACGCAGAGGCTGGTTGGTCGTTGCATGTATGGTACAGCGTATATATGCATATGTATTTGCTCGTATTGTATAGCTATGCGGCTAGTAGTGTGTCTTTATTGCGTTTGCACAGGCGTATGTGGTTTTGAGTGTTCCTGCTTTGGGCATATTAATTGTCTGTGCCTGCGGGTTCCGTGACTTTTTGCTGATGTGTTGCGTTGTGTCTAAACCCGGGGTGCCTTAGCGGCTCGTTTATTGTATCCTGCTTCTCTGCTAATGGCAATCGGTCAGTTAGCTTCCTATTTGTGTCCCCTCTATTGGGCTTTTATCTGATGTTTAACCTTGTCCTATCGTGCTCTGGTTCATGTGCCTGCTAACTACCCTTGCGTCTCTGTATCCGTTGCCTTGTGTATCTTGGTGTTTCATGGTCGTGCGTATCCATTTCTGTTCTGTAGTTATCCTTGTACTCTGTGTTACTATTCAGTTTAGTGAGCTAGGGTGCGCCGGCGTATATTGTAGGGGGCCTCGATGGTTTGTGTGTTCTAAGTGTTGGGTATCCCTCGGTCCTATTGCGTTGCTGCCTGCCTGGACGTCTGGTTTTCAGTGTGTGTGTGTTGATTTTGTTTAGAATATGTTTATTGGTTTTGCAGTATATGATC